>JANRFK010004893.1:1436294-1448740 GCA_030068395.1 Apalone spinifera | reverse complement strand
AAAAAAAAAACCACACTCTGGGCTCCCAGCTGAGTCACCAGTGCCCCTTACGGCAGTCCTGCCCCGCCACTTGACCTTTCTCTTCCTGGACTCTGTGGTCCAGGAACATCCGTGGTCCATGCCAGACCATGGATGTTGCCGGACCAGGGAGTCCCGGTTAAGGGAGGTACAACCTGTATCTCCTTAAGTAGTGCCTTTTATTTGCCAAAGGGTCTAATATCACTAGCGTAGGACTGGGATCAGATTCTGGTTGTGAGGAGAGCAATGCATCTCACTCTCCAGCAGCTTTCTTTGGCCGTCAGAGCACCACTGGCAAGGCCTGGCGTGGCTTTGAGAACCTTTGCCATGGGGAAGGTTTGCTGCAGTGTGAAAGCGCAAGAAGTAGTACTGTGGGAAGTGAGTGTCTCCCAAGAGGCCTCTGGGAGATTGAACTTTAATGTATTTTTGTCATTACAGATGTTTTTCCTCCTATGATGATATGAATCTGAAAAGAAGAACTTCTTGCCCCCTTGTCAGGTCTCAGTCTTTTCAGCTAACTAGCAAAGAAGGTATGTTTCATATACAGCTAGTTCTTCCCAATGGTGCTTTGTACTGTAGATGTATGATCATGTAGTTTGTAACCCATTTTCAAAAAAGCACTCTACTTGTATGCTAGTTGCGTGCATTGGGAAATACTAAATTGAAATAGTTCAGTGGGTGACACGGCTTTATATAGTCTCTGATACAAATCTTCGTTCAGAGCAAAAAATCAAAATAGTTTAAGGTAATTACAGTGGAATCAACACCCAGAAATCCTACTCTATTTTATGAACTTAAAATAGAGGGATGGCTCAGTGGTTTGAGCATTGGCCTGCTAAACCCAGGGTTGTGAGTTCAATCCTTGTGGAGGCCATTTAGGGATTTGGGGCAAAAATTTGTAAGGGATGGTACTTGGTCCTGCTGTGAAGGCAGGGGACTGGACTCGATGACCTTTCAAGGTCCCTTCCAGTTCTAGGAGATAGGCAGTCTCCATTATAAAAAAAAATATTGGCCAGCAGTTACATTCTAGAAGAAATAGACGTGTTAGTGTTCCTGTCTCTCTCATCCATTTTAGAGTAGATGAACCTCTGTGGAAACCACTCCCTGCTTCAGAAGCAGTGTGGTAGACAGGAAGAGAGTCAATCGGAGGAGTACAGTGGGCAATTGCCAAGCCTTGAGAACAGTCAAGTAGAGGTAGAAATCAGGCATTGCAGTGCTGAATTCTTACTCTAGGTTAAATGGAGAGCACTTTTATATGGGGAGTTTTAAGAAGCTGAGTTCATTTTAGAATAGTATTGTCATCATTGAATAAATGAATTGTGGCTCAAAGAATATTGCCAAATATTTTTAAATGAAATGAGTACACAGAACGTGTACACTAAACTCTTCAATAAAAGCTGTTCATAATTAAGTCTTAACTTGTATTTGAGCATTGAGCCGAAATACTGTGACGGAAGCTTTAAATGTAAGCTCCTAATACGCAGTAACTCCCATTCCATCCATACTTCAGAAATGTGCATTTACAGCACTGTCAAGGCTGATTCCCCACTCTGGCACGATGAATGCAGAAGTGGGGGCCCACAAAAGCAACCTTAAAACCTTCTCTCTACAGGCTTTGGTACAACACTTCCCCACAAAATCTTAACCTAGATTTTGGGGATAAAAATATGCTGCTACCATCAAGTGCTTTTGAACCCACAATCGAGGGTGGACGCTTGAAACCAACCCCAGGGCACCCCAAGCTCTTTTCCCCAAAGAGCTTGGGGAAAAAAAAAAGAGAAAATACAAATTGCAGTCTGTGATTGCTGTCCCCTAGTCAGAGGCATGCAGATCCCACAGGCAGATTTTCCAGAACACAGAAATGAACCAATACCAGGTTAATAAAAAAAGAAAACTTATTACCGAAACAATACTATTGTTGCAAGCATAATGACTAGATGGAAAAAGTCACCAATTAATATACTCATGGGGGACCCCCATGGGCTCAGGACTTGGTTACAAAAGAGAGGAAAACCCATTCTAACAGCACAGACATCAGATCCAAATTACCAAAACAGAAAACAATAAAACCTAATGGATTTATCTAAAATTTACCCTACTTATACATTATAAAGAGTCTTTTTCTTGGAGAGAGACATGTCTTCTGTCTCCCTCAGTATCTAGAGAGCAAACTGCCCAGAGACAAAGGAGGGAAAACCCAAAAATTCCTTTGTCTCAGTTTGAAATCCTTACCTGCATTTCTATTGGCTGAATGCTACCTGGCTAGGTATAGTTAACCCCTTAGTCTGCAGGCTGCTACCCATCCCTCGTGGTTATAAGAAGCACTCTATGCTCTGCATTATTAAATCTTGTTCAGTTTATATAAGTTGGAGGATATTAAACTCAATAAAGGTAATGTTCTGAAACACTGTTTTTGATTGCTGGAAACACCAAGATATTATTTTAACATCAAACTTGAACTCCAATCCAGACAGCTCCCTGTGGAACCCGGAAAGCACCCTGTACTTTCGCCTCTTGGCCGGGAAAAAAATCAGAAAATGCTGGACATTTTAGGTGTCCGGTATTTTCTGAATTTTTTTACCGGACTGTCTGGCTCAGTACCAGACACCTGGCAACCCTATGTCTGCCCCAGGTATTGGATCCTTGAACACTCCCTTCTTATCTTCTGAAAATGTATTCTGCAAATCTCAACTCTGGTCTAATGTCTCAAGCAAGATCTGCAGTTGCAGAATGATATGATCAGGTAGAAATTAGTTGCTCTGGAGAGAGAACTTTTATACTGAACATTTTGATTAGTTTACTTTCCATGAATATGCATCCTGTTCATATCTCATAGATCTTAAGATGTATGGATGGAATGCAGAGTAATAGTCCTTTTGAGGAGGAATGAAACTTCATATATAGTTTCACGGTTTTAGAAATTAGTGTCTGTGGTTGCAGTTACATTTTATTGTCCTTTCATATGTATCCTTTCTTTTCTTATAGTGGATCCAGATGACTTGTATATTGTAGAACCTCTGAAGTTTTCACCAGAAAAAAAGGTATAGTAGCTTCCTTTCCGGTTTCTGCCAGCAGATGGTGCTTTTTCTCAGTCACTTGTCTATAACTAGCTTTGGAAGAATTAGGTATATCCACAAATGTCAGTGAACATTGGCTTCACGCCTCACACCCCCACCCCCACCCCCAAGTGATGATAAACATTTATATCAGTCATCAGAGGGGTAGCCATGTTAGTCAGCTTCAGCAAAAACAAGGAGGAGTTCTGGAATGCCTTAAAGACTAACACATTTATTTAAGCATAAGATTTCAGGGGCTGGAACCCACTTTGTCAGGACTCTGTGTTGTATTTACATTTTACATCAATGATGATCAAAATTTACAGGTGTAAGCACAGTAAGAAAAATGCTCCCTGAGAACTTTAGTTTGATGTAAAGATATTTACCTTATATAGTTTGCCATGTGATGTTGATAATTTGCTTTAACCAGGTAAAGCTTTAACTTTCTGAGTGTCAGCATCTACTATATTAAATAATTTTGACCCCTTGCATAATCTCCTGCAAACTGCGACAATTTGACTAAAAATAAAAAAATGTTTAAAATAAACATCAGTATTGCCTATCAGTTATTAGAGTTCTGACAAGCCTATGTATGATCTACTATTATTCATATGCGATATGATTTTGTTTGCATTGCACAACCTAATAGTTTCTTTTTTCTTCTTTAGAAGAAACGCTGCAAATATAAAAGTGAAAAGATAGAGACGATTAAACCAGCGTCAGAGCCTCTACATCCATTAGCCAATGGGGAAATAAAAGGAAGGAAACCCTTTACGAACCAGAGAGATTTCTCTAACATTGGAGAGGTGTATCATTCCTCATATAAGGGTCCTCCATCTGAAGGAAGCTCAGAAACTTCATCTCAATCTGAGGAATCCTATTTTTGTGGCATTTCAGCATGCACAACTCTGTGCAACGGACAAACCCAAAAGACAAAAACTGAGAAGAGGGCTATAAAACGAAGGCGATCTAAGGTTCCAGACCAAGGGAAGTTCATAAAAACTCTAATACAGACTAAGACGGGGTCAATGCCAAGCCTGCATGACATAATCAAAGGAAACAAAGAAATAACTGTAGGAACACTTGGTGTCACAGCTGTTTCTGGACACATCTAATACTAGTTGGATTTCTCATGCAGGAGAGTGTTTGTTCATCTGAGAACAGTCTGTTGTACATCTTACAGGAGAGTGATGGGAGAAGAGATCAGCTAACTGGAAAGTATTCAGAAATTATGGTTTCTGTTTTTTTAAATAGATGGGATTGTGTCAATCTTGGTTGAGTTTCAGCTTTACAAGGCTGATGACTTCCTCTGTGGACAAATGGGGGGGTGGGAGGGATCATTTTATAAAGCTTTTTTCACAATTAGTGGGGCAAAGATAGTTGAAACCCAGTTTGTTGGGTGGAATAGGGATAAAAGCCTAATCCTCTTCCTTTAGCTTTGTTCCTATTTCTTGCACCTTCCCGTATTTATGTGCCTTTTGTCTATTTATAATGCCACTGGAAGAGGAAGAGAGAGAAAATTGTCCTTTGATTTCTTTTGTAACTTCTCTTGCTTTTTGGAGGAGGCAACACTACAGTGCTGTAAAAGGGCATGTTGGCAGTCAGCTGGACTCAGTAGTGTGGGCTGGAGACAGTAGTAATATTAACATGGTAGACTTGTCGATTAGATCTCCGTTTTGAAAACTCACTTGGAAAAGATCTTGTTAGAAGCAATTGTAATGCCATTAATTACATTTTAATCAACTTCAGAATTGTTTTATTTAGGTGTGTAAAATTAATTCCAGCTATGCAGTTACACTCGCTGTACATGAAGGAGCTCATGCTGACAAACATGCCTTTGTTCCCCAGACTGACTTTTGGAATTCTGTTACAATACTTAACCAAAAAGGATTGATGCTTTATTTTAGTCAATCTGTTTTCTGTTCCAAGAATTTGGACATTAGGGACAACATACAAGGAGAAATGTAAGGCTGACTAGGTACAACTGAAAATATAAGTATCCTAACCAGGGTTGGGTACAAATGCACCTGACAAACGGAAGTGAGTTTTCCAAGCCTTGAAGTCTAACAGCTCAAGTCTATATAAAAGTGGATATTTCCATAAAGTTTGCTTTTGTATTGGCTAACATGTGCAGTGTGTGTGTGTGTGTGTTTTGGTACTTTCATATGAGTTTATTTTGACCATGGTTGTATATTTGGATAAAATAGAATGTCTGACTGCATAAAATGGTGTGACTGTGGAACAGAGTGAATGGGACAGAAGGTTATTCCTTTTTGAGAGGTGTTATAAGTTCATGTTGTAAAACTAAGTTAACTTATTGAGCACTTTTAGTGGTACCCTTTTTTAAACAGATCAAATGCCTTTTCTGGGTATTGTATGTAATGTGACTTATTTAAAGCTTTTGTTTTTGCTGCTTTCATGTTAGTTTATGGATACTTTATGGTGATGTACTTTTAGAGACGGTCTGCACAATTAGCCAGTCAGAGCACATGGACCTGATTTATAGAATGTCTAATCAGAAAGGGCTCCAAACAAGAATGAAGAAAAAATGCTTATACTATCTGAGTGCAGCATACAATATTGTGGAACAAGATTATGTAACTACAGAGCTGTAGTGCCATTAGAAACTGTGAATTTCCAAATAAATCTGAACACTTGTCTTATGCATTTAGTAGCTTTTCTTTTATGTTAATGGGTTGAAGCTCAAATTTGTGAAGTAGTGTGATTTAGTTTATAGGACACTGGACTGACTGAGGCACTAGGAAACCTGGAATTTACTCCTGGATCTTAGACAAGTCCCTTTGCCTCTCTGCTTTGATTTATCCTCTCACCATGTGTGGCGGCAGGGGGCCACTTTCAGTCCAGCCAGGCTGGAGTGGCCTTCCCCCTCCTCCTCCCCCATTTAATCAGTTAACAGGTTAAACGTACCATTTAACTGGTTAACTAATTAAACAGGATTTTACATTCCTAATTTAGAGTGTAGACTCTTAGAGCAAGGACCGTTTCTTACTATTTGTTTGAAGAGTACCCTGCGTCAGGGAGTCCTGATCTCAGGGCCTTTAGAGATTGCTGTCATTATAAATGAGCTAGTTTACCACTTCTAGCAGCTATAAATGTGAATTTGTTTGTTTCATTGGCAAGAATCTTAATTTGTGCAACTTTTTCTTGTTTTGATATCTTTAATTGTAAGTTACCGAGAACTTGATTTGCAGAAAATGTAGGTGGGCTGTCACATTTCCTCAGGCAAGAAGTTGTTTGGCCTGTGGTTTGTGTGTTAGTCTCAATCTTGATATCTTGCTACTTATTGCCGTCTCCTATAGCCTTCAATAACCTCACAAAAAAGAAAACTGTAGCTAAGCAATTGGTTCCTTGAACATTTGATACCTTTCCATGTGGCTTTAGGTGATGGTTACCTGTTCACATCCCTAATATCAGTGCAAGCTCTTGGTGCCTGTTAGGCCTTGAGTCTCCCTGTGCAGGTGGGTCCTAGCCAAGACTATGTGAGGGTTGTAGTTTCCAGAAACTTTTTACCGTTTTTTTTTTCTAACCCTTCACAGTTGTGGCTGTCTCCTCTCCGGGGATAGCTGCATGACATTACTCTTGCAACAGTAACTTTAACCAAGGCAAGATTTATTAAAAACAAGGAAAGGGGCGCTATACATTTTGGACAGGAATAAGAAAGGGGGTGGAGAAGGAGAGAGAAGCCTCTCTTCTCAGATGTGCTTAAAAGGTTTTGGATGTATTAAAACCGTTCACATCTGGAGGATTCTCTCCTTAGCAGCAAGACTCTCCAGACATTGGAAAGCATGACAGTTATCTCTGGAGGAACACTTAGGAGTCACTGCGTAAGCATGAGGCATGGATGACGACTCAGGAGATCTGCATTCTCTTCCTGAGGTAAGTCATTTCACCACTCGTTGCCTCAGTTTCCCCATTTGTTACCCCCTTTGCCAAGCATTTGAGAAGGACTAGTCAACATGCAGTATTAAGAGCTAGGGTTCTGTGACATGCATATTCATAAGACAATTTTCATAAAGCATGTCTCAAAGATGCTTTAAGCAAAATGTATCCTGTAAATTATCATTTTTTTAAAGTTACAATCTGTCGAATGTGTGTGTTTCTGTGCATCTAAGTCTTTTAGTGAAAGCAATTAGTGGTACTGTAGGAAACTTAGTTGTCCGGTGGTGAAGGCAATGATCTGTAAATGGGTTTGTTTTTCCTGTAAGCCCAAACTGTGGCTGGTTGTACAAAAACATCACCTGGTGCTGGAATCCATTTTCAATCTGGTATTTTTCCATGGAGATGGGGGGGGAAAACAAGATTCCCACGCTGGGGGAAAGTATTTAAGGAATGGAAAGCAATCAGTCTTTTGTCTTCAGATGGCCTTTGAAATTGCCTCTCTACCCTCAGAAGATACAAATGCGGTAACCTGGAAACACAGAACTCTTAAGGACAGAAGGGCTACGTCTAGACTGCAAGCCTCTTTCGAAAAAGAGCGTCTAGACGACAACCAGTACTTTCGAAAAAGCAAGCCGCTTTTTCAAAAGAGAGCACCCAGGCAGTCTGGATGCTCTCTTTCAAAAAAGCACAGTTTGCATTACATAGCGCCTTTTTTCGAAAAAAGGTGTTCTTCCTCATAAAATGAGGTTTTCTGCAGTCGAAAAAATTGCCTCATTCTTTTTATTTACTTTTGAAAGAGCGCAGCAGCAGTCTAGATGCAGGGGAAGTTTTTTCGAAAAAAGGCCACTTTTTTTCAAAAAAACCCTGTAGTCTAGACACACCCACGGAACTGTAGACCCAGGCCAAAGAAAAATTAATGGTCTTGAAGCATTTTACCTGAAATAAGGACAAGGGTGAGGAATATACTTTGAAACAATTTGTCTTAGTGTAGTAGGCTTAATTGGTATGTTTTGTTTGTTTTTTGTGTGTTTTGGTTTAGTAACTTAGATCTGTTTTCATATGCAATCACTTGAATCCTGCTTTTTATACTTAAGAAAAGTTTTTGTCAGACCCAGTGAAATAATTGTTACCTGGGAGGAATAATAGGTGTGCATCTCTCTCATTGATAGACAGCAAATCTAATGAGTTTTCTCTGTGTAAAACATTTAGAGTAAGATGGATTTATTTGAGGTTTTAGTCCCTTTTGGGGGTTGTGTTCCTGCATGCTGTCAACAGCCTTATAGCCGGCCCTTCCCGGAGCCAAGCTGGTTCAGTGTCTGTTGCTTTGCTGGGGTGCTGTTACTTCAATTCGGTGGCTTGGCTGGAGGAGACCAGAGCTTCTGGCCCAACAGGACAGGGTGGCGGCATGCCTCAGAGGGCAGGTAGGCAGGTTCCACGCAGCAGGTGACAGCCTCAAGGGGACCTTTGTGATCGAACCGGTCACAGGTTGATTACCAGTGTCTCACCCACAAACCTGTGTGATAACTCCTAGCATGGCCACATAGTCCTACAGAAAAGATCTTTTGTTTGGAAAAAACCCCAAATAAACTGGACAATGCAGTAACACAGCATGTTGTTAATGCAGAGTTAAGTTTGCCTGGCTGTGTCCAGTACCCCTCTGGAACACTAATGTCTAAAACTCAGAAATTAAGAGCTAAAGGTCCTTCCTTGTGCAACCTTAGTTCTGCCGCCTTTGAGCAATGCCCCAGCACACCTGTTACACAGAAATAACTCCACCCTTGCTAAATTTGATAATCCCTTTGCTCTGGCACAATTCAGCCCTCTCATTTCCCACCTCGCTGCTGACAGGCCCCATGACCAGACGACCCCTGTGCACCAATTGTAACAGAACCTACTGGATTTAACACAGGGACCAGGCAGGCTGGCTCGCACTGGCACCTCTTTCTGATCGTACGAGAAGGAGTTCGACCCACTCAGAGGAAGAGCCCCACAGACATCCGACTCCGTTCACAGCTCTGACAAGCTGTGCTAACTAATCCCTCTGCCCTTCAGTACAGCTAGCACAGTGAATGCCGCTGGAGTGCACTCTAGGGGTATAAATGACTAGTCTGTTAACCAATAAGCCTAGGAAAGGCACAGCGGGGTTTGGTCCCAGACCCGGCACGAGCCAGGACTGAAGTGCCCTGCTTTCCCCTGTCGACTAATTGAGTAGTTGATTAAAAAAAAATGATATGGACTACTCAATTAGTACATTAACCTCATTTTAACATCCCTGGTTCATGCAGGTAATTCAGTGACTATTCCTGGTGCTGGGAGGACAGAGTTATGGTTATATTGGCTGGTATCTCTTCATGCCTTCTTTCTTCAGAGGCTCAAAAGAATTTGAATTTGCTGCTGGATGGACACAGATCTGTCAGGCAATTTCAGCTCTGTCTTCGTGAAGCTTTGTCAGGGAGTTGTCCTATGGCAGGTTAGAAATGATAATGGGTTAAGAATCTTATTACATTTGGGTGATTCAGTTATTTGATGGGAATCTCAGCCCATTGAAACTGGGAAAGCAGAGATCTGTTGACCACGTGATGTACTTAAGTGAGGGGATGTTGAGCAGCTGGTGCTATGTATCAGAGGGTTCTAGGCCACGAAAGCTTATGCCCAAATAAATGTGGGGTTGGGGTGTTGTGTTTACGTTCCTAAACAAGAAAGTTATGCCAGCAACACTTTGCAATGTAGCCCAGGTCTTTAGTCTGTCAGGTGTAACTTGGATCTGCACCCGCTGAGAGGCCCAGTGCTTGAAGGAGCTTCCAAATGTGAGGCCACTTTGCAGAGAGTTGTTCAGAGCTTTTTCTCAGCGAAAGCTAGGACAGAGAACCACAGCTTCCTCTTTTGATGCACTAGTAGGTTTTTTTTATTATTAGCAACATCTCTTTGATGAAAAACCTCTTCGAATTTCAAGCTCCCTCGTTGCTTATTTTCTCTCTTCATGTGGGCTTTCAAATCATCTTTCGTTTCCTATTTCACAGTTATATCAACATGATGCTAAATTTCCAAGCCTCTTCCTCAAATTGATCAGAACTTGGGCTTAGAAATTAAAGCACTCCACCCACTCTTATCTGAAATGACTTGAAAAGAGGGAGCTCCTTTCATCTTGTGATGTCTCAAACAAAGCAGGATCAGGCTTGGATGAGATGCCAAGGAGTGCTAATGTGTTGAATTCCAGAGAGGTTTGTCTTTGTTGCCGTTCTTGTGATTTGTTTTTGTTTTTATCACAAATCTTGCAATATTTAGTTTTGTTTGTAAAATCCCAGGGATGCAAATCAGTTTTCATTTTAACCCTCTTCCTTCCCCAGTTTCTAGCTTTCATGATTCAAAAAAATTCTGGGAAACCTAGAGGTGCAAAATTCTGAATGGTTTGTTTTGTTTTGTTTTGTTTTGTTGTAGTGCTGAGGATAATCAGTCATGGCAGCAGGGGAGCATGACTTATTTGGGCGCTTATTTGGCGCACTGCTCCCAGGGGCACATGTGGCTTCATATTCCCCACCAGACACTGCCCCCTGCCGTTATGGGAGTGGTGGGGGAAAGCCTCCAGCAAAGCACTTCACTCCACTGTCGTCGTCCGTTCTTCCCCCTCCCCCCCAGGAGAGTGCAGCCCATAGACCCACTTCCTCCTCCTTGCGCTCCTTCCCCCTCCAGGGTCCAAACCACAGCTGTGCATGGATCAGGGACACCCAACATACAAGATTCAGGTGTATTTCTTTAAATCAGGTGGTCTTGAAGCCAGTATCCTGATTTGTGGGAGCTGACTAATGAACACTTGGGGATGGTGAGGTCACAACCCTTCCTGGCAAGAGGGAGGGCTAGGGAGAAGCTAATTCTCAGAGGTCTGGCTGACTTGCTGACTGGGTGTCAATTTGTATCCACTAGAACGCGAGACACCTTGGAAGTGAAGCTACCTCTGCTTTGTTGCTTTCCATGGGTGTAGCAAGGGTGGCCAAGGTGAGTTTGGCACAAGGGACTGAAGGCCAGAAAATGCTCTTCAGAAGGAGTGAGGTGTTACGGTGTTTTTTCTCCAGCCCCATGGTAACAAGTGGTTTGAGCACTTGGCTCTGCTTTGTGTCATGGAAATTGGCCCACAGAGCTACATCCTCGGGTGCAGGAGAGAGGTGGGAGACCAGCCACTTCCTTTCTTGCCAGCACACTTTGGGCCTGTGTCTGTCCTCATACCCATTCTTAACACATTTGAAAAGGCTTTTCTCGAGACTCTACGTGCCCCGTTTCTTTAGCCTTCCCTCATGGGTCATCTCAACCTTTGACCATTTTTGTTGTTTCTGGATTCTCTCCAATTTGCCCACATCTTTCTTAAAGTGCAATACCCAGGCCTGGATACAGGAGTCCAGCTAAGGCCTCCCAAGAGTAGAGCAGGACAGTTCCCTCCTGTCTTACATGTGACCCACTTGCTAGCACACCCCAGAACATTAGCATCATAGTGTTGACTCGTATTCCATTTGTGAGTCACTGGAACTCCCAGGTCCTTCTCTGCCATGCCGTCACCCGCCATTTGTTCCCCAGCGTGTAGCTGTGCGTCTGATTTTTCCGTCCTAAGTGAGAACGCAGCACTTTTTATTCAGTTTCCTCCTGTTGCCCCGACCACTTCTCTGGTTTGTCAAGGGCATTTTGAATTTTAATTCTGTCCTCCAAACTGCTTACAGTCCCTCCCACTTGATCATCCAGGAAATAAGTAAGCACCCTCTCCACTCCAATGTGCAAGTCATGAACAGAAAAATGTAGTACTGGACTCAGGACAGATTCCCTGCTAGATACATCGCCCCAGTTTGACAATGCACCTAGTCTTTCACCCAGTTGTGTTACCCACCTTATAGTAACTTCACCTAGGCTGCACTTCCCTCTTCTTTTTATGAGAATGTCACAGGGGATTGTGTCAAAAGCTTTACTGAAATCAAGATCTAGCCTAATGACTGCTTTCCACTAGGCTAGTAACCTTTAGAGAAGGAAAATAGCTTGGTTTGGCATGATTTGTGCTTGATAAATCCATATTGACTATTGCTTAAAAGCTTGGTATTCTCTGGCTGCTTGCAAATTGTTAAATAATTGATTACAGTATCTTTCCAACGGTCTCTAATTCCACCAAACCCCTTGGTTCCATTGTAAAAGGTACCATGTCTGCCATTCTCCACTGCTTTTTGATCC
Source organism: Apalone spinifera (assembly GCA_030068395.1). Lineage (NCBI taxonomy): Eukaryota > Metazoa > Chordata > Testudines > Trionychidae > Apalone > Apalone spinifera. The sequence goes on along the minus strand of JANRFK010004893.1, from coordinate 1,436,561 downwards.
CACCCTTCCTCTAGGAATTCTTGGAGATAAGTTTCAAGGTTGTTTCAGCTAGTTCTAGCCATGAGACTTGCCAGCCAAATACATCTAACTCCTCTAAACATCCTTTAACCTGTAATTCCCCTATTTTGGCTTGTTTCTTCCTCCATGTTGATGTTTAGTGTGGTGTTCACAGGTCGTCTTTTCAGTGAAGACTGAAGCAAAATCATCATTAAACACCTCAGTTTTCTTGAGGCCTGTGATGTAGTGTGAGTGACCTCCACTGGCTGC
>JANRFK010004893.1:1394560-1409735 GCA_030068395.1 Apalone spinifera | reverse complement strand
TCCCCCTTTGCCACACAGCCTGCTTCGGAGGCCGTCTGACCAGCAGTGCAGACCAGAGAGGCGGGGCTGACTCCGTGCGGCTGGGGAAGGATCAGCAGGAGGTTCGTCGCTAGCGGGTGCCGTATCCTGAATGCTGGTGAGTGCTGTGGACATGTTTAAGGGGGTGTCTCGGGGACCAGGGGGCTGGAGATGTTCCTGCAGATTTTGGCTAATCTGATTCATAGCAAATAAGGCCCTGAGTTGTGGCCCTCACCTTGCATACCTGCCAAACGCGGGGCCAGCTAGTGGCCTATTGATTCTTCTCTCCCGTTCTCAGTGAGCAACATCACTGTTGCATTTGGGGGAGGGGAGAATTACCTCTCCAGGATGAATTCACAGCAGACCAGGGACCCGAGCTGCATCGCATGGGCCCTGTTGGCGGCAGGGAAAAGAAGCAATGGGGACTGATGGGCTAAAACGGTTGCCTCGGAGAGATCTCGGGTTGTCCCCAAAGAACCTGATTTTTGTCTCGGAAGCTTGCCTTCACTTTCAAACCACCACAGGCGGTGGCTGGGCGCTCTGGGCCCCTTGGAATCGCTGGGCCCCTGCCCCCATCGGCAGGCCTGGGCTTTGGCCTCGAGTGTTAATTGACGCCCCTCAGCACTGACCTCCACCTCCCCCCGCCCCGCTAGCCTGTTCTGCCCTCAGCGCTCCTTAGCCGGGCCAGCTTGGGGAGTCCCTGCCCTTCGAGTGCTTGGCTGGGGACGTGGCCCCAGGCAGAGGAGCAGCAAGCAGAGTGTGCTACCTGGCTCCAAAACAGCCAGGCCTGCCTGTGATTCAGAGATTTGCATGGTGCAGCCCCTGGCACAGGTGACTCGCCCCTGGTGATGATGGGGCCTTTTTTCCACAGTGGTGAAGCCTTCTGCCGGGGGGGGGGGTACCCGGCCGCTGCCCCCTTCCCGAGTGCCCTGACGCAGAGAGTGGGACAGGGTGGGGTGCTCTGTGTGATGGGAGGGGGCACGGCTCCCAAAGCTCATGCTGCACTTCTGGACTTCGGCTGGCCCCTGCCAGGGATCCCCCCAGCGTATTCTGGGACTTCCGCTGCAGCATCAGGGCTGCCATGGTCCGAGATGGGCCGCTGGGCAGCTGAGCGGGGCTTTGAGGCGGCTACAGGCGCGCTCTGTCTCGGGGGCTGGAGGCCGGCATGTGCAATACCAATGGCTGGCTCGATCGGGTGGCCTCTTCTGCTTTGCAAGTCTCTCCCCGGGAACGTGCTCTCCTCTGGGGTGGGGGAGGTGATCAGCTTCCTCCCAGTCACAGGTTTTGGGTGACTGTGTTGTTCCACGCCCACGGAGGAGCCTGTCATCGCAACGGGCCTGCTCCTGAGTGACAGCCTGGGGGGAGGGGGGAATTGCAACGCACAGGGGACTGCTGATTAGAGCGGGAGATGGAAATAAAACCGGCGTTTCCTTTGCCTCTCGTGTGCGCGCGGCAGCAGGAAGCTGCACGACCATGGGCCAGGAAATGTAGGTCACCATGTCATGTTCATGGCTTTCTTGAGTGCAGTTCCTGGTAGCAGAGTCTCTGAGAGGGGGTTCCTGGGGCTTGTCAGCCCCGTGTTGTCCTCCCGAGGGTTGCCCACGGAAGGCCTCTCCCTTCGAGGGTGCGGAGAAGCCACGCCGCCATTGGTGCCCGCTGGAGACATCAGGCCGCTCAGCGGCTCGCCAAGGCTTCTCCGGCAGGCCCAGGCCAGCGTTCTGGACTGGGGGGATATGATAGAGGTCTATAAAATCATGGCTGGTGTGGAGAGGGCGGATAAAGAAAAGTTATTCATTAGTTTCCTAAATAGAAGAACTAGAGGACACCAAATGAAATTAATGGGTAGCAGGTTTAAAACTAATAAAAGAAAGCTCTTCTTCACACAGCATGTAGTCAACCTGTGGAACTCCTTGCCAGAGGAGGCTGTGAAGGCTAGGACTAGAACAGAGTTTAAAGAGAAGCTAGATAATTTCATGGAGGTTAGGTCCATAAAAGGCTATTAGCCAGGGGATGAAATGGTGTCCTTGGCCTCTGTTTGTCAGAGGCTGGAGAGGGATGGCAGGAGACAAATCGCTTGATCATTGTCTTTGGTCCACTCCCTCTGGGGCACCTGGTGCTGGCCACTGTCGGCAGACAGGATACTGGGCTAGATGGACCTTTGGTCTGACCCGGTACGGCCGTTCTTATGGACTCTCCATGGGAAGAGTCAGGCGCCTGGTCTGTGCTAAATAGACCTGGAGTGTGCAAAATCCCCCTGCCCCCCACGGGCAGAATTATTCCTGCATTGACTTAGCCACCGGCTCTCGGGGCTTTGCCCCCCAAACAGCATCCCGCGGTCTTGCCCTTGGGCCAGGGCGCCTCCCTGCGTGAGGGGCGGCTGGTGCTAGGCCACGCTGCCTGTCCGGCGCTCGAGGGCTGGCCACCCGAGCCCTGGAACTGCGGGCTGCCCGAGCGCTACCTAGCCATCCCACTCTGAGCCTCAGGGCTGGGGCTGTGGCAGCCTTTCTGCCCAGGGGCTGTGGGTGGTGAGGCTGTGGCACATCAGGGCTGGGCCCCCCTCCCCTGGCTGTCCAGGGGGGTCCACAGGAAGGTGTGCTTGGGATGCATGTAGTGGAGGGGGTGCAGGGAGGGAGGGCCTAAGGAAAAGGGCCGGGGGGGGGGGCTAGCTTCCCAGCACTGACACCCCCTGCCCTATGCCAATGGGAGAAGCCCATTGTTTTCTTTACCTATTCTGTGGCACCATAGTGGCCTTTCAAGTGCAGACAAGCCAGGAAAGTAAGCCACGTGTGAGAGGGGTCGCCGTGTTAGTCTGAATCTGCAAAGTAAGCCAGTCGCTAAGCCGGGGTGGGTGAGTGAAACACTCGCCAGCTGGGCAGTAAACAGGCCTGGCTGAGGTTTCCTTGTGAGGCAAAACAGCTGCAGAAAAGGCGCCAATGTTGGGGCCGCCTTTGGAGCCCGTGTGAGCCTCCTTAAGCTGGGCAGAGGGAAAACTGGGGGAATACAGGGCATTAGCGAGATCCCAGGAGACCCAACTGAGTTTGGAGACAGGGCAGTGGGGTTTTCAGTGGGATAGGGAGCCAAGTGACTTGCCTCTGCAGGTTTCAGCCTTCTGTCTGAGAGTCAAGACCCTGGTACGTTCTGTAATAAGCTAAATGAACGACGAAAGGAATCTGCTGCTGTCGTTGAGATTGAACAGCTACGGCGGGGGGAGGGGAAGATGGAGAATGGGGAAACCGTGGGAAGGTCTTGGAGAGGGAAGTCCTGATGGGCCATTTTAAAAGGCTTGGATTTGGAAACCAGCATCTTGTTTTGCACCTGCAGTTTGGGGGATTCTTTCAGGCATCTGCACACCTGACCTGGCAGTTGGCGATACTTAGCAGCCGCTCGACAGTGCCCCGCAGTTAGTGGCAGACGCTGAAGGGAGGCTGAGTCGTGGCCTGTGTAAAACACAAAGGCGAGCTGCAAACGGTTGATTTAGAATTCTGCAGACTTTAGACGTGGCTATCGTTTGTGAGGTGCATCTGGTCCATTCACCACCCACCCACAGCAGGATTGTTCGCCGTGGTATATCCTCCAGGGCAGGGTTTTCCTAGGTGTGCTCTGTGGAGCCCTGGGGCTCTACGAGAAAATATTAACGACCGTTGCATGTAAGAAATAAAATTCCAGAACGTTGTCTATTTGGCACCTATTGAATTAACAATCTCAGTATTTTAAGGGCTCCATCAAATTTTCAGATTTTCTGCACTACACAAATTCAGTTCTTCCAGTCCTCCCTCATAGGTCATGTTTTCTAGACCTTTACTCATTGCCTCTAGGAATAAGGAGCACAAACCATGCCTCCAGAGTGGAGGATTGTATCCTAGAAAGTAATGACGTTGGAAAGGATTTTGGGGTCACGATGGATGAGTAAATAAACACGAGCTCCCAATGTGAGGCTGGGGCAAAACATGGCTAAAGTGACCCTGGGAAGTATAAACAGGTGAGTTTCGGTGCACGTGACTTTAGTGAGCCCAATACTGTGCCTGGTCCCAGAGTCCACATTTGGAAAAGGGTGTTGAGCAATTGAAGCGGGTGCGATGACAAGAAATACGAACATGATCTGAGGGCTGGCGAAATGCCATGTACTGAGCCAAGCAGAGTGCATTTTCTTTAGTTTATCAAAAGAAGACTGAAAGGTCATTGTGGTGTAGGAATGAGGGGAAAAAATACCGGGTACTGAGGGCTCTTCCCGCCAGCAGAGGAAGGTAGGATGAGACCCCATGGGGGCGTTACAAGCCAGACACATTATACTGTAATTGGAAATAAGGCTCAGATGTTAACAGGGAGGCTGATGAAACTACCGAGGGAAGTGGTGCGTTGTCCATCTTCTGAGGTCTTCAGTTCAAGCCTGGAGCCTTTCTGGAGGGTACTCTTCGCACAGGGATAGCTAGTGGAGATGCGGTGGCCCGTGTGTCAGATGATCAGACGAGATGATCTCCTAGTCTGTCATTCTCCTAATCATGTCAAACCCTTACCAGTGGTGCCAGGCTTGAGGTGGGACTTTGAAGCCAGTTTAGTGCTGAGCTGGGTGACTAATATCTGTTTCCAGTTGCAATTGTTCATTCCTTCACTGTTCCGGCTGCATGAGCTGCTGCGTGGAGGCCGTTCTTGTGGGCAGCACCCCTGCCACCGCGGGGTCTCTCGACTAAGGGGGAGGTTGTGTTGCAAAAGCCAGGCGGCTGGTCCAGGCAGAGGGGGTGCCGGTAGACAGATGGCCATCCATCCTAAATGCTCACCGGCCGGTTCTGGAAGGTTGAGCTTGAGTGGGGTAAACATCCCGCTGGAAACCCCTGCTCTACGGAGTGGGTAACCACCCTCACCGCTGAACGTTGTCCCTTCTTTCTACTTTGGATTTGTCAGGCTTTCATTTCCGCCATCCATGTGCCTTTCTCCAGAGCTCACCAAGGCTGACTCAGTTCTTCTTCCTTCTCAGATATATTGAGTGCTGGGCACTTTACTCCCTGTCGCGTTCAGGTGAGACCTTGGAAACCTTAGGTTTTATCTGCTCTGCATGGGTACCAATGATCCCATGATGCTTTGCTCAAGGGCAAGATTTTTGCCTTAATGTGCTTGGCCAAAACGCTGCATGACCACCTGGCTGCTTGGTGACCTGTTGCTGACAGCTTCCCGCCCCCGAGAGGGCTGCATTTCACGTGGTATGTTCGGTTGTGAGAAAGTACTTTGGGATTCTTCAGGCTGGAAAGATACTTACACAAGTGTTAATCTTCTTTTTAAAGCGGACCAAGGTAGAAATAATAAATCCCACTAAGTTCTCTTGCACAGGAAAGCAGCAATGAAGGGGAGGCCAAACCCGCAGCCAGCCCTGCAGTCAAAAATATGTTTACAGGAAAGGAAACCACCTGCTAGCTCAGCCTCAGATATTTCACCGGACCACACCTGCCTTTCGGCTGCTTCTCAGAGGGTCAGTGGCTGTTCCTTAAGGAGCTGGTTGAAACCCCTCCCTGGGAGTGTTCTTTTGCTTTGGATCCCCGGTTATGCAACTAGGGCTGGGGTGTGAACATTCCCCGAGAGCTGAGAGCTCACCCTCCTCTTTCTGGAGACACTTCCGGGACGCAGGAGCCTGGAACGCGCTGGATTTGAAGGGAGCGGCCGTGGGAGCCGGGCAGGCAAGCCGCAGGCCCGGTGGAGCAGTCAGTGGCAGTGTCCCCAAAGGTAAGGGAAGTGCATGCTGTCATGCTGCCTCATGGGAATCAGGCTGACTGCTGGTCTGGAAAATGCTCTGGGGTTCTCAGTGTCCCTGCGTTAGGGACAGGCGTCACGGGACACCTAAACAAGCCCTTTGAAACCACGTCAGGTTCCAGGTAACAGAAATGAAACCCTGCCTCAAACCTCCCGTCTTTAGGCCAGTCGATATTTCCACCAGGCATCTAGAGAGCGCCCTCTCCTCTTCCCCCTCACCTCCACTGGCTCCGTACATTGACGTAGGAGGAGGGGGAGAGGGCTGTGCCCCACAGCCACCCCCGTCGCTGGTGGGCGTAAGTAATGGCATTTGCCCATCCCTTCGGATAGTTTCTCTCTCCAGGAACCTTTCCAGGAAACAGATGGGCACTCAAAATGATTGATGCTTTCCATCATACAGATTCCATCCACCCTTGTCCGAGGGATGCCATTTCTCCATGAATTGTGCCGTCTCGTCCAGTACTAAACCCGGGGGCACCCCCTTTCCTCAAGAGATCGTTAATCTTGTTCCGTTTACCCGGCACTAGCCCATCTCATCTTCCTCCCCTTGCTCATGTCTGAGCTGGGTTTCCTCCCAGCTTCCTCCTTTCTGCACCGTGGTTGGAAAATAGCAGAGGACTTGGGCTTGTTTTGCTGCTATCTGGCAAAATCTACCGAAGTGGAAACAAAACCCCGTCGCTCTTCTGTTTTTAATGAGATGATGCTTCTGTCCCACCTCCATTCTGCCTGAAAGCCAGCGGGCAGAGCACCCTTCCGTCTGCCGATCCCAAGCATGGGGCGTGACGTAAGAGCTCAAATGCCACCCGCTTTCCGGGAGACTTCTGCACCCATGTGCTGAACTCACTTTTGAAAATGGCACTTGTGCTCCTAAATCACCGTGACAATTTCTGAAATGTTCCCCACCATTCTGAGTGACAGAGACCTAGTCCCTGAGCTGAGGCAAGCTGCCAACCCAGGAGTTTCTTTTCCAGACCATAGAACGATGACTCCTAAATATAGCCACTGGGAATTCCACGTTTCGGTGTGTTCCAGTGTTCTGGGCTGTTTCCCCCTCTGTGTCATGCAGTGCTGTGACTAACATTTTCTAGCTTGAAATGCTTTCTTACCAAACTTCTCTCCCTCCATTTTTATAAACGTGCCCTGATGCCAGTGAACTGGTAAGCCGGGTGCTGTTTATTTCAGTTTAAACCCCAGTTCATCACATTTCCAGACCAATCTGGGATTTCAATGGTTTAGCAACATCCTTCCAGGAGAAACCTGACTGCTGTCCATGTTAGGCCCACACCTGCCTAGTTTGCTTGATCCCACTCACTTAAAAACAGCTTGCTTACGAACTCAGACGCGACACTACCACAGCGTCACAGCCACGGTTCCTGAAAAAGGCTGGACTCGCTCGTTGTTACCATAGAATCGTCAAATCATTGGAATAGAAATAGTGTCCTTACCTTACAGCATGCAGCGCAGGTCCCTGACAATCCTACATTTCTAGGACTCTTGATTTCTGAGCATGCACAGTTTGGAGAATATGATTCATAGCGTCTAATCCCCCCCGCCCCCCAGCAGAGGCAGGATTATTATGAAACGCACATGAATGCATGGTTGATGGCTTGCTTATGCTTGCTTAACAAGCAAGAGAGCTAGTGGTATTGATTACTAAATCTCTACACGAATAGAGATTCACCCCCGATCTATTTCTTTGCCCGGGCTGGAATGCTATTATTAGTAATGACACTAATACTTTCACAGCAACGTTCATCTGGATCTCAGACCCTAGAGGTTCACAAAGCATGTACTATTAATAATAGTGTTACATACATTTAATTGTAGAGCATCAACTTTGTAAATGGAGGTACGTTTGGATCATGGTCCCTGCCTCAGCACTTGCTATCCAAGCAGAGGGCGTGCAGAGACGGTGTTGGAAGGGGATGCCGTGAGGAGGGGCGTGAATGGTGAACTTCGGCACATATCTTGTGAGCTGTGTAATTTGTGCTGGGGTTTTATGCCGGGTGCCTATGTCTCTAACCAGCAGGCTTAATGTTCCTCTGTGGATTGGGTTGCTGTCGACAGGCCTTCTTGGAAGCAGTGTGTGCAGAGGAGGGACGTAGGCAGCAGCAAGAGGACTGAGACCCCAGCCCAGCTGGTCAGTGGCTGGAGGAGTGAGGAAATCCAAGGATTTGTGCTAGTCATCCTGACCACTCTGCTTCCCTGCAATGCCACAGAAGGGGCTGAGAGCCCCCGGGGTGTTTCTGAAACCTTTTGAAGTGGGACGAGGATCCAGATGAGACCATCCCCCTCTCACTGGGCAGAGGGCTCAAGAGCGTTAGCATCCCAAATGCCCCAGTTTCTTATCAATGAGGGAAGACTCCTCATTGCCCAGCAAGGTCAGACTTGTAATGTCCCTGCCTGGCTTTCCTGCAGAGCTGCTCCTTTCTACGGGGCTTACTTTGCCAGAGGAAATCCATAGGTCCCTCAGCATGTCCCTCTTGCCTGAGGTCAGCTGCTCGGTACCTGCTTCTCCAGAACAGGGCAACCAGAGCACCTCAGGATACGCGCCAAGATCCATAAGTAGGATCCAGCGGGGCTGGTCCATCTGTTGGAATCAGGCCCCTTGAAAGCCGCTGTCGGTCAGTCCTGCGGCTGAGAAGGTAACGGAGAGGTGAGTGGGAACAGAGCAGTGACCATGGCAAGTGGGGAAACGTGGCGGGGAAGGAACTCATGGGTAGAGAAAACCTGTAAAAATATGCAGGGCCCGATCCCCAGTTGCTATACACCTCTCTGGAGCTGTTGAGCTCAGTGGCACTAAGCAGCCACGGGCTAGCTCCAAGATCTGGCCACAAGCCCAGTCCAGTCACTGTTTCCAAATGGGGAGGGGAGGAAATTTCTGAGGGAAGAGAATTGAAGAAGTTGGGGAATTGTCCCCTTGTGGGTCCCACAGACCCCAGATTTTGGTTCAGTGCTTCACACTCATTCCTGCCAGGATTTCTTCTGCCTCACAAGATGTGAGTCCAGTTCCTGGCTTGGCCACAGATGGCCTATGTGCCCTGGGAGGGTTTTCCCAATCTCTGTGGGCCTCAGCTTCCTGTCTGTAAAATGGGGCCACTAATATTTGTCCCCTCCTTTGCTCCCCTCATCTCTTCAGGCCGTAAACTCTTTGGAGCAGGGCTTCCGTGTCTCCGTTTGGACAGCCCCTCACAGCTGAGCATTGCTGTGATGCAGATAATAAGTACTTGTACCCAGCAGCTGAAAGGCTAGGAAAAATGGCATTCTTCCATCTGGTCCACCGGCCCCCATCCTCTCCCTGACATCTGCTTTGTTTTTCACCATCTCCCGCACTGCGATCACGCCAACACGCACGGCACAACACCGCCCTCCCACACCTGGGTGATTCACCAGGCAGATTCCCTCCAGAAGCGGTGGGTTCTACTCTCTCTAAGCCCGATAACAATCTCTCCTTGCAGGAGGTGAGAGCATCACAAACAGCTTCTCTGCAGCTGGCCACCGTTTTAGAGGCATCCCCGGCGCCTCCAGTGTGCATCAGCTGCTGAGATCAAAGGGCAGAGGTGCCTCGGTGCAGCCAGAGGTTGGAGGGAGATTTGCATAGCGCGGGCGGGGGAGGCTCCTGCTGGCTTGGGACTTTCTTTCTGCGCCGCGCGGTACGCACTGATCCCCTCCGAATCTGCTCACTCCTCCCGTGTTCCCCTCCTTCCGTTAGTCCGGCTGGCTGTGGGGACGCGCTGCCTGCCTCCGGGCCATGGGCCCCCCCCCCTGCCCCAGCTGAGCCATTTCTGAGAAGACCAATTGGGGAAAATCAATTGGTTTGCCCGTAGTAACAAACCCTTACACTTGTTTCCTTGGAAGCTCCTGGGCTGAGGGGAGCCCTGAAAGGGGGCAGGGACTGGCCCGAGCAGCAGGGAGGTGCCTTTTGCTTTTCTGTTGAAAATTCACCCACGCTGGGGCAAGTTACAAGCCCCTGTCAGCGATGATGCACCCGGCGGAGGCCTGCCAGAGCTAGGGGCGATGTCTCGGAAGGTTCCATCTGTGCGGAGCCTGCTCCAGCCCCTCAGGGCTCCTGGGTGCCACTGGATCGGGCATGGGCCAGCCCCACAGAGCACCGGGGTCTGAGTTGGCCACCCTACCTGAGTGGGACTTGTTCCTCAGTCAGGGCGCTCCCCGTCCTGGCGCCCCAGCCGCGAGGAGACAGAGGGTGCAGCCTGATTGCGACTCAATGGGGTGTGGGAAGGGGGTTGCTGGAGCCAGCGAGGGCTGCAAGGGGCAGGATTTGGGGTGCAGGAGCAGAGCAGGAGACACGGGGTGAATAAGAGCAGAGGGGTTGGGCACAAGCGCTCCCCTCCAGAACCTGGAACGGAGCCAGGCGTACGGAGTCTGTCAGCAGCAGCTCAGCGTCTCTCAGCCCCTCTAGCGCCTGGGCCGCAGACTGAGCTGCAGCGGCCGAGCCCTGCGCTGCAGTCTGGACGCTGAGGGTCAGCGTGTCCCGCGTGGAGCCCCGCGGGGCGTGTGCGTCGCATGAGGAAATGGCATGTGCCAAGCTGAGCCCTGGGACGTGTGTGCCAGAAGGAGGTATCCCCGCTCCCCCGATCGCTGTAATAGTTCTACCCGCTCTGTCTCGCCATCCAGGCAAACTGGACTGGGTGGTAAAATGGCTGCTTGAACCAAGGCCGCCGATGGGGAGGGGGCAGCTGCTCTGGTGATTTGAGCAGGCCTCTGGCTCCAAGCGGGCCCCGCTGCTCACCATGGCAGCAGCAGGTGCTGGCCCCTTTGAATTGCCGCCTGAGTCCTGGGCGGCATGGTCCAGGCAGCACTGAGGGCTGGGTGGGGGAGGCTAGCCCCCAGCCCTGCCCCTTTTGGGGGCCTTGGAAACAAACCCTCTCCGCCCCAGCTCGGTTCACTTGCCAGCCCTGCCGTGAACCGAAAACACAGCACGTTGCTCTTTGTTCCAAGAGGCCAGTCACTTGGTCCCCTAGAGCCTCCGCCACAGGCAGCACTGGAAACCAGTGCGGCAGTAAAGTAACTAAAGGTTTATTAGCTAAGGGGAGGAGAGGTGAAAGCAGGTAAAATACATACGTAGCTGAGTCTGCTCAGAGTCCCAAACGGTGGCAGAGAGGTAATAAAACGTTCTTCTTCGAGCAGTGTCCCCGTGGGGGCTCCACTACGGGTGTCGGGCTCGTCTGACGCCAGTTCCTCCTAACCGTCCACGGCCGCAGAAAGAGCACGAACGGCGAGAGCCCACTGCATGCGCAGTCCACCGGAGGCTAAAACTCTCCGGATTGCGGCGCCGGGACGAGCCCGACACCTGTAGAGGAGCACCCACGGGGGGACGCATCTCGAAGAACAGATGTTACTGCACAGGCTGAGTAACAATTTCTTACTTCCTCAGATCATCTCTGGGCCTCTCTGATTTGCATCTTCCTCCCAGGGAATGGATCTGTCATTGAATCCATTCTTCTAGCTTCTCCCCCCTCCCCTCTCCAGCAAACAAGTCGGCAGCGTCACTGCCCCCGGGGGCGTTTCCTTTGAGGAACTGAGTCAAATGAAGAAAGCTTGAAAACGGTAATATTGTAATAATCGTTGTGATCGCTGATGGATACCGGGTGCAACTCCCACCTGGGACCGCTGGATGGCAGCATAAGCCACAAAGTGGGGGTACTTAGGCAGGTTAATTAAACCCCAGAGAGTGGTTACTGTCTGTGGGCTTTAAAACACGCTGCCGGCTGAGAACTGGCCACTAACCCATAAAGAACCGGTTTGTGGGGGGAGGGAGAGGTGGACCCAGCAGGCTCGGGGAAGGGGATGGAGGACCACGATGAAATGCTAGAGCGAGAGGCAGAGGGAAGAAACAATGGAGGGCAATGAGGTGGGTGCGCAGGGGCCGGGCACAAGGCACAATAAGACCAGGGGGTGAGTCTTCACACGATTTGTGTACCAAGCCCTGGTGGCAACAGTGATAATGACAAAAGTCGCGTATGGTGTTCAGGGAATCAGTACGGGCTCCGTTGCCCCCCGGGCTGCAGCTGGCGCCGCTATTCCGACAGGCCCTTTCTCGCGTAGCCCAGCCCTTGGATCTAGGCTCTGCACGGAAGTGGGGCCTCTTTTGTGATGCCGGCGTAGTTAAAGCGGATCAAGCCCCACGGGTGGACACAGTTCTTCTGGTGTGAGAATGCTTCTACCCAGGCAGCTACTGTCCTAGGAGAAGGGAGGAAGCTCCCCTGGCAGAAAGCACCTCTCTGCAGTTAGACCTGTGTCTGCACGAGAGGTGGTACCGGGATAACTCAGCCAGTCAGAAAATCACACCGCTAACCGACCCCGTTATGCCGCTACACAGACCAGGGGTAGCCGAAGCGGAGAGCAAAAGAGATGCTGGTTTCGCAGAGAGGAGAGATGACAAATAGAAGATGGGAGATTGAGGGCTCCCCCTGCCCCGAGACGGACCCAGGAAAGCAGTGGGCATAAATTAATGGAAGGAGGTTAAAACCAAGGCCGTATGTGCTGCCTTCTGGGTTACTGCTCTCCAGCTTACTGTGCTCCCAGGCCCCGCGGGGGGTGGGTGGCGTTTTAGAGCCTGCAGGCTCTGGATTCTGGTCGTGACGGAATGGCTGAGACCCACCTTAAGCTATTGGAGAGATCTTCTGCAAAGACCTTGACTGACTTCATCGTATGTCGTGAGAAATCACTTGAATCCCTCTCCCCAGGGCACCCGTCCTCAGAGCTCTCCCTCTATTCGGAATGGCGCCAAACTCTTGGGAGCTGTTGGCGGAGCTGCTCTGCTCCTCCCCGGAGAGAGATGAATGTCACTGCTGATTATGGGCTCCTAGAATCCTAGCACCCTAGAACTGGAAGGGACCTCGAGAGTCACCGAGTCCAGTCCCCTGGCTGAGCACCGTCTAGCCCACCCCTGACTGTCTGTCCAACCTGCTCTTCCATATCTCCAGCGAGGGAGATTCCACAACCCCCATGGGCAGTTTATTTCCATGCTTAATCACCCTGACAGGAAGCTTTTCCTCCTGTCCAATTTAAGCCCGTTGCTGCTTGTCCTATGCTCAGACGTTAAGGAGAATCTTTTTTTCTCCTTCCTCCTTCTTAAGACCCTTTTAGATACTTGAAAGCTGCTATGTCCCCTCTGCCGTCTCTCCTCCACATTAAACAAACCCAGTTCTCTCAATCTTCCCTCAGTTTTCTTGACAATTTTCTTCCACTATTTGATCTGAGGAAGTGGGTCTGGCCCACAAAAGCTCATCACCTATTAAACCATCTTGTTAGTCTTTAAAGTGCTACATAGTCCTGTATTTTTTTTCTAGATCTGTGATCATTTGATCGTTATATATTTGATCCCATTGGTGTGTATTGAGGCATGATTAAGAGCTACAAAGTGTTTTGGGTGCCTTAAGTGCTATTGAAAATGTACACGCTGTATCTACTCCCGGCACTGACTGCCTAACCCTGGCATCTTACGGGCAGCCGGAGAGACCCTGTCCTCCACACCGCGCACGCCAGGTGGGTTCCCGAGCAGTGACTTGGCTTACTCAAGAGATGAGTCTGTGCCGAACAGGATTTAAAATGGAAGAGCTGGGAGCAGGTGACCCACCCCACAGGGCCAGATTTGGGTATCTTATATGTGCACTTGGAAGGCTTCGATTTTTCCCTTGGTCAGTGTCAATTGCATCGTCCATGCAAAGCACCAATACGCTGTTTCCTGCTCCGAGGAGCTAATTCTCCTAGGCACATGTGCCCTCTCCTAAAGACGAACTTGGAAAGCGGACGGGGTGTCTTCCTGGGGGTGATTCTGTCGTGTAACAGACCTTGAATCCGGTGATCTGAGCCCACATCCGGGCAGAGCCATCTCTTGAGTGCTCACAGCTGCTCTAGAGAACTACCCGTTCTTGTCCCTCAGGCGCACTTGCTTGAGCTGTCCCACTGCATTTCTGGGGGTCTTCTTTCCGAGGGAAGTGACAAGGAGCTCAAGGTTCTTCCAGCTGGGATGCGTGAGAGGCGGTCACGCCGCTGCGGTATGGACACTGCAGGTGCTGGCTGGAAAATGCATAAAGATCGCACTTTCAACCTGAGTCTGCTAGGGAGCAGTGCAGGCCTAAGAACAAAGGGTGGGTTGCTTTACAGCTGCCTGTGAGTTTAGGGCAGCAGGCCTGCGGGAAGCCACCTAGAGAGAGAGGTAGAGATGTGTTTATGCAGCCCTGGGAGCAGCACAAGGGCCTTGAGAGCATTGGGGGACAGAGGCAAGGCAAGGGAGAACCCCGTCGGTCTGCCCCCTCCTGGCTGACCACCTGCAACTCTCCTCCAGCTTTCACCTCTCCCGCGCCCAGCTTCCGCTGCCTCCCCCTTCTGCTCGCCGACCTGCCCCTTTAGAAAGCAGCGTTCGCTTGGTGTCGCTAACGCGCCGCGCTTTGGGAATGCCTCTCCACAGCGTGCCGACTCCAAGGCATTCCACCTCACGGCAGGCCCGGGAGGCAGGGTGATTTTTACAACCGGGGAAACTGAGGCACCAGGCGACACTGCAACTTGTCCAGGGCCCATTGAGGAATTGAGTCCAAGAGACTTGAGTTCTCCACTGTGGCTTAGCTCCCAGCCTCTTCTCTCGGAGGCCTCCGCATGAGCGGGCTGAGCGCCAAAGGGATGTGAGCAGAGCCAAGAGGGAGGGGCGGGACACTCAGGCGGATGGCTGGGAGACCCGCGGAGAGGCCAGGAAGCTGGGAATTGGCCGTGGCCCCGTGGTTCCCATCGCTGGGAGGAGCGGCTGTGCTTGGCGGTGGTCCAAGAGGTGTGACTTGTGCAGCCCCAAGGACAACTGGCGCGCTGCTTCCTAGCCCGCTGGTGCGTTCAGCTTGCTGCGCGAAGGCCGGTGTCCCAGGGCCGGAAGGAACGCCAAAGGAGGGTCAGCCACTGGACAGCAGGAGGCGGGCGAATGCCCAGCTAGCGCACCCCTGTGTGTGGTGAGGAGCCCGAGGTTCTGCTGGCGGCGAGTGGTGGAATGTCTCCACGCTGCATGTTTTATCCGCGTTGTAACCAGCTGGCTAGACGGGCCTCAGGAAAGCTGCCAGAGGAGATCGATTGTGGGGAGACACAATGTCCCCACTAATCTCTTTCATCCACGTGCAGAATAATTGGTTGTGATGTGCACCAAGGCATGCATGGATGTGCACCACCCATAGGACACACAGCCTGGCCGTGGGCACTCAGCTAATCGCGCGGGCGGCATTGGACTCCCTGCTGGAGGGCCGCACGCGCGCCTGGCTCAGAGTGCGCAGTGGAAATGGCACGAGAGCGAAATCATCTGCAGCCCTTTCTGGTCTCTCAGCGGGCGCTTTGCTCCGGCATGTCTCAGGCAGGAATCCTACAATGGAGTCTTCCACTCTTGGGCTATAACAGCCTATGGCCATCGCCTGCTCAG
>JANRFK010004893.1:1357123-1379647 GCA_030068395.1 Apalone spinifera | reverse complement strand
CATTTTATCTCTGAAGCAGACGACTTCTAAAAAATTGTAGACCAGTGTTATCCAGTCGAACTCTTTTTGCAAAGATCACATTAGTAACCAGTCAAGCCTGTAAATTAACCGCAGTATAAATTCTCAACACATTTTGGCTTCCACCTGCATCGGATGATGAAAGCTTCATCTCAAAGCTGTCGAATTCCAGACGGTTTTTCAGAGCAGCCAAACGATGTGTGTAACAGCATTCCAGATGGGCTGGGGAATGTTGCTCTCAATAACCCTTCTCTCTGACTCCGTCTCAGCCGCCTCTGAGAGCTGGTGAAGAATGTAGGGATGAAATTCCGTTTGATGCCTAGTTTTGTTTTGAAAATTTGTTGATAATGTCCCATTGTGCCACATCCTGAATGAAAGGTTTTGATTTCTTTCCATTCAAAATAATAATTTATTGGGAAATGTGGTGGTCCAAATTTTTGTTGTAAAAATGAAAAGGTCAGAATTGAAAGGAAACGCTTCTATGTATTGAAGCAAGACATTACGACTGACCTGAAAAACTTTAAAAAATGTTTTTTAGTGAACATTTGTGAGATTTTTGCCTGTTTGTCCTTAATTGAGACAGGAAATTTCAAAATCTCAAAACTCTCTGGACAAGAAATCCATTTCTTGACCATCGGCACTTTCTACATCTGCATAAAATCGGAGAAACACTGTTGGTATCAGTAGAGTTCCTCTGGATTTACATCCATGCTCATGGGCTTAGGGATCTACTCTATTAAATCTCATAGGAGGGACTTCATCAAATTGTGCCTGGGCCTGCAAAAAGGTTTTCCTATCCAGTTCAGAGATGTGAATTTTTCCCCATTCTGCATTGAAAGGAAACCAAGACCTTTTGAACACGAGACTTAACGCCTCTCTCCCAGCATAGGCAATAGCCTAGCCAACGTGGCCTCCTGTGAGCACGTTCTTAAACCCAGCAGCAGGTCTGGCCTCTCATGTATCTGGCCACTCAGTAGCGTTCCACAGCTGTGTTTCGGCTTGTGCTTTCAGACCTTCCTTGTTCCTAGCTCCTGCCCCTATGCTGCCTGATATTCTGGCTCTGATTCCTGCCTTTCTAGGGCTATGTCTATGCTAGCAGGCTATTTTGAGAGAAGTTCTTTTGAAATAATAACGCCCAAAATCACTATTTCAAAATAAACTCGTTCCTCTTCACAAGCTGGAGTTATTTTGAAATAACAGGCTTGGTAGTGTGGACTCTCGCCTTATTTCGAAATAACTCCCCAGCACCACCCCTGCTTCCAGGCTCTAGCACATGACTCACATCCTGATCAGGGCTCTGGCCTGCAAGCCTGGTCATCTCTGCTCCAACCGTTAGGCCAGCCTCCTGCTCTGACCACCCACAGCCCAGTCTTTAAAGCGGGAGACCCGGATTCAAATTCTCACTTTGCCTCATGTAGGGCAGGGACTTGAATGTGGGTTTTTGTATCGCAGCGGAATGCCCTTCTCGCTATCACATTGGCCATTCTAGATGGATGCGTGCTCTCGCTCGCTCTCTCTCTAAATCTCCCCCCCCCCCATGGAAAAAAATGTGTTTCAACAAATTGGTATTTTTCCAGTGCACAAGCTGTGTAGCTGAAAAATTCCAGCCTTGTATAGAGCATGCCTCACTCACCAAAGGGGAGAGCCACTGTTAGACTGTCCACTCCCTTATTGTCCAAGCCCGCTGGGATCCGTCACCCATGGGAGATGTCCTGCAAACTAGTCAATTGGGAAGGAGGTGCTAGGCATCTCACCCACCGTCTTTGGAGTGGGTGGGAACATGTCCCTGCGAAGATGGCCTCCGGCATGGATGCAGCTGCCTGCTCACCTGGGACCAGGAGCCGGTGGCCTGTAATTGGCCACTTGCTGAGTGAGAGCGGAAAGAAAATGACAGAGAAAAAGTGACAGTACGTCCCCCTCACAACAGTACTGAGATTCCCAGCCCGTGTCAGATGCGGACGTGACCGTCGTGTCTTCGACACTTCCTTTCTCAGGTGGCTACAGAGAGAGATGGGACCGCAGGGGAATTCCCTCTCCTGGCCACGCAGCCCCCTTGATTTGTGGTGGTGTCTGCAGCCCGCCCGAGGCAGAAGCCTTGGTGGAGAGCGCCCGCGCCTGCTGAGTAATATGTGAAATGCTATTGGGTTTCCAAACCTCTCAGTCAGGAGCCGTGCAATGGGGCATGCAGCACACACTCATCTGAGTGCACGGAGGCCATCAGGATCGGAATTTCCCCCCCTCCTCTTCGTTCTGGCGGTGCGGAGCCGCGTTCGTTGGGCTGCCGCCAGACACTGTTTTGGTCTCAGCCGAGAGACGGCCGTTCTGCATTCCCACGCACCGCTCCGGGGGAAGGCCTTTCGTTGGTCCCAAACGCCTTCTGGCTGCATAGCGGGGTGGGAACCTGGCCCAGTGTTCCCTGGGCTAACGCCCCTCTCGCTGCCCCAAGCGCTGATGGCTGCTGTGGCTGGAGGTGAGCCAGCTCGGCAGTGGTACAGGGATGGTCTTGCTGGCTCCTCCTGGTAATGGCTGGACATTGGTGCTGATGGGGTACCGTCAGCTGCAGGGGGCTGTTGACCAAGCTGCGGGCCCTGCAGGCGTAGTCTGCGTTTTCCTGGAGTGTGACTTCACTGAGCTCTCCCCGAGCCTGCCTAAAGGGTAGCACTAGGTAGTCACCACCTTATTCTCCATCACTCGAGTGCCTGCCACAAAAGGTCTCTGAGAGACCCAGCCCAAGGGCTCACAGCTATGGGAAGCTCTAGTACCGTAAGAAACCCAAAGCAACACCAGAGAGGTTTCCAGGCTTTTGCTAGTCCGTCCGTCTGAGAGAACTTTCTGGGCTGCTTCTGTGTTTGGAGGAAAGAATTGCTCCCACCTGCCAAGAGGGTTCTGAGCTCAATCCTCCTCCCTCTTCTCCTCATTGTCCAATTCATCCTGCAAAAAATTGTTGATTGCTCGCGAGAGCAGTGGCTTGGCTTCCATGGGGAAATCTAGCCTCATTTCATAACAGCGTAAAGTCCTGGGGCCAGATCCCTCTCTGGCGTGGCTTTAATGTGCTTTAATGACCTTATACGAGGACTGAATGTGGCACCCAGTGTAGGCAGCCTGGTTTCAGTATCATCAGGATAAAACCTGATTCACTTCATTGCCTCCCGGTGCATGGGGATGGGTTTTGTACAGTGCCGCTGAGATCAGACACCGGTCCGGTGGCTCTGAAAACTGCAGCGAACCCAACTCTTAGCTTAGAAAACCAAAGTTGCAGTCCCGGGTGCTGCTGACAAACACAACAGTTTGTCATCTGAACACAAATCACTGACCCTGGAACTCAGCTGGTGTGCTGGTGATGAGCAGTGTGTATAATTCTGCATTTGTTTTGTTCATTCTTTTCAGTCACCACAATCTGTAAGCACCCTTTGTAGTTGCCATAGTTATTGTGACTGTATCCATTATTGGAAAAAATCAAGGGCTTGGGATTTGTCACCAATCTTGGTCAGAAATAGATTGTACTGGACTTAGGGATGGGAATATAATTAGTGCCAGTCAACATGTTTTTAGGGTCATGTCAAACAAACTTGCTTTCAGTATCGTGATTACTACCCATAGACCTTTGCAAGGTGCTTGATTTACTATTGCACAACAGAGCTTCTTTTTCTTGTGAAGAAAAAATAGGAAGGGACCGGTATGGTTCCATAATGAGCTCTTTAATGACCTAAAATAATAAAAAAAATGAAAACACAGATAAAATCATTAACGGTGATTATAGAAAAGATGGGGGTAAGCATCAAGGCAGAAGATTAGAAACCAAAAGGCACAAAATGAATTCTAGCTAGCAAGGGACGTAAAACACAACACAGAGTTATCAAGGAAGAAATGACACCAAGAAGGTGGAGGCATTTAATATCTATTTTGCTTTCGTTTTCACTAAAAAGGTTAATTATGAAGAGAAGGTCATATTATGATAAGGGGGAAGGAGCACGAGCCAGAATAGAGAGAGAATGTGGTGTTAAACAATCAGTTTGTAAGCACTTGAAGGATCATAGGGTTATAAGGAACAGCCAGTGTACATTTGTCAAGAAGAAATCATGCCAGAGCAGCCCCAGTCCTTCCTAGGCAGCATTCCTGGGCTAGTGGATGGAGAGATGTACTAGGTGTGATAGATTTTAAGGCTTTTGACATAAACCTACATGACATTTTCATAAGCAAACTAGGGAAATGTGTAGTTGAAATTACTACATAGTGAGTGCACGACGGGTTGAAAGACTGTACTCCGAGAGTAGTTATGTTTCACTGTCAAACTGGGAGGACGCATCTAGTGGAAGTCCGTGGGGGTCTGTCGTGGGTTCAGTGTTATCCAGTAGTTTTCTTAATGTCTTGGATGTGGAGTGGTAGAGACTATGCCTTTAAAACTTGCAGATGACACCAACCTGGGAGGGGTTTCAAACACTTTGGAGGACAGATTTGGAATTCAAAATGACTTTGATAAATTGAAGACTCAATCTGACATCAGCAAAGGAAATTCAATAAAAACAAGTAAGGAAGGAAAATCCACCTTTTCAAAATAGGGAATAGCTGGCTATATGATACAGATGCCAAAAAAAAAAGCAAATATAATTCTGGTATGTTTTAACAGGAGCACCATATGTAAGATCTAGAAGGTAATTTTCCTTCTCAGCTTGGCACCGGTGAGGTTTCGGTTGGCGTACAGATTTGGGAGCTGTGCTTTAATTAAGCTGTGGGCAAACTGGAGAGTCCAGAGAAGAGCAATGAAAATGATCAAAGGCTTAGAAAACCTCTGACAAAAGGTTACAGCAGATGGGAATGTTCGGTATTGAGAAGAGCGAAGAAGGACCTGTTGCCAGTTTCCAATATGTCAAGAGGATGTAATCTATTCTTCTCCGGGTCCACTGAAGGTAGGATAAGCAGCAAGGTAGATTTAATTTGGCTATCAGGAAAAATGTGTTCAATGATAAGGGTAGGTAAGTAGGGGAACAGGTGACCAAGGGAGGTGGCAGGGAAGTAGTGAATTCTCCATCTCTTGATGTCCTCATGTGCAGACTAGCTGCTGCTGGGAAGATTTGCTCTAGGCAAACAGAAGTGACTGGGTTCAGCGTGAGGGTAACTGGGTACAATTTCATGGCCTGTGTTTTACAGGAAGTGCAGCTGGACGATCTGATGGCTCGTTCTGGCCTTAAAAGTCGATGACTCTACCCTACCTTACATCTCCTGGGCCAGATCCTCTGCCTAGCTGAATCAGCACCGCTCCATTGTTTTCAGCCATGGCCGTTGTCCCTGCACCGTTCTAGGGGATGGCGTAGTTCCCACCCTGCTACTGCGTTTCTGGGGTCCCTGGATCTGAATACACATGCATGGAATAATGTTACACCTAATTCTACCTGGGGAAGCTGGGGCCTGCTCCCAAAAGGGGTGGGGCCTTGGGTGGAAGGGGTGGAGCTTGGACCTCCTTGAATCACCAGGCCCCAGAGTCACTGCCCCCTTTCCCCTTCCATGTTGGTGGGCCTGCGTCTGTCCATGCCGGCATACTCAGCGCAGCACAGAGCCTAGCGCTCTGTGAGGCAGGGTGTGCAAATGGGTCTCTGCATGGCCCCAGGAGTTTCTAGAGCAGAGAAGCCTTGTTTGAGCCCTCCTGTTGGACTGCAAGATCTTTGGTGCAGGGCACGACCTTTTGTTCCAGCTGGGCACGGCGCTCAGCACCGTGGGAGCCTGATCTCTGTCTGGGTCTCTAGGCTCTGCCCCGTCACAGGCAATGAAAGACAATCTAATAATAATGAACGTGGCTAGAAACTTCCCCGCTGACTGGCACCCGCAAGGCCTAATCTCCCCCCCCCCCCCCCCCCCCCCCCCCCCCCCCGCCCCAGGAGTGCCACTTTCCTTAGCTCTGCTGCCAGGATGCCTTGTCACTTAGCTGTGTGCCTTGGCCTCCCGGGGCAGAAATCCTGCATGGCTGAAGAACGTGTGGGACTGAAACCCTCAGCAAAGGTTGAGGTTAACCAGGAAGGCCGATGCCAAATGAGAAAGCATTGCCCATTTCAGAGTGCCCCTCCCCCAGCTGGCATGTGTCAGTGGAGCCATTGTGATTTGTAGCTCAGAATTAATTTCAGGCTACAACAGCATTAAAGCTACTGCTTGAAGAGGAGACTATTACTGGATGGATTGTGATGCCCGGCTGTTCCCTCTTGGCGTGAACACTCGTGGCGGAAGAGCTGCGGTCTGAAGGTGTCATCATTCCTGACAGGCATGAAGCTGGTGCAGACTCCTATGCCACCTGCTCCTGGTGTGGGCACGGAGGCAGGGGGTGGGGAAACTTGGAATGGCCTCTGTGCTCCTTGATTCTGAGGGTCACCAGAAAATCACCAAGGATCTGGCCTAACCCGGAGGGGGTATCCACGTTGTGCCACCGTTCCAGCCCGGATGTGGGTTTGTGCTTGGCGCAGGGACTGAGTCGCATGTGCATTCACGCGTCCTTGTAATACAGCATGTCACAGTTGGTGTAGGAGCTGCGGGAAGGGGGAAGATGATCGCTGTCCTATTGGGCTGGCTGCATTTGAAGCGGTGGAAGGAAAATGAGGCTGTCCCACCCAACAAGCCGAGTTTTGCCCCTAAAACCTGGGGATTTTGTCCACGTGTTTCCTCTTTGTACAAATACAAGATGACACCCTGAATTTTGGCTAAAAGAATTGGCAGGCTTTCCTCTGCTTTCCTTACTGCGCCGGTTCTTGGGGAAATTGGGACGGCTCTGACTTGTCACTTGGGATTGGCTTGGAAAGGGAATATTAAGTGATGCGGAGCAGCCCCACTTCTGAAAGTGTCTCAGCTATTACTGTGCAGGAGTGAAAACAGAGGCTGCTGCAGTTCAATTTTGGCCGTAACAAAAGTGTTTCCAAATTCTTTGAATCTCGCTGCTTTGGCTGAGTGGATGTGGTTATTTGTTTTGTCACTGGCTGTTGTTTCTATTCATTGTTTGTATTTGAGTAGCAGGGGGCCCGACAGACTTGCCGGACCTTGTGGCAGTGCGTGTGTGTTTGGGGGGGGGGGGCAAGTTTCCTGCTCCTGGAAGGGGTAGGTCACCCTCCACCCCATTCCTCAGAGTGCCCAGTTCTCCAGCTACTGCTGCTGTGGTAGCCAGGGGCCTCCGGGGCAACTGCCTCTTCACCACCCCACCCTCCGTTGTCTTTCTCAATGTTGTGCTCTGGTGTAACCACAAGAGATGAGGTTGGGGAAGAAATTACTAGGCAAAACTATCTGGCCTGTATTCTACAGGAAGCCAGACTTGATGAGCACAATAGTTCCTTCTGGTATTAATATTTATTAATATAATCACTATTGAGAACGATGTCCCGTTACCCTGATCATATTGTGCTGCTGCCTTGCATACTGCTGGCATTTTCAGATCATACTGGTTTGATATCACTGTGTACAGGAGCTTGTAAATTCCCAGTGACTTACTGGGTTTTGGGCGCTATTTCTTGTGTGGGTCAAATATTACTCATTGTAGTGCAGTACCAGAGCTGTTATTACTCGGAGTTTTCATTCCCTCCCACCCCACTTCCACCCCGCTCCCCCACATGATGTCTTCAGATACTGTGATTTCAATGGGGATCATGAAAGCACACCATGTTGTGAATGGACGGTCCCAGTCATTCTGAGAATCATGCACTTTCTCCTCTTTTAAATAGTGCTCAGGGGATTCTTCGCTGCTCGTTAGAGGCCTGCAATGCAGCAGTCCTCTACCAGTTTCCTGTAGCAGTTTCCCTGGCGAGCCCAATGAGGGCAGGAAGATCAATCGCTAGCCAACTCCTTTGAGTCAGAATTACACCAGTGCTGTATCAATGCTGAAAGATACTGTAAATGACACACAATACCTCAGGGGTTACAAGAGATCTTATGGCACTTTTCACAAGATTGGTACCTTAACTAAATCCTAATACAGGTGGTTAATTTGCCCGATTTTAAGCTAGGCTTCTTGCCTATTCAATTTCCTGGTCCTACTCCGTGACTACCACAGTCCACCCTGGAAGTGGCTGCAGTCACAGAAGTATCGGGTTGGAAGGGGCCTCAAGAGATTATCTAGTCCCATTTCCCACACTGAGACAGGACCAGACTGAGACTCTTCTGAACATCTAACCTGATCTTAAAACCCTCCAGTCATGGCCACGTTCTCCTCGGACACTAATTCCAGTACTTAACTATCTTCTGAGTTAGTCAGTTTTCCCCAAGGTCCAGTTTAAATCACTCTTGCTGCAGAGTCAGTCAATATCATCTTGTCCTACTTTCCGTGGGCATGGAGAGGGAGTGATTGTTGGCTTTATCGCAGCACTTAGCATATTGGATGACTGTTATCAGCTCCCCCCTCTGTCGTCTTTTCTCAAGACTAAATGTTTACCAGTTTTTCAAATCTCTCCTCAAATCAGTTTTTCTAAGTTTCTTCTCATTGGCTGCTCTCCTTTGTTGCCGTCACACCGGGCTCCCCCAGCCCTTTAGATCTCCACAGGAACGCCGCACAGTTCTCCACAGCCCTGCTTTGCATGCTCTGGGCACCTCAAAGGACTAGCAGGGAAGGGCAGTATGGTCTGGGCAGCACTGGGGGCCCCAAACCCACCCCCACTTGCCTGCGGGCCCCGCCCCTTCCAGGGGCATGGAGCCACCCACTCCCACATGACCCTAGAATGAATTTCTTCAGGTCAGCTCATATCTTAATATTCATTCCCTCCTTTGGCTTGTGTTCCTTCTGTCTTGTTAATTGTAATGGTGTTTTGAAGTGCATCCTCATTAGCTGTTTGGGGGAAGCAACCGAAACATTATACCTCTGCCTTCTCCCTCTCATCCTTTATTAGCGCTCCTTCCACACTACGTAGTGGAACTTTCCCTTCAGTTTTCTCTTGCTCACAAGCCAAGTACAGAACCTCTTGTTACTGCTTTTATGGCCCTTGCTAGAGGCAGCTCATTTTGTGCCTCAGTCTTTCTGGTCTTAACCCTGCTTGTTTGCTCCTGTTCTTTGGGACTGGTCCTCCATAATTTGTCCCTATTCCAACTTCTTGCAGGATTTCTTTTTGGATGATCAGATCATTAAAGAGCTCCAAGTGCAACCATTAGCTAATTATTATTCCCGTCTGTCCCTCATGCCGGGATAGCTTGCTGTTGGGAAATTGCCATCTCTGCTTATCCTCCTCCCCCATACCCCCCCGTGTATTTTCTTCCCGTCGTCCCTTTGCTGCTGCTTTCGCTCCCTCCCCTCCTGACAATCATGAAGCCAGTCATTTCACGACCACGTTCCTCCAACTTGCCTTCTACCTCCGAGTCGCAACCAGTCCTCTCCGGGTGGATTAGGGTTAAGTTTAAAATGACTGACCCTCTCCTCCCCCCGCCCCCCATGACTTCCTCCATTTTCTGAATCAAAAAGTTGTCCCCAACACTATCCAAGAACTCATTGGAAATTTTTAGTTCTACCTGATTATTTTTCCCACAGATGTCTGGGTAGTTAAAGTTCCAGGGTCGTTTATTTTTGGATACTCCTGTTTTAGAAATGCCTCCTCCCGAGTTAGCGGTCGAGAGTAGACCTCCCCGCATGCACCATGATATCATCTCTGGCTTTTTCCCCTATTATCTTCACCATCAGACTTTGAACCAGGCTGTCTCTCACCTCCTTCGGGACCTCCGAACAAGTGTCTATTTTCCATTTTGTTTTCCCTCTTACGCTCCTGAGGATGGCTGGACGGAGGAGGTGAAGTTACCATTACACAGTGATGCTCTTAAAATATCTGCAGGGACTTGCCTTTGCCAGTGGGTCATATGACCCCAATGTATGTGGTGCTCTTTGCAATTCAGGCTGGCATTACCTAGGAAACCCTGCAAATACTGCAAGAACATTACTTATTTGCAAAGATATTTTAAAGCTTTCAGTGGCAACCACAGCATGTATCTTTTGTGAGGCTCTCAGGAAGTGAGGTTATGATTAAAAATATAAAAATATCCCTTGAAGACATCCTCCCATGTAAATTTCCTCTTGTCACATCTTCTGACTCTTAGATTGCTAGCTCTTAAGGGTTCTTTTCTATATTGTCCAGCACTTGCAACAGGAAGGACAGGATCTTTCCAAAAAGCCTTCCATTTCTGACAGAACCACCTCTAGACCACGGTTTTACTTTCAAAATGGCACTTTTTCGAAAGAGCGCCATGACACGATTATGCAAATGAAGCACGGGATATTTAAATCCCTGCTTCATTAGCACTTTCGAAGTGTCGAAACAGGGATGTAGTTTAGACACAACCCTGGTCACTGTGTGGGGGATTTTCCAGATTGTCTACGTTACTTAGCCTATTGGCTTTCCTCGGCATTTGTCCTCTTCCAACCCTCAGAGGAGGTGAGACCCTCACCCTCTGTCTGAATCCGAGCATCCTAACTTGGGCTGGCACCTACCAAGGGCAGGAAGGGGAGTGCTGACTCGGGATGGTCCCGAAGAATGGAAACGTTGGGCTCAGATTTGTGACTGAAACTCTGAGGCAGGAGCTGTCACTGGAAGGGTTCATCTGTGCTTCTGAGAATTTGTCGCCTTGTTCTGTTGAGTGCTTCGGGTGCAGGATGAAAGCATGCAGCTCAACATCTTTTTGGCGCGTCTATTTCCTTTTTCACTAGCAAGGCCTAATTATCTGATGGCTCTCAAACCATTGTTTCCTTTGTGTATTAACGACGCATCCTGTCCGCAGGGCTAGACGGCTCAGGCTCTGCAGTTGGGTTTGGAATCTGTCACTATCCTCTAATCAAGCGTAAGACAGAAGAGAGGTGATACTTGATTAGTGTTACTTTCTCTGGGCCAGCCCATGGCCGTGGAGCCGGAGAGAGAGGATGTTTGACCTACAGCGTGGTCATTTTTTGTTTTAGTTGAGCAGGTCGTTTACCGAATATTCTCTCTGACGTGTGGCTGTGTCCATTCCCCATTCTGTGTCCCTGTAACAACTCACGCATGCCGGGGGCAGCCGAGGGACCCAGAGTGGCGCACGCGTGAGAGCAATTCCTTGGACTCTGGATGAGGTGCAATGAAATTCCCACTGACGCCAATGCAAAGAACTTCCTAGTTCTGTCGGCATCGTGGAGACGCAAACTCCTTTCCTGGAATCACCAGAGTGTGTCAGTGTTTTCCACTGGGGAAATACCTGGCGTTGAGGGAAATCACAAGAGCTGTCGGCTGTGATGAAGCTAGAACCAGGCTGGACTGGTGAGTGGTGCGGTTTGACTAAGTCATGAGTTTTATTTGCCTCTGGCCACTAGAGCCCAGGTCCTCAAAGGTATTTAGGTGCCGAGTTCCCACTGGCTTCAAGAGAAGTGAGGTGCCAAAATACTTTCAGGGAGCGGTACCTGCACCATGTTCTGTTCTGGCGTTAGCAGGTGCAAATCTGACTCTAACAGATACCACAGCGCTTTCTCTGGTTCCAATTGCCCCTAGATGGCTTGAGTGCATGTTTATACGAGACCTGCCCAG
Source organism: Apalone spinifera (assembly GCA_030068395.1). NCBI lineage: Eukaryota > Metazoa > Chordata > Testudines > Trionychidae > Apalone > Apalone spinifera. The sequence goes on along the minus strand of JANRFK010004893.1, from coordinate 1,368,137 downwards.
GGTAGGTCGTCGGCATGAATTCAGTGTGGGGTTTCTCTGTTTAAAAAAGCAAGATTCTACCGCCCAAGCTAAAGGGTCTCAACCCCTAGGCGGGAGAGGTAGCAGGCAAATTGTGATGCTCTCACAATGAGGATTAGTTTCCCACCCAGCAAGAAAGGACAAAGGCCCACACCGTGGCATTGGGCATTACCCTTACACCAGTGGTCCCCAACCTGTTTACTGTTGTGGGGCACGCCCAGTACAATCGGTATGGCCCCAGGATGCCACGTGGGCTGTGTGCTGTTTGGGCCGCAGGCTGAGAACCACTGCCTTGCACAGACATTCCCACCTGCACTCTGTGGGGACCTGCTGGTTTGGTTCATTCATTCCCACTGTGGAGCTGGGCAAAACTTGCTGGGACAATAATTTATTGGTCCGAAAACGGGGTTGACCTGAAACTGTTCGCGAGTTTGTGCTGAATTTGCAGACTAGCTTTGGTTGAAGCCAATCATCAAAGTCCCTTCTCTACATCAGGTGTGGGGGGGCAGACTGCACCCTGGTCTCCCCCGTTCTAGCTAATTAAATGTTACAAGGAGAATCCCACCACCTCCACCACTTCTGCCTCCCGTGGCTGTTTCCTGCCTCTTTGCTCTTGTTAGCGCACCCAAAAATGAAACCAAAACACCCACGTCACCTCAGTCCACCCGACTGGTAATAATTTCATACTTTTCAGTTCACCAGAAATGGGCTTGGGGGCAGCAATGAAACAATATTATTTTAAAATTTGGCAGCCAGTCAAAAACTCCACTATCTCCCAGCTCTGCTCAAGTCAGACTTAGCATGTGAGCAAGTGTGACGTAGTGGGGGTACCTGGGCTGGGAGTGACCTCCACTGGCTGCTACCTGCAGCACGGCCCAGCAGGGCAGAGGATGGGTCATTATGCAAAGGGGGCTTCAAACTCCTCAGACAGGTATCTCCCAGGGAGCGGAACAATGGGAAGAAGGGGAGGGGAGCCCTGGCTGGGGGCGGGGCTGGACGTGAGTTAGTGAGTTTCTGTCTGGATATCATGGAGGAAGCAGCCGAGCCAGGGGCTGGGATTTGAGGGGCCAGTCCCCCCACCCCATCTCAGGGGGGGCTGAGACATCCTGGGCCTGGCCCTATAATCGGATTGCATCTATGCTGTGCTGTATCCTGGAGAAGCAATAAACTCCCTCTATTCTACTGGCTGGTGGAGTCTGTCCGTGCCATCACGGGGGTGCAGGAGACGGGAAAAACATAACACGCCATCACAACAAGTAGCCAGATGAGCCTGTATTGAGGGGCACTGGACTGGAAACAAAGATCTAGGTTCCACTCCTGACTGCTTGATCCTGGGTCAGTCGTTTCATTTCTCTGCCTCAGCTTTCCCCTCTGTAAAATGGAGGCAATGATACCAATGCACTTCACAGGTGTGTAGGAGGTTTAGCTCAGTAACGTCATCAAGCCCTTAAAGTTCCTTGTCTGGAAAGTGTTGGAGAAGGACTAAGTATTTTATTTGCTGTTTTATGACAATTTACCTACTCAACATTCATCGGCTAGCTTCCAAGCCAAGGTAGATGCAGAATTCTCACGTGCGTATTATCCTAACAAATGTCTCTGAACCGGACTGCACACCTGCCCAGCGACCAGGTGCAAGCGGGGAGGGGGCCTTTGGAGTTTCTGCATCTTTTCTTCCTTGCTTGGGACCAGGCACAATGCAGTGACCTTGCACTGCTGCTGGTGCGGACCTCTGCAAACACAGGAGCAGGGAATTTCCTGAGCAGGTCTGTGCTCTGTGTAGTCTAGTCTAATGACTCCCACGGTGGCCAGCCCCAGCTGCTTTGGAGGAAGGTGCAAGTAAGCCAGCAGGAGGCAGCTATAGACTAACCTGCCAGGGGGCATTTCTTCCTAACTCCTGATAGTGTGTGGTTGGCTTATGCCTGGGAGTGGCAGAATTTAGATCCCTTCCATGTTTTATTTTTGAATCTTTACTATAACAACTCTAGACACTTTCATGATGCACATATAAACCCAATAAGTCTTTGAATCCTGCTGACCTCTGTGCCTCACTGATGTCATGTGGCAGTGAGTTCCGCAGGCTAGCTGTGCATTGTGCGTCAAATGGGGGCTGAAGGGTGGGACCACAGCACCAACGTGGGACTGTGACTAACACCCCAGTTTGGCCATCCACCTTTCTTGCCTTTAAAAAAGTGATAGAGATGGAGCCGTGTTAGTCTGGTGAAGCTGAAACAAAAAACAGGACTGTGTAGCACTTTAAAGACTAACAAGATGGTTTAATAGGTGATGAGCTTTCGTGGGCCAGACCCACTTCCTCAGATCAAATAGTGGAAGAAAATTGTCACAACCCTATATACCAAAGGATACAATTACAAAAATGAACACACATGAAAAGGACAAATCAAATTTCAGAACAGAAGGGGGATGTGGAGGGGGGAAGGTAAATGTCTGTGACTCCCTAGTTGTCACTGAAGGAAGCCACTAAGTGGTGACAGCAGAGCTTACCCTGCTGTGCCTGGGTTGCATTTGACAGCCTCAACCGGGCCCCGGTTGGCTTCCTGCCTGTGCTGTCCTAGAACCTGGTTCTCCGCTGCTTCGCTCACAAGAGAGTCATTTACACCTGTCAATGTGCGTCTCGGCTGGCACCACGCCAGAACAAGCCGCTGAGCCGTAGTCGCACTAGCCGCTAGCGCTGGAGGAGAATGCTGCAACCAAACTCTTTTTGGAGAGGGGCGGATTGGAAAATGCGGATTTGTAAAACCCCAAACTTTTAGTAACATCAAGGCCACGGCTGCTTGATTCAGCAAAGGCACTTCCATGGTCTGTGTCTGGCTAGCTTGGGAGAGCTCCGATCCTCTCACTCATCTTCATGGAAAAGCTTGGAAAGGTCTCGGATGCATCCCTATGCAGTGTGGAACGCACGTGCAACTCTGAATATTTGCACCGGCCAGGAAGAGGGTTTCCCCTTCCCACTCTTTGCATAGATGCAAATGATGACAGAGGTCAATAATCCAGGCCCGCCAGTAAAAGTTCAAAAGCAGGTGAGTGAGTGAAGGGCCCTAGGCCATGTCTACACTAGCACATATCTCGGAGTGGGCAGTCATTTTCAAAGGGGGGGCACTTAATGAATTTTAGTACATGGTCACAGGCTGGCTCCACACTCTGGGAGGGGTGGGACCTGGGGCGGAAGGGGTGGGGTAGGGGGTAGCCACGCCCCCAGAGTTGTCTAAGGCAAGAGGTTCTCAAGTAAAACACAGCAAAGGGCACAGCAGAGGTTCTCAAGTAAAATCCCAGCAAACCTGGGATTGCTGTGGCTTGTAGCTCCACCCCCTGCCAGGAGAGTACTGTGACCAGGAGCCGTGAGCCATTTCAAAAGCATCCTGCTGCCTTAGCCACTGCCGGGAAATTTAGTGGCGTAGGTTGCAGGATATTAAAAGTGGCCAGATGCATCCCACAGGCCAGATCTTGCCCAACCCTGACCTACGCTGTTAAAACTCTTGTTGCTCAAGAGTGTGGAGAAAATCCCTGCCCCTGAGTGATGCAAGTTTTGTCTGCAAATACCCTGGGGTGCTGGAGGAAGGCTGAGCATCAGTGTGGCCTGCAGGACCCATGGGTTGCAGTGTCACCCTGCAGGGCCCCCCCGGTGCGCATTCTGAACCCTCTTGTGCAGTCAGGTCCCTGGGAAGTTCCCTGGGGCTTGTGGGGGACAGTCCAGCGCACTGTGGGACCCAGTCTAGCATGTGGAACAGAAAACGTCCCCAGCCAGCGCTGTACTGGGCACCCCTGAGACTTCACAGCTGCTGCTTTCCGGCTTTGAGGAAGTCAAAGCAGCGTGCACAGCAAGGAGCAGCAGCAGCAGCACTTAAAATAGCCGCTGCGGGCCTACGGCAGGCAAGGGTCTCTCCCCCCATCCGCGCCCTGCATGTGTCTGTTTTCGGTGTGCAGTGCTTGTTGTTCAACAGGGCTGCATGAAATGTGCCACAGGACCTTTATGGCTGGAAAGTGGCATCGTGCCACACGGGGCATGTCTAGGGCTGGTGTAGTGTGGGGATGTAAGTGACTAGTCCACCAGATGACTACCCGATAAGCCTAGGCTTGTTGGGAAGTCGAGCCACCACTCAGCTAGTCTCTCTCCCCCCCGCCCCACCCCGCTGCCTCTGTGTCAGAGGCAGCAAGGGGGGAAGCAGGAGCCAGTGCTGCGTGGTGCCAGCTTAAAAAGTGGTTGCCCCCAGCACCGTCTCCTTGGGGGGGCGGGGGCGCAGCGGGGGAACTGGCGTGAGCTCAGCCCTTTAACTGTAGCAAGAGCCTGGCGCAAGTGCGGCTGCTTGAGTCCCTGCTCACCCGGGTTCCTGTTACGTGTAAGGAGAGGCAGAGACGCAGCGGGGATAGCGAGTGCCCCACTTCCCTTGATCGACTTCTCGATGAGCTGATTAGTCGAAATGTAACACCCCTCGTATATGCAGGGCCATGCTGACTCATGCAGGTGAGGGGCTGGCCCATTCAGCTAGGCGAATAATGAATGCCTGGTTTGTAGGTAGCATTTGGTCGGGGGTGCTGTTGTGGCGTCTGTAGCCAGGCCGCTCTGATCACTTGGCCAGTTGCTAATTTAACACTGTGCAGAAACAGGAGCAGATTCAGCTTGACCATCACTTGGAAACATGGGAAGCAGAAGAGGACAAGGGAGATGGGGCAGGAAGCGGGAGGGAATCGGGCAAAGGGAAGAGAGAGGTTTTCATTTCTCTGCATGTGCTTTTCCCTGCACATTTATAGGCTGGTTTGCCATGAATCAGTTTCCTGGCTTGCTTTCCTTTCATTATGAATAGTGAGGAGGCTCAGGCTAGGCAGGATGTAAAGGTTAGCGGAGTTGTGGCTGTTTTGCTGCTGACGGAGTTTTGTCACCACAACTGTTATTCTGGCCTCCCCCTTCCCCCGAAGCACGGGCCTTTTCGGGAGATTACTGCACGTTGGGCAGGAAGAGGTTACTTAGCAGGGCTATTCACAGGCCTTTTTCATCCATTTCACAGGCATGGGATTTTAAAAATCAATTTTCATTGTTCCAGCCTTTTAAATCTGAAATTTCATAGAATTGCAGCTCTAGGGGTCCTGACCCAGAAAGGAGTCATGGGGGTGCAACGCTATTTCGGAGGGTTGCGGTATTGTTACCCTTCCTCCTGCGCTGCAACTGGCAGCGGCCCTGCCTTCCGAGCTGGGCAGCAGGAGAGTAGCGGTTGCTGTCCGGGAGCCCAGCTCTGAAGGCAAAGCAGCAGCACAGACGTAAGGGTGCATGGTGTAGATCTGCCATCCTTACTTCAGAGCTGTCTTCGGAGCTGAGCTCCCGGTGTGGTGGCTGTTGGTCGGATGCCCAGCTCCAAGGCAGCACCCTGTCAGAGCAGTAAGATTGGCAGCACCATAGCAGGCCATCCTTTCTGCTGCTGGCGGGCGCTGCCTTCAGAGGTGGGCTCCTGGCTAGAAGCTGCTGCTTTCCAGAGCTGGGCAGCTGGAACCCTGCTCGTAACCAGGACATCTCAACCTTCTCTCGCCAACTCAGAGTAAAGAACTCGCCTCTTTTTTTAGTTTTTGACCTCTGAGTCTGACCCATTCATGGGTGGATTCACCAACGATCAGATGTCCAGCTGGCTCCAAAACACGTGGGTCTGTTATATTTGCCTTCCGGATTCAGGGCGAGGTTTTTCCTGGCTACTAATGCCACCATGTTTCCCATGAGCTGCTATGCATGTGGCGTCAGATCTATAGAAGATCTTTTGTATAAGATCTTTGATGTGTCTTGGTAACACGGTATGTCACGAGCAGGGGAGGAAGACCTCCATCATCCTCTCTCTCCCTCATCAAGTACTTTGTGGTTGACTTAATTTCCTGCTATTCACAGAACTCCAGAAAAAAACTTTAAAAAACCAATAATACTCTTGCAGCACCTTGGAGACTAACAAAAAATGGTGATGGTATCATGAGCTTTAGTGGGCACAACTCCAGGTTATTTAAAGGGACAGCCCCATCATTTTGAAGCGGAGGGTTGCTTTGGCATGTGGTTGAACTGGTTTCTGAGTTTGAGAGGGACTCCTAACCTCCTCACTGCACCCTTCCTTCTAGAAACCCAAATGGAGCTTCAGAAAAGCAAACAAACAAGAAAAAACCCCTCAGCCTAGGAAATTCCCTTTGCTAACCCATCTCCCTCCCTCTCAGGACTTGTCCCGGTTCTACAAAACAACACAACTGGCCACTTGAGGGTAACACTTTCATTAGTCAAAACTGCCTGCATTTTTCAAAACGACATTTGATGAGCAAATCCTTTTTCTTGAAATTACTCCCAAAGCTGTGTGGAAAAAAATACCCGCTTGATATTGTTCTTGTGCCAGGAAACATACAGAAGAGAAGATCTCGTTAATGTGAACAATACAATTATAGGGCGATAAATTCATAAAGCTATCAAATGCCCCCTTCAAACCTGACTTCTGTTGGGCTGCCTACAAACCACATCCGTCTGGCCTCAGCTGGGCACGTGGTGGGCTGTGACATCTCCTCCCTGCATTCAGCCTGCCTGTTGGTTATGTCAGGGAGGTCTGGGTCAAGGGTTGTGGTGGGCTTCACAAAGGTATTTAGGGGGGCTAGTGCTGGGAATTAGGTGCTAACACATCTCCCCTGCATGCCTTTGTGAATGCCAGTCTCTCATCTTTGCTGTTTGGGTGGCATTTTGCTATAGTGGCCAGCACAATGGGGCATTGATTCTTCCATGGGGATTTTAGGTGCTTCTTAATGGCAGTACGTAATGGGCATGCGGGTATTTCTGATTGAGCAATCCATAGCGTGGCAGTGTGGGCACGGCCATGTCGTGTGCTGTCACGAAGAGTCTCCTAAGGGAAGCTGATCGAGCACCCTCTGTGAGGTGATCTGAAAGTCGAGCTGGAAAAAGCACTTGAAAACGTCTTAAAGGGAACATTCCTGCATGTGCAGGAAGAGGGGCTACACACCCATCTGGGCGTTCCCCACTGTGGGACTAGTGACGGAGGGCTGGATTTTCAATGGGCAGCTAGGAACCAACTTCAAGTCAAAGTCAATTGGTGTCAGACACCGAATTCACATTTCTGTCCTTGGAAATCTGACCCTCGGCCCTTTAAAAACAAAGCATCTCCGGAAGCAGAGAGTTCTTCGGACACTGGCTCTCTCCTGCTCCCATCCCTGAGCGGTGTCTGGGCATCTCTTTGGGATATTGGTTGCTTTTGCTTTATGGCTGAAGAGAAATCAAGGGGCCAGGAGGCGCAAACTTGCTTTGATAACCAGTCACGTGATTTTCATCACTAATTTCTAAGAACAGATGGTGGGGCAGCCAGACCAGCACTGCGGATGACAAAAGAGAACCTCTGTGTGTTAGTATTATTACTCAGCTTAGGCTTGTAGGGAAGTAATGAAAGCCACATTCCTTGAGTTAGTTTAGTTACAAGTAGGTCAAGAAAATATGGATTCCACAACTATAGCACCCGAGAGGAGAGAACCGGACAGACGAGGGTTTTGTTACGTTTAACCCTTAGCCTGGTCCTGAGGCAGATGTTTTGGGTGGCTTTACAGTTCCCCAGGGTGTACTGGCCAACTGGAAGTATCAGCATGATATTTATTATCTATTATTTATATTAGTGCAGCACCTACAAATCCCAAACAAGGAGCTGGACTTGGCTCGCCACTGTAACAAATCAAAAAACAGGTGCCAGACAAGACAGGGGATTCACAAAGGTCCCTCAGTGTGATGATGTGGCACCTAACTCCCAGAATTCGGTACGACTTCACAGACCCGGCCTCAGAGACCACGCTGGAACAATTTCCCAAGGCTCATGGCCGATTCTCCATCACTGGACATTTTGAGATCAAGATGAGAGATTCTTTCTCTTCTAAAAGCGCTGCTCTAGGAATTATTGTGGGTCTGCGTTACACACACGTCCGACTACATGGTCGCAATGGTCCCTGCTGGCCTCCGAGCCCATGGCCTCGCAACCTGAAGGAGAAAGCATCCATCAGGACAAACGGGGCAGGGTGAGTGCAAGGAGGGGGTAACAAATTGGAGGGTGGCAGGGAAGCGGAGGTCCCAGCTCACCGTGCGCCTAGCCAACACCAGTGTGACTTGTCGGCACCCCAGCAGAGGTAGGTTTTACAAACTTTGAGTCTTACACCAAAGTAAGCTGCACCAGGCCTGACCCTATCTGGCTTCATTAAAGAGATTTCCTCTTCTGTGTTACCTGGGGCAGCAACAGTATCAAGCGGGTATCTTTTCCTATCGCTTTGAGGCTGATTTCGTGAATCCACCTTAGCTCATCAGAAGCTGTTTTGAAAATCACAGAGTGCTTTGAGTAACAAACATGTTATCCTCGGGCGGCCAGTTCTGTTGTTTCGTGGAATTGGAGCAGGTCCCGAGAAGGAGAGAGGAGGTTTTGCTAAGGGAATTTCCAAGGTTTCTTTTCTCTCCCCTGAGCATCCATCTGAGTATTAAGAGGATCTAAAGATGTGGTTCAGAGGTTAGGACTCCCTCTCTTGGATTGAGAAACCACCTCAACCGTAGGCACTTAACACCTCCTCCTCAAAATGCTGGGGCTCTCCGGTTGGGTAAACTTAAAGCAAATCTCCACTCCTGAGGAAGAAGTGAGGGTGACCTCTTGGTGCTAGATGAGCGGACGCATTCTCCCTCCTCGTCTGCTATAGTGCAGTAGCTAAACAGCCTCATCAGAGTGTAGCCGTGACCGCGTGTGCATGGTTTGCTACCCTGACGACAAAGGCCTCCGTGTGTAACCAGGGCCGCTGTGCCACCCCACTGCTTGTTCGGCCATGGCTCCATTTCTGTTGTTGACAGGCACAGGTCTATGGCCCCTAGAGGAAATGTACAGCTCCTGCACCAGCGGGGCATGCCTACGGTCTCCCAGATCTCCCTACTAGGAAGTAGCTATTTCCCTTTGCCCAGCGCCAGCCCGTTATTCCTCTCTGAGCACCACAGACAATTACTCCCTAATTAATGCCAACCCCTGTTACATGCTGCTATTCTCGCGAAAGGGCCTTGCGGGGCTTCTGGGAAAGTACAAACTAGGGATCCCACAGCCACGTGATGGGAGCGGGGAACGATTATACGGTGCCCTTGTTCCCTCTAATCTTTACCGTCCTGGTGCGGAATAAATGCTTGTGCGGCGAGGCACGTACACCACCCGCAGAACCCAGCAGCATTTGAGCCTCTCCTGAGTGGCTGGCCGCCCAAGTGCTTGGCTTACGCGTGACACGGACTGTCTGAGTTGCAACGAGGTAGGCCCAGCTACTCTGCTTGCCATGAGGGGTTTCCATTGGGCTAGCCTCTCGTTGTTTGAGTGACTGACAGCTGCGCTGGCACCAGTCACAATTATGCAAGTGTTCTCCATTTTTTCTGAACCCATTGCTTTTTCCTGGCACCCATTTACCTCCTGGGTTACGGCTAACCCTGCCCACGCTGATTTGGGAAACACAGCTGCGCTTACTGGGTGGTCACGTGACTGAGTGCCCATCTGAGGAGAGTTCCACAGTTACCTCAGGGGCCTGGACGCATGGATGAGTCAGTGCCAGGCTAACAGCGTTTGCACTCGCCATCAGATAATTACTACCTCAGCATTTCCTGCTCGTTACCAGGAATGATATCAGTTCTTTTTCTCTGTCTCGCCCCTGGGTTGTTAACCACTTCACTGCTGCGCATCTGTGCTTTCCTATGTCACCGAATGAGGCTCTCTGGGATGTTGGGTCGGGCTGGGTACGTGAGGAGGTTCGCCAGATGAGTTTCATCTGAAATGCCAGCTTTTAAAGTGACCCCTCTGAGGAGCTGACAGTTGAGGTCTCTACAGAGGAGGTTTTGGAGCAAAATGACAAGTCCCCAGGCGCAAATGATGCAACTGCAGAACAGCTCCCTGGGCTGTCTCACCTGCCACTCAAATCCGTATCCGTGCCAGCTGCCCCGGGGGACAGCAGATGTGACAGCTCCGGAAATGATCCCGGAGCGTCACTTCAGTACTAGACAAATGGGCTGAGCCAGTGTTAAGGAACAGAATGATCAGACCTCTAGATAAGCAAGCTGTGCTGGGCTGAGAGAGACAGCAGGGCCAGGTGCTAATGGGGAGTTAAGGTGTGGTTCCTTGTAGCCTAGGGAAGGCTACTGAAGGCAACCAACGCACCTGTAGCATGTGAAGGCCCTGTCAGGAGCCTGATGCAATACAGCTGCTTAATTCAGGCGTGATTCCCTGCAGGCCAGATGAAGGTTACGGCTCTGTCAGGACCCTAAGAAACCCTCCGTGCTTCAGGCAGATTGGGTGCCGGGGGGAAGGGGGGAGGACTGGAATTCAGTGGTGGGCTGTTGAGATTTGACACCTCTGAGAATCGGCATAAGGGAGACCCTGTTCCCCAGAGCAGGGAGGCTCCTTCAGCATCCAGTGCCCTACCCAAGGGGGAAGAAGGCCAAAACCCCGTGGAGGGGCTGGGGCTTAGTCCCCTATCCTGCTTTCCGTCCCTACCACCTTCCTGGGCCGCTCGTGGAGTCCTGGGGGCCACAAGACCATTGGCACGGGGTAATGTCCTAGCCCCCTGCCATGGGAAGCGTGGGACCCACCATCCCCACAGTGGCTGACTTGCCATGGAGAGGCACAGCTTTTGAGAAGGCAGTCCTTCCTCTGCTGATCGGAATTCTCCCAGGGGGTCGACAAGTGTGTGGACAAGGGCGATCCGCTCGGTATCGTGAACTCGGGCTTCCAGAAAGCCTTGGAGAAGGTCTTACCAAAGGCTCTTATGCAAAATCATGTTGACTTAATTTGTCAGCAAACAGCCACTGCAGTTATTAAATGCAGAGGTGAAAGGAGATAGGATACGGGGTGCCATGGGCCATAATCTGGGGTACTGTTGAAGTGCCACCGCAGATAGATGTGTGCATATCGAATCAGAGTCATAGCACACTAGAACTGGAAGGGGCCTTGAGGTCATCCGTTTCCATCCCCTG
>JANRFK010004893.1:1319550-1333971 GCA_030068395.1 Apalone spinifera | reverse complement strand
GGAGTAGCTGGAGCAGGATGAGTGGATTGATTGAGATATTTCCAGCTATAATGAATGCTAAGCCTGGCATGGCTGGGGTGGTGTCAGCACAGGAAGGAAATGGTCAGGCATTCTTCTGACTTTGGATCTCTCCAGTTATGTGAATGTGGGATAAGAAGATGAATGAAGGAGACTGTTTCCTTGCCAATTCTTTCATTAGTCCAGTTAGTTCATTCTTTTTTGGTAATGCTCTCATTTTTGGTAACAAATCTAAATTAGGGGGGGAAAATCCCTGGGAAACTGTTCTAAGGTCATAAATGTATTAAGAATTGCATCAATGTTCCACATGCCATTAACATTCAGCTCCCTTAGATCTGCCAAATTTTTCTCCTTTCCTAATTGTCACAGGATACGGTTATTGGCCGCACTGCATACGAATCTGGTAACAAAAGTATTTACTTCTCAAATAACTTTTGTGTTGCTCAGTATCGTATTTGTGTTTCACAACCAAGCAAAGCCTAAATCAGACCCTCTTTGAATTTTGGGGTTGATATAGAATTAAACTTTTACCGTTTCCTATATGGGGCCTGAGCTATCAATCCCAAACCGCAAAGTTGGGAAGTTTACAGATTGTATCTGGAGCCAAGCCCTGTGGTTCCTCCCTACTGTCTTAAGCAGAGAGATTTCATTGCTTGACTTTTTTACTGGGCGAATTCCCGTTTTTTGTGAAGACCAAGGTGCAAAAAGTTGCTCTGAGAAGATTCCTTTATGCTGATGACACTGCTCTTGTATCTCATGGTGAAGAGTTTTTAAATCACCTCCAAGATGCATGTTGAACTTTCTCACTCACCGTTAGTGTGAAAGACCAGAATTGTGGGGCAAGGCACCGAATGCCTCCTTCCATTTACACTCAGCAATACTAATCTCCAACCTGTGAGCTCATTTTGTTACTTGGCAGCTTCTGTTAACAAGAACTTGTCATTGGATGAGGAGTTGGACACGTGTGCTGTGAAGGCATCCACCAACTTTGGTCACCTCACAAAACGAGCATGAAAGAACAAGAAGCTTATGACGAAGACCAAGATCTTGATTTATAAAGCCTGCATAGTCAGCATCCTCCTTTATGGCAGTGAGATGTGGACTTCACATAGCAGGCAAGAAAAGAGACTGAATAGCTTCCATCTATGGTGCTGCCTCCGATCCATTCCAGACATCACCTGGCAAGATAAAATCACCATCCAAGGAGTTCTCATGAGGGCTCAAATCTGCAGCCTGGCAGCTATTATTAAGCACATTCATCTTCTTAGGTCATGGGCTTAGGATCTGAGATGGAAGACTTCCTAAAGACATCTTCTATGGTAAGTTTAAAGAAGGGGCGAAGCCAGAGAGGACTTCCAAAACTTAGGTGTCAGGACACCTTCAGGAGAGATCTAAAATGCATTGGTATTTTTGGAAAGCCCAAGCAAAAGATCGTTCAAGTTGTTGATCCAGTCTGGAGCTGGGCATCATAGACCATGATAAACAGTGGCTCTCTACACTCAAAACAAAAATTCAGCATGAAAAACAAATGACTACCCTCGGTCAATAGGAAAACACCTTTCGCTGCAGCAAAATCTGTTTGACTATTCAAGCCCATTTGGACACAAAAAAAAAAAAAAAGCTGCAACACCCAATTGTGACCTCATATGTGCAATAACCAAATCTCTGTGAAGCTGTGCAGGGCTGTTATGTGAAGTATTAGAAATCACTGAGCTGCAAAATCAATGCACCATCCCACGTCTACTATCCTGTACGAAGTGCAGAAATCTGCTGATCTCCCAAGCCCTGATTCCGGGAAATATCCCTGTTCGGGAAAGGTGTTTACAGCTGAATGTGTAATCACCTGCTTAAGCGCCATCCTGAATTGATGCTCCAGTTATTAGTGGATATGTTTTTAAACACTGTTTTAATGACCTTTTTAACACAAGTGTGCTTTTAAGGAGCTGCGTCTCTTACAGTGAATGTGGGTGGGGCAATGCAAATTGTCACCACTAGCAACAAATTCACGGGTGTGATCTCATGACCGAGGAATGTCCTGCAGCAATAGGCGAGTGTCGATGATGCTGGTGGTTGTCATGGCAAACCTGCGTGTAGGCAGCCTGTGATATGGATCACTTGGTATTGTACCGGGAAGTAGCAGATCCATTGAACAACAGGATTACACTGCTGTCCCTGGAAAAATTAAAAAAACAGCAAATGGTCTTGCAGCATCTTGGAGACTAACATAACATGTAGATGGTATCAGGAGCGTTCGTGGGCACAGCCCACTGCTTCAGTCCCTGTACAGAGAAGGGGCTAGCAAAGGTACCCTAAAATCATCTGCTACCATTGAACCTCCGTATCTGGACGGTCCTGCACCGAACAGTTGGAAAAATGAGCAAACCCACAGCCACGTCGTGGAACATTAGGACTGAGACAACCCTACCACCAGCCAAACTGAGGCACAGTTCTTGTCACAAGAGAACTGGATGGGTATGGGGGGGCAACGTTGCCACACTGACTGAAAACAGCCTTGTTGCTGGAAAGACAGCTCTCAGAGACTGGTCCAGGGCACAGGCTCTCCTGGTGAGGTTGCCCATCCACAGAGCCATGCCAATCGGCTTTACCATTAGCAGCTTCATTGCTGCCAGGCTCAAAAGTCTACTGGAAGGCAGACGTGATCCTCTCGTGTCTATAGTTGCATCTCAAACATGAGGGGTGTGCTGTCACTATCAGCACTTTGGCATCCCTCGTAACACGTGCCGAGGATGAGAGAGAAGAGTTCTGCAGTGACGTAGACAAACCTATTGCATCTGCAGAAACGTATCCCCACGAGGAAGTCCAATACGGGGGTTAGAACTAATATGACAACGGGGTGGCACGCTCTTGGACAGCATGGGATTGGGAACTCAAATAGTGCATGTGCCAGGTAACAACTAGTGATCTGGAATAGCGTCTTCCACTTCACAGATGGAGAAAATGTCTCAAGAGCCAACTAGTGGCATCTTATTAACTATATCGACACCCAGCGGCTGGAGCTATAGGTTGTACAAATCAGTGCAGCCATGAACATGGTTCACTCCACACTTACTGGTATGGTGAGCGGGGCATTACAAAGCGCCATCGAACCCCTCACACAGCTCAGCGTACTGTGAGCAGAGGATGCTCCGGGGTGCCCTCCTGCAACAACAGGACAGTAGCTTCTTGTGAGCTGAATGGCGCCAGTGTAACTAGCGAGCGGGCAACTCTTCGTGATGCTGTATGGCAAGATCTCTTCGAGAGCTGTTAAATCGGGGTTCATTCACTAGTCAAGTAGTGGATGGAATTACTCAACTAGTCGATAGCACCGCTGGGGCTCTTGTACATTTCAAAGGAGGAATGCGGAACTCGGTGTGCACCCCGGGGACAGCAGGAAGTCCCACTGACCCCCGGCTCCATACTGCACTGCCGTGGCATTTCAGCGGAACCTGAGATCATCTGGGGACTCCCCAGCTGACCATGGAATCTGCGCGGCATTTCCCCAAAACCCAGGGTCAGCTTCCCAGCTGATCCCAGGTTCCCCTGAAATGCCACGCTGGAGCCCAGAATCAGCTGGGGAATCCCCAGCTGACCCCAGGCTCCATGCGCGGCAGCGCCACACAGCTGATCCCGAGCTCAGCTGTGTGGCGCTGCCGTTTTCAAATGCCGAGGTGGCGTTTCAAAGACACTGCCCTGTTGCTTTGAAGTGCTCCCTCTTCCTCCTCCTTTGCTGCCTCTATCTGACACAGGCAGCAAGAAGGAGGGGGGGAATCAACTAGTCAACTGACTAGCTCATAAGCAAATGTTTATCGGGTAGTCGACTAGTCCTTGACATCCCTAATTTCTTCTCGCTTTGGTACAGTGAAATGACATCACTAGGATTCACTTGACCAAAATAACCTCCAAATCCAACAGCTGCTCACAAAAAAAAAATGTGCCGTCAAATTCTTGCTTCCGGTATCCTGGTCGGCACAGTAACAGCATTCAGGGTTCTGGCCATGACATCTGGTCTGAGCTTAGAAACATGCAGGATCAATGATGGAAGGCCAAGCTGAATGGAATCCAGGGTTATGCCAACTGTCATGAGACCGAAGACCAGCATGCTGCTTTGAAAGATGTCTGACCCTCACGGAGCGATCCAATGCCTTCTGAAGAGTGAGCAGCCCACCACCGATCCCTGACAAAGGAGAAACCGTTCTGAGGTGGGGTTCATTTCAGTGACCGTTTGAACACACTGGCTACGTCTAGACTGGACCCCTTTTCCTTCTTTTAAAAGGAACAAGGGATCTTGCGGAAAAGGTTTTATTTTCCGCAAGAGCCGCGTCCAGACTGGCGCTTTTTTCCATCAAAGCTCCGAGACGGAAAAAAGCGGCAGCCATGTTCATGCAAATGGAGCAGGGAAAATTTAAATCCCCGCTGCATTTGCAATTCCGACTTGTCTCCTCTGCACCCCTTTTCCGGAAAAGGGGTGCAGTGCAGATGTAGCCACTGTGCAACATCACAGCTGAGTCGCTAATAAGCCTTGTGGGTTATCCAACATGCAAAAACATGGATGCATATCCCATGATAAAGTCAGCATTGCTGTCAGTGCCATAAAAACCTCAGGGCCCCAACGTCAGATGGCATTCCCACAGAAATATGCAAGGACAGAGCGTCGACTTTGCGGAGGTAACTGCGTGGACTTTCTCAATCTATGGAGTACTGAAAGTGTCCTGCAAGCCTTCCAGGATCTCGCTTTTCTTCTTGTGCACAGTGACGACGGCTGCAGTAGCTCATTATTCTCCAGGGCTGGAAAGATTCTCGCCAGAGTTATTCTTTGTCTGCTGTGCAACGTCGTTAATCCCACCCGGCCAGAGACGCAGTGCGGTTTCAGGCTCACATAAGGACACGTTTGTCGTTTATCAGATTCAGGAGAACAATAGGACTTTTACAGGGACATCGACCTGGCTAGAGCATTTGACAAGGGACCTTGGCAACTATTACGTAAGTTTGATGAATTTTTCTCAACACTCAACAGACTGTGGCTATTTCATGGGGGAAAGCTTGGATGAGCCTGTGTCGATGGTGTTTGGCTGACATTTCCTGTCACTCATGGCATACAGCCAGGCATGCCATGGCTTTTCTTCTGCACAAGAAGAAAAGCGAGATCCTGGCAGGCTTGCAGGACACTTTCAGTACTCCCCCAATGCAGCAATGTTCAGTGATGCCATGAGACCTGAATGCAGGTGTGAGGACATGTCTGGTCCTCTGGAAAATGAGTCAACGTGAAGAAGCTGCACGGTTTCGGGGAGGCGAGAGGCGCTTACTCATGGGCTGCCCTCGGACAATGACACTGCTGTCGAGGCACACCCCTCCAGGACGCGGTAAAAATGATGACAGGCAGATTGGCAGAGTCTGCCCATAGGAGCAGGCGGTAAGTTGCCCCGGTACACACCCCTTCCGCACTACAGTCATTGATGCTCGTAGGAACCGATGCTGAGCCCTGCAGGAGGTCAGTGAGAACATGCTCCCACCTCAGGGGCATGGACCCCGCCAAGCACTGTACAGAAGAGCCCCGAATGGCACTTGCTCAGCCTTAGGCTGGCAACTGAGGATGAAATCTTTGGGGAAATTCGCTGCTAAAAACTAAGCCGTCTGGACTAAGCCTGTGTGGACTGAGATTTTTCAAAGGCCTAGACATTGGCTAAATGTGGGCGAATTTTCATGGGTGCAGCAAAAATCAGCAGGGCTAATCCCTGCTCCAGAGCATGGGCCAGGGGAGGGGGGAATATTTTCTAAAGAAAGGAAGTGAAAGCAACTTGAAGAGATGATGCAATTGCCTTCCGCCCACGCCCCCGCCTGCTAACTCTCCCGCCCACGCCCCTGCTATTAAACAAGGAATTGCTTGCTGCAGGAACATCAAACTGTTGGTGGAGCCAGGAGGAGAGCAGGAAATTCCCTGCAGAGGCGTGGCTCCAGATAATGATCTCATGAGGCTTAATTGTTTTGTCGGTGGCCCTAGGTGTTCCCAGGGATTTGAAGGAAGGTAAAGTGTGCACCAGCACGCCCGCTGGTACTCTGGTTATATAACAGCTTTCCTTGGCGCCTGGTCCAAGAAGACCTGCAGGCACGTAAACAAACATGAGTTACTTTATGATGTTTACCGTGGCAGGTCAGAAGGCCTCGATGTAGCTCTGAGCTGCAACAAAATCCAGAAGACTGTAAATGTCAACCTCGCCCCTTTTAGTCCTGTCAGTGTGAGTATGTGGCCAAACCTGTGCCCTTCTCGGAAGGGAGTCCCCAGCGTAGTAATTTGAGAGCCGTGGGTCATTGGAGCGTGCCTGGATTCCTCACTTCTCAATGTAGCCAGAAATTCCAGCGCATCTACTCTCAAGTGACTGCACAGCACAAGAACTGCTCCCTGTTGGTGCGTTGGGCTTACTTTTTTTAGGAAAGGAAGCTGGTGGGATTCATTAGTAGCTAGTATCAGCACTGCCGACTCTGCAAGAAACCCGTCAGCAGTGGCTCTTCTGCATTCTGTGACAGCTGCCATCAGAGGGAGTCAAAGGGAGCCCCATATAAGACAGAGTAATCTCTCCTGGTTGTCACCTTCACTGCTCACTGTGCTCACAACTTGACAACAAGGCAGCCTCAGAAATGAGAAGAGGCTCTAGCTTGGTGTATCCTCAGGCTATGTGAGAGGTGGTGAGCTAGGGGAGGTTAAAGCAGTGTATTAGGTGTCAGGAAAATAGATTCCTCACTCTGCTACAGCCTTCCAGTGTGCCCTTGGGCAAGTTACTTAATCTCTCTGGCCCTCACTTCCCAACAAACTGGAATAATGCTTCCTGTGTTCTAATTAGATTGCAAGTCGCTCACAGCAGGGACTGACTGTCACTAGGTGATTGTACGGCTCCTGAGACAGTGGGGCATTCTGCGTGGGAGGGGCCTAGGGGGGCACTGCAAGCGCAGAATAATAATAACGGTGAAACAGACCACATGCCCTTGCCAGTTCTCCACATGGTACATCTCTCGCATACACCTACACTGAAAAGAAGGCCCGCACTGATTCCAGGAGGACTGCGCGCTGGAAGCTGTCAAAATAAATGAGTGAGTACCCACCTGCCGGAACAGGAAAATAGCAGAGAGAATGAAGAGACCGGACGTGGGGGTGGCTTTCACCTGCCAAAATGCAAATCGAAGGTGGGGCGAGACTAGGACAGGTTGTTCGTTATCAAGTGATAGTTTGTTGAATTTGAGATAGGGGTGGAACTCAGCTTCCCGCACCGTGGGGTCGTAGGCAGGGTCACGGCAGAAACATGAAATCAAGGGTTCTCAGCCGTTCCTCACGTCAGTCTGAGGCTGAAACATGTAACTTAGCTTTGTGGCCTCCTCTCCTCCGTGTCATGTGGCTCTGGGCAATTGCCCTGCTTGCTACCTTCTAATGTGACACACCCCAAACCTGCCCTATAGCCCTTCTGGGGGTAATAACCCTCAGGTTGAGAAATGTTGATCTAGACGAGTTGAGTACCCTCTGGAAGACTTCCATGTACCCCAGTGGTAAATGTTCCCCTGGTTGAGAACTACTGCATTAAATTAAAATCCCAGAATGGGAAGGGATCTCGAGGGGTCATTTCGTCCCATCCCCTGCCCTCACGGCAGGACCAAGCACTGTCCAGACCATCCCTGACAGGTGTCTGTCCCACCTGCTCTTCAATATCTCCAATGATGGAGATTCCACAACCTCCCTAGGCAATTTATTCCAGTGTTTAACCTCCCTCAGTTAGAAAGATTTTCCCAATGTCCAACTTACACCTCTTGCTGCAATTTAAACCCGTTGCTGCTTGTCCTATCACCAGAGGTTAAGGAGAACAATTTTTCTCCCTCCTCCTTGTTACAACCTTTTTATGTACTTGAAAATGGTTATCGTGTACTCTGTCTTCTCTTTTCCAGACTAAACAAACCCAGTTTGGTTTTTTTTCAGTCTTGCCTCATAGCTCATGTTTTCTAGACCTTTAATAATGTATGTTGCTCTTCTTGGACTTTCTCCAGTTTGTATCTAGTCCAGGGTGTTGTGTGAACAATACTCCAGCTAAGGCCTGATCAGTGCAGAGATGATAATATTTGTGATAATTTAGACAGTGGGTTTTGTTTGTTTGAGTGTCTGTGGTGTTTTAATTAAAATGAGTGCCCTGCCAAGATTATGGTACGCTTTATAATTTTTCTGCATACTTTAAACTCTGTTAAATCAAGGCATGGGTCAAGCTGCAGAAAGACTAGAATTAGGGTTAGTAAACTAGATACTAAATATATATAATTAGTAAATTACATTTTCTTCAAGGTATCGTGAGCCCTGCTCTGCTGACTTGGGGAAGTCTGGGGCTAGGCAGCATTGTTACATATGATAGAGAAATAGCAACACCATCACTAGCCAGCAACAGACAGTCATAAGCCAAATCACTGGGTGGGATGCGACCGATTCTGTTAGACGGTGTTCTTTAGCCTCCTTGGCTAGCAATAATTACTGCATCGTACTAAAACCAAAGTGCCTACATCTAAAACACCTGTTCGCTTGGTGAGGCAGACACAATTCCATTTCAAAGTACAGATAGAAACTAAAACTTCTATCTTCTATGTGAAAAACCAGGGTGAGGATTGGAGAGTGGGGGATAGGGACCCAGGTAAGAAAAAGCACCAGATATTGGAACTGCCCCGAGAAGACTGGGACATATGGTCACGCTGCATAACCCAGATGGTTTCCCTGAACGTACTCTTGTATGCCCTTTGCTTAGGGTTGCCAGATACCTTCACAAAAAATCCCAAGCAAGCAGGGAAAAATTGGTTGAGCAAACCAAAAAAAAAAAGTTGCTGCGCCTTAACATTACCAGGCTTCTCGCTTCCCCTACCCTCGCAGATGCCGCCGGCCATCCGTCCGAGGAAACCAGAAAATTCCAGAGATTTTGCATGTCCAGTATTCTCTGGGTTGTTTACCGGACGGAAGGCCAAAATACCGAACTGGCTGGGCGAAAACTGGACCCCTGGCAACCCTACCTTTGCTTGACCTGGGTAATGGCTGTGCCTTTGCTCTTCTGGGGAGGAGATGGACAAGATCTTCGGCCCTATTCAGTGCAGCGGCAGGGCCTGTTCTGACGGCAGTGGGTGGAGTTTAAAAAGGGAAGCCTACCCCACAAGAAGGGGCAGTGTGTGGGAGGAGGGCTGCTTTGCTTGGGAGAGAGCTGACAGCAGCAGGCCTCACCCCAGCCACCTACCAAGTGGTACGCCCTGCCAGGAGGGGCCAGGAATTGACCCCATTAAAAGGCAATTGATGTTACCCAAATAAGCCCAAAGTGTTGAATCCAGAAAGACTTTCTTGAGTGCCAGGCCATCTGTGCCTTCTGCTTTCATACCGATTCCCCCCTCTAACAGAAACCGAGGAGAGAGGTTCTTCCTTTTCGCTCTTGGTTTTACTAAGAGAACCCGCATGTGCTACACAGCGGGGCGGGGGGAGGGGGAGGGAACGCTATAAATGAACAGAAACCCCTGCTCTCCCACACCTTCCTTCACCACACAAGATTTTTTAAGCATAAAAAAGGAAAGCTACTGTCTGAACTAGATCCCCATGAGTCACCAATAAATCCTGACCGCAGATCGACTGTAGGTTTGAGCCGTCAGGAGTTTGATTGAACTCCTAGCCTTAGGAGATGTTATAATCAACCCTAGCACGTAGCTGAATACAGAAGTCCCAAGCATATTCCTTCCGTGGCAGAAAATAGCCTCCCTGGGCAGTGCAAGGCAGGGGAATCCAGGACTGGGAGTGGGTTGGGGTCACCCCCACGTAACTCAGGCTGGTGAAAGCCAGAGTGTGACTGGCAGGCTGCAGTTACGCAAAAGCTTATGGGAGCGACCTCTGTGCTGGTGGCTTGTTTGGAGGCTACAGTGGCTAAGAACTGCAGGTCCCCCCAGGTGACAGGGCAGGGGTCACCGAGCCCCTTTCCAACTGGTCTGAATTGTGCCTACGTGTAACTGGCCTCCTCTCCATGCTGGTGTGGGACATACCTGCCTCCCACTTATCACAGCTTCTGCCCAGGAGCACCGATCAGTTTGTGATTCCCCTGCAGCAGAAAGAAGGCTCCGTCCGGTGGGTGCCGTCCTTTGGAGGAGGTGGTGAATCCCAAGTGGAGAAAGGGACTACCTGACTCTACATAAGGGCTGCTGGGCCCTGCAGTACATATTGGGGAGGGCATCTCAGCCTGGAAATGTTCAAGCCACCAAGTGTGGTGAAGAAACTGAAATCTGACTCCACTCCAGCGATGGCAAATGCTCCGACTGTGTGTGGTGCAGCTCTTCCAACATAGCCATGAAAATGGGAACAATTACACTGGCTACCAAAAATATCACTAATGGTTTAAAAAAAAGCAGAGTATGTATTTTCGTCTAACTGATGTTGAAATCCTTACTGGAAGTTTCTGATGTGCTCTTTTTTTTTTTTTTAATTCCCAGCATATAAGGCCAGCTAGGCTGATGCTGCCTTTTATCCTGGCAGGGTACCAATTTGCAGCTGTAGCATGGCCATTTGTTGACAGTTACACTTTTTTATGCTGCACAACTCTCTTTACCAAAACCCACTTCTGCATCACAGCAAGCATTGTTTTACTTTTGCTAACTAGGCTGCATTGTAGGTCCATAGGGAAGTCGTGTAGTTGATGTGCGGGATGAAACTGGCCAACTTCTTCAGACGGCTCCAGACGACCACGTTCCTGTTAGAATGAGAGGAGAATTCTCCACATCCCTAGGAACCCTGTACAGCGGCCACCCGGAAGATAGCGGTATGCAAGCAGCATAACACACAAGACCGGTAACTGAGCCTGCCCCTGGATTTGACCCGTGACTGACAGCGGTGGCAAGGCTCACGCTGATTTCAAAGAGCTATTCAGGGGCGGGGGGGTAAACCACTTCATTGACTCTGAGCACCCCCCCCCCCCCCCCCCCCCCCCCCGAACCCAGCAGCAAGTGCTGCGAAGGACTGCCTGCAGATTGCTTAGTAAAGACGAAGCAGACGTGGGAAGGAGTCACAAATACCCTGGATTTGTCTCGTCTGCACACACCAGCAGCATCCCCAGAGTGCAGGGTGTTCGCTCCTCAAGGAGTCCTGGACACGCTAAAAGAACCTTCACTGAGGACCTGTGAATCTACCCTATGCCCTTCCAGGCTCAGCTGACACGACCTGTCTGTGCATGCACGTTCCCACACCGGCTGTACTGTGCTAGCCTAGCACATTCCCCTACTGGCTTCCTGTACCACCAGATACACACCCCACTCTCTGTACACACCCTACCTGCTATCTGTACACGCCCACACACTTACCGTTGTGGTCTACAGGCAAGCACACCTGTTTCCTGCACATTTGCAAATACACACCAAACTCTGTCTGTGCATAAACTCAGACCTTCCATCTGTACACGCACCTGCCACCCCGTACCTGTGTTTTGTGCACACAGACGCACGCTTTTGTCTGGACCCCCACACCGGCTGCCTGCTCTCTCACACAATTGTGCCCATGTTCAGTTACAGACAGCCATGCCCCCTTGCACATCCGCACACATTCTCCCACACACTGGCTCACAGATCTCACAAGACAGAGTTTGACTGTAACGCGGTGGTGTTGTAGCAACGTCACTCCCAGGAGATTGGAAACACCAGGTGGGTGAGGGAATAGCTTTCCTTGCTCACCCTGTACCCTTCTTAACTGGAATCGTTCCTGGCAATGGGGACCGGGTGCTCTTAGGTGAGGTTACACAAGAGGGTGCAGGCATCGGACAGGTGCTCGGTGCTAGTTTCTGTGTACTGGAGTGAGCACAAGATGTGTGGGAACAGCACTCCTACCTGGCGGATACATGGACCCCGAGAGAGCTCTCTGGATTCCTAAGAGTCTCCTATACGGGGATGTGGCGCAGGGCTGATTCCACGTGATGGTGCTGGGTAGAGATAACCCAGCTTTTTAATTCACTAGATCATTGTGGGGAAGGTGCCCCCAATCTCCTCCCAATACACCAGTTTACGCCCCCGTGCTCCCTCCTGCGGTCTGGCCCAGCCTTTGCCACCGCAGTTTTTGGAGCCACTGGTGCCAGCCGGAGGCATTGCTCTGCCAGCAGCCTCTTTCTCATGCAGTGTTCACCAGTCATTCTCTCCCAAATGCACCACGGCAACGACACCCTCCCTCCCGCCCCCGATGTGTGTACTTGCATGGAGAGATGAGAGAGAAACTGTACCCGCAGGGGTCAGACCCTGTGAATGGAGAGTTGGGGATAGTAGCTATTTTTTTAGAAAGGCCAAAAAAAAAAAAAAGCATTCTGGGAAACCACAAGCCCATTAGTTTGGTCCCAATTTGTAGGCCAGGTGATGGAACAAATTTGGAAAGCACAATAGTTACAAAGTTTCAGCGGCGTAGCCGTGTTAGTCTGTAGTGGAAAAAGCCGTTAAAAACAGCCAATACTCCTGCAGCACCTTCGAGATGAACGCAAAATGTAGAGGGGATCCTGAGCTTTCGTGGGTACAGCCTCCTTCTTAAGGGTATCGGGGGAACCAGCAATTAGGATAAAATACCCCATGGGTGTTCAAAAGGTAGATGGTGCCGGACCAAGCTGATCCCTTTCTTTGAGAAGGTAACTGATTTCTGAGACTAAGGGAATGCTCCAGATCTAGTCTGTCCAGACTAAGGCGTTTGATCCTGCTCCACCTGGGCAATGGGAGGTTAAAGGTGTGTAAGGACCTGGTTTGAGGGGAGGCTGCAAGGTGACCTGTCCGGCTGGAGGAGCGTTATTAGCAAAGTTCCTGCGGGATTGACTGGGGAGCTAATCTTACTTCACATTTTCATTCACGGCCTTGGCACAAAGTGTTGCTGCGGAGCGTGAAGCGGGTGGGCTGAGAATCAGCCCCTCCCAATCAAGGCCGCGGTCCCCTCCTGGAGGAAAGTGGAGTCCTCTCCCCAGCTGCCCCTGCTGGATGAGTTCAGGTATCTAGGGGTCTTATTCACAAGTGGTGGCAAGCGGGAGACCAGCCAGTGGGTTGGCGTGATGGTGGCAGCGGTGTGGGCTCTGTACCAATCCATGGTGTTGGAGCGGGCGGGGAAGGACTGATGAGAGAGTACATGCAGCTCATCTGCGGCTGCGGGTAGCAAATATCCTCAACGCCTGGAGACGGCAGTAGCCGGGGAGGGCTCTGAGTTACTACAGGGAACTCTTTCCCAGCTGTCTGCCGGTGAGCGTTGCCAGCATGGTCGTCGTCCAACAGATGGGCATATTTGAGGCGAAGAAGGAATTTTCTCCTGAGTCAGACGAGCAGTGTGTGTGTGTGTGGGGGGGGGGGGGGGGGGGGGGGGGGGGGGATTTTCACCTTCCTCTGCGGCGTAGGGTACCGGTCACTTGCTGCTCTGAACTGAAAAAAAGGGGTGGAGTCTCCAGGATTCGGAGCCTGTAAATCATGATTTGAAGCCTCCAGTGACTCAGCCAGAGGTTAGGGGTCTCTCACAAAAGGAGATTTCTGAGGGTCTGTGGCCTGCAATGTGCAGAGGCCAGTGTAGGTGACCACAACGGTCCCTTCTGGCCTTGAAGTTCAGGGCTCTGTGAGGCTAGAGATGTGTAAAAAGAGAGTAAGTCTGCTTCTCAGCCTTTGTTCCCACCCCCATGAAATAGATAAGTGAGTGGTGTTATCCCTTCTTACACATGAGAGAACTGGGTGTCAGAGACCCTGCGGCCAGAGCAGTAGAGTTGGGCAAAGGGTGGAGAAATATATGTGCAAATGATGATGTTTAGCCATAGGCCTTACACTAGGGAGCTGCATGCGTTTATTATGGAAAAGAACATGACAGGAAAGAAAGAACAAAGGTAAAGTCTCCAGGTGAGAGTGCTGAGTGTGTCCCCCTCCCCCCTTTAAAGGTCTGCACTGAAATGAACACAAAATGGCATTCATTTCTGTAAAGCAGGCACCGTGCTAGTTCGAGTACGCAGAAATTAAAATGGCAAACGGCTGCAGTCCACCAAACTTGCTCTAAACTGCGATTCGGTTCAATGGTGCTTGTATTAGTCTGTGAAAATCCACCGTGCTGCACTTTGTATCAAGGACTGTTTGAGGAGGCTTTATTCATGCAAATATGGCTGTTTGTGTGAATGCGTGCGCATACCCATCAGAGGCGCTTGCCCTGGGACACCCAGCCAGGAACAAGAAGCCAACTGTGTGACTGACGACAGTGGTCGGACAGGTAATCGGAGTATCTCCAAGTACTTTACAAAGTCCATTTATTCAGCCTCACAACATCCCTGTGAGGTAGGTAAATACACTGGTGTGCCTGCCTTAGTGAGGAGAAACTGAGGCACACCTGCATTGCTTTATTAGCCCACGTCAGAGTGGCTCAGCAGAGGAGCATAGCATACA
>JANRFK010004893.1:1299042-1316331 GCA_030068395.1 Apalone spinifera | reverse complement strand
AGAGCCAGGACTGGGGGCTGTAAACAAACTTTATGGGACTGCGGGAAACTTGACCACACCCATGTTAAGTGGACATGTGACTACTCAGATCATTCCAGCCCACGGGTGTTGCCGGACTAGACGTGTTCAACCTGCACTCCAGTCTTGTAATCTAGTGGCCTGCCCCAACCTGTCTGAATGGTAGCAGTCAGAAAATGGGATACTTACAAGTTGCATGAGCCCAGCAGATCTCAGGAGACTGTGGAGAGAAGCAAAGTTTGGTCAGGGTGCTGCATGCTGTGGACGGGGACATCCACCCCATCAACTGACATTCCCCAGGCAGCAGACGTCTTTCTGTTAGAAGAGGAGACCAAGTTCTCTTTGGTCCCTTTCAACTGGCTCGCCACTTTCACTGCAAAGCCATTGCTTAACCCACAGGGCATCTCTCCCTGGGGCTGTTTTCATTGGCAACGTCGGCAGCGATTTTGGCAAGAGCAAGAGTCTAAGTGACGTGGGCGAGCCATGTCTAGGGGGTTATGAAGCTGTGCTGCCCTGGACCCTGAGCTGTGCCGGTAGACGCTCTTGTGTCTAGATGCAGAGATTCTGGGTTTAAAACACGCAGATAACCTCTTCCTGTGGCTTTGCCCCTTTTATGAAATGACATCACACTGCATTTTAAAACATACTCAGTTTAGCTGATTTAAAAGTGCATCCAAACGTCTCCAGGAAAGGTCAGGTGTGTGGCCAGCCTGAGCTTCTCCTCGGTGGACGGGCGCCATGCTGCAAGCTTGCCCACGGTGGCGTCCCGGGAAGTCACAATGACATCATCGGCCTAGGCCTCTGCCCTCATGCCTCCGACTGCTCCATTTTGAGCTCCCGGCCACACTTCAGCCCCAAGGCCGCAAGAAGGGCAGTTGGGTGTGGGAGGAGGAACCCCAACTTACTGGCTCTGTCCAGGGCCAGGGTGCACTCCCTGCTTTCCTGGTGAGACTCTGGTGAGCCGGGGCTCGGAGCTGGGAGACGGGGGCTTGCCAGCAAGCTCTGCATTGCAGCTCAGTTGCAAATACCAGACTAGCAGGCTTGTCCTGACCTTGCAGCTGGATGGAGTCAATCAGCTGGTCATCCCCTTCACTGAATAAAGCAAGGGTTTGGTTTGTTCCGCCCATGGTCTGTCAGCAGAGGGAGAAAAGGGGAAGGAGGTAGAAGTCTTACGGGATGTAGCGTGCATTCCTCTGCCATGACATGTTAGCTTACGGTCAATGGCAGGCAATTTTGAGCACAGGACATGTCACGGGGCTCCAGTGTTACAGCTGCAGAACAGACTGGTGGGAAGGGGAGGCGGGAGAACTTAAGGAAAAAAGTTGCACCAAGATGACTTTTTACAGCTCTCTCCTCTGCTCGTGTGGGGGGCCGACCCTCTAGCCTCATGGGAACTGAGGATGCTCTGCATTCTGTAGGCATGATCAGCACCTTACCGGATCGATCCCCACTGTTACAAATGATACGCCCCCAGCCCCCGGGGTCCTGCTTCCCAGAGGTGTTTGACTCTGAGAACTTCTTTTCCCCCTCCTCCCCCCGTTCTTGGAGCCATTGCTGAAAACCGGCCTTTTCTGCTCAGCTCAGTCCTGACGTAAGCACGGGCAAGTCCATTTTCCATGGAGCCACAGTTCCTTGCATCTGCTTCAGCTGGGCCCTCTGAGACCTTCCCTCTGCCAGAGCGGGGTGGTTGCTCCCCTGCTCTCTGGCCTAGCTACAGATGTCTCAAGTGGCGTGTTTCATAGTGTAGGAGACACCCTGTCATGTGACAGACAACCTGTTCCTTTTGCCTAGCACCATCTATTCCTGCCTAGCTGTACACACCTCGCCCCTCTTCTTGGTGTGTGACCCCTGTGGACACCGGCGGGGAGTTGGCATGTGTCTGTCCCCTCTGGTCAGGCTATAATGCAAAGGCAGCTGCATCAAATAAATGTTCGGTTCAAAGTCAAGCCAGGTAACCCCAGATTGGTGGTTTCCTGTGCCACCGCTGCATTGAACAAGACAGGGCTGCTGCAGGAAAAGGAGCAATGCGAATTCAAGTGGCAGGTTTAGGGGGGCATGGGGATGAACGGACCCCTGGTCCTGCCTTCCCTTTACCAGGCATTGCCAGGTAATCATTAATAACAACAGCAGTGGGCATAGTAGGCAAGGAGAGAGGAGAAGAAAAAACCTGACTTCATCATTTCTAAACGAAAGCAGAATGAATGAAAGTTTCCCAGCCCTAGTGGCGGAAGCCCTTGAGCACGTGAAAGCCGTCTAGGCAACGCATTGGCTCCAAGAAGGAACTGAATTAATAGCAGGCAAAGCTCACACACCATCAGTTGATATTCACAGATTTTATAATATAACTCTCTGCTGTTTTTGCGCTCTCCTTACCTGTCTGTGAAGGCAGAGGAAGCAGACAATCAAAAGTGGAACCACAACCAGTGTCGAAAGAACCAGAGCTGCCAAGGTGCAAACTTTCATCCAATTGCACCCTGAACGGTTTGCTTCCTGGGGAATATTCCCGTTCTCCAGGAAATGCGATGCTTCCATGTTGCTTAGCTCTCCACCTGCTGGAGATGAGACAACTGGAAACCAAACAGCAGCAGCAGTCACATTGGGGAAAAATACTGCCAGAGGCACTGACCCCCAGCCTGAGCAGCCTTGAACGGAATTTATATGCTGCGGTGCAGGTGGAAGGGGGAGGAGCTTGGCTGTGCATTTCATCACTGCCTCGCTGCGGAAAGCAATCAGCCAGCGTTTCCTCATGAAACTGATGCAGAGAGAGTGGGACTCTCATTTGGCTCCAGGCCCAGCATGTGAAGGCAGCTCTGAGATGAAAGTCTGCCAACCAACTGCAAACATTTATGAAAAGCCCCAGATGTTTTCAGACAGAGAGCTGAGTTCACAAAGCTCTTGGAAAGAATCAGAGCATAAGAGCATCTAGGAGAGGCCCAAATCCAGGCATGTGCATTTTGTAGATTTTTCTCTCCAGAAGGGTTTGTTTTCCAGGAGAGTTTTGGTATCTGGATTAAAATGGTTTTTCAATTCCAGTGCTAAAACTCCCCAAAGGGCAGTGACAGAAGGCAGCTTTTCAATACTCTGAGAGATGTCTGGGTGGTATAGCCAGCATTGGACTAGTCGAGATTTCAAATCAGTGACAGAATATGAGCCATGCTTCCAAAATTACACTCAAAAAGTTTGGCAATTCGCCTGTTGGAGCAATCAATACTATATTTCCATTGGCAAACAGGGATTTGTGCGTGCAGATCCCTCCTTTGTACACCAGAAAGGATAAAGAAGAAGAAGAATGCAATTTAATTTCAAACAGCTGTATTGCACCCATTTGAAAACTATATATTGCTTTCCATTTTCCAGGCTTGAAATTAATCAGTTTATTTTCCCAGTCCGTTTCCATTTTGATCCATTTCTTAACATTTGAATTTTTAAAACTCAAAAATGAAGACAAAAGAAGTCTATATTTTTGGTGTTTGAAAATGCTAGGGAAAATATCATTTGTCTCTCTTTTTTAAAAAGGGGAAAAAATGAGAAATGAGATGGGGAAGAAATGAAAGAAAAAAGAAAAGAAGAAAACCGTGAAATGCACATAATGGAAATACATTTTAAAATATCAATCATTAGTACGCATTCTGGTTCCTTTTATTTAAAAAAGCCATTTTTGACAATAAAATCATTTAAATAATTTCAAGCAGCTTCATGGCCCCCATTTTGGCAGTGTAACGGGGCGCATACACATTTGTTCATACATTTCGGTGTCTACATCTGCAGAGTACTGTATGTAACAGTCCATTCCGAAATGACAGCCCCGAAACATAATACTCCAGAATCACTTTGGTTTGCATTGAAGATTAGACAACTTTGCAAAGTAGAACACAACAAAACAGCCAAGGATGCTGCCTTAAGACTCTGTGTGGCTAATTTGCATTTACACTCGGTCCCCTTTGCACCGCTTTGGCCGCGTAGATCGGCCTTACAATAAGTGTAAATGTAATTGACAGTAGGTTCATCTTAAGGTCCCTTTGCACTGCCAGAGAGGGTTGCGTTTGTGCCAAAATCGGACCCAATGCATTTTAAAGAACATGGAAGATTACACTATATACTTTGTAACTCCTCAGAAGAGTCGATTTTGATTGGCATTGGTAAATTTGATGTGTGCTTACTAGAAATGAGTCGTTGCCACAAACATTCAGATCTAGATTTCAAACACCACCAAATTTCAAGATACTGTCTTATAGCAATGACTTGTCAGTTTTAACCAGGTTAAAAGCCACAAGCATTCTACTGAGAGGAGGGGTCTAAAGAAATCCCTCTGAAGCACCACAGACTCTCCAGCTGCGGCCTACTAAGTCCATAGGGGGAAACGGCTTTTAAAGACTCACTCCGAGTCCCCTGATGCACGCATAGGTGCTGGCATGTCGTTTTGCAGGCAGAGTAAATAGAAATGGATTTTACAAACTGGGTCCCTCCCCTTTGGGCACTGCAATAGATGCAGTCCCTGTGAATTAGCAGCCATTGACACACCTGACTTTTGCAGGTGTAATGGGCAGGAGGCTGCTGAATTCTTTGCCCAGGGGAGCGGACCCTTTGGGGCACAGAAAGGAAGCAGGACGGAGATGATGCCCCAAGGGAGCGGCGGGACAAGGGAAGAGAGGATAAGAGACGGCCTGTTTGTCTTGCTGGGGCAGTTTCTGCTGAGAGACAGGAGCGGGGGAAGCCGTTTTGAACGGAGGCTGTTGCTGACAGTGTACAAAAAAATTACAAGCAGTCTTTACCCCTTTGAACGTAGACTGTCTCTGGCCAGGTCAGTGCCACTCCCTGTACCTGTGATGAGCAGGAGTCAGCTGGTTGGCTTTACTGGTGGCTGGCTCCTCGTTGTCTCACCTGAACCGCATGTTGGTTGAGCTGCGCCTCTGAGCGTGGCTGGCGCTCCAGCCCCAGAGAGGGGAAGGGTGCTACTTTCCTGGAATGGACGGCAAACGCATCTAATCCCCACAAGCAAGGGCTGCCAAGATCCCAACGCCTGACTATGTGCCACTGGCTGCAGATACTGCTCCGGTTGCCAGCCCTGACCCAAGCTAATCTGGGTTTGTTTTTTTTTCCCCAGCATGATATGTTGGTCTCTTCAAATAGCCTGGTCAACATCTCCTGGATTTTGCTCAGCAGTCACTGGCAGAATAGTTCCTGGCAACCCTCGTGGGACACCCTCTGCCTACAAGACATTGCGAGGGTCACCCGTTGTACCCTCAGGTTCCAGCATGTCAGCTGAGTTACCCCACTAGCAATACCTTGAACTGCCGGACCCTAGCCAGCCCCTTCTGCTCTGTCCCCACACGCTTCCGTTCACCACTCTTTTCACCTTCAGCAGCAATGCACAAAAAAAGACCCAGGCAATCTTCGGTTTAAAGCAAAGCAAGACACAGCCATGCCAATGGACTTCTTAGTTGATTGGGTTGTCGCAATCCAGTTGAGCAACTAACAAAAAGGAATAAATATTTGCCACTTGCAAGAAAGTCTTGTATTGTGTGCTGAATTGTACACAGAGGCCGGCTGTTGATACACCAGTCAAGTGCAGGAAATTGACGTCACAAGATATAATGTACTAAAGAACATTTACAAGAAATCTGTAGCTAAGTATACTGCCTACCCTACTGCATTCCCCCCAAAACACCCCACATTGGAAGAATGGGATTAATATTGCAAAGACCGATCAGTACTCAAAGATATGCCAGAATTACAGGTATGTATTAATTAACTCTGAATAGAAGCCAGTGAGGTATTGTAGAAGTAAATATTATTATCCTCATTTTACTGATGCGGAAACTGAGGCTGGGGCAGCGTAGTTTGTCCAAAGTCGCAGGGTCAGAAAGTGAAAGAAGAAGAGATTGGCGAGGACTGAGCTCAGGAATTTGTGATTCACTCTTTCTGTCCCTACACACATTCCCAAAATGCTTAGCACGGACAATTTATCTTCCCTGCTGGGACGGGGCTGGGGCTGGAGCCTTGTGAAGTGGGTAGAGTTTTGGGTGGCGTGTCCCTTTAAATCCAGCCTACAACTGTAAACAGAGCGAACCCTGGCTAGTGTGTGAGCATGAGTCACCAGAGCTGAATGCAGTGTGCGGGGTGGAGCCGGCTATGGGAGGCTGCCAAATAGCAGTGGGCCATTCCTCCATGCAGCGGTATTGCGTCAAGACAGTCATAACAACAGAGGGAGCAAGCACATGGGCAGCGCCTCTGGGACAGGAAGAGGGGAAGATGGGCCGTGGGTGGGGCATGTACAGAAGGGTGGGGGTGGAGTGTGAATGTTAGGGGATTGCACTTGGCTGGGGGCAGTGGGTGGGGGGTTCTGGGAGAAGAGGGGATGTGGCTGTGCATGTCGAGGAAGTGGAGGGAATTGACCCAGGCATGGGGGCGGTTTGCAGAATGTGCTGGGGACACAGGAAGCTGGGCAAGGCCAGTGTGGGGAGGGACGTTATGGGCGTGGGTGGCAGAGTATGTCACCCTGCAGGGGGGAGTCCTGTGTGGGTTTGCGTCACACCAGGGCCCCGTAAACAAGCTGCCCACACGGTGGTGAGCTCGGCTGTTAGTCCCTTAGAAAACACCAGCTGTGCACGCGGCGCCCTGGCTTTCCCCGAGCGCCCCGGCTGCGGCCGTGTTTGGACTGCACGTTCAGAAACTCTGCTGTCTCCCTGCCCGTTGAGCCATGTGTCCGTTAGGGTTGCTAGCGCTGTGGCTTGCCTTCCCGGAGGTTTCATCACGGCGGCGTCTTTCATTGAAAAATCATCCTTAATTCCCGAGGCTCCAGGACGGGGCTGGAGGCTTAGCTCCCGAGAGTCCATGGCAGCAGCAGGGCACCCAGGTGCACCTCTCCAGCAAGAAAGAGCCCACTGGCTAGGGCACTCTGCCACTGGAGGCAGCCCCTTATCCCCCAAGACTCATACGGCTGGGGAAGGGAGGGAGGGATCCACACTGTGAACTTCCCTCCATTCCAACAACTGACCATTTATTCCTCCCCTTTGGTTCCTGTCTTTGAGCCAGTTACCAAGCCATGAAAGGACCTTCCCTCTTACCCCACGACAGCTCACTTGGCCTCAGAGCCGTTGGTGAGGGACCCTGTCAAAGGCTTTCGGGAAATCCAAGTACACTCTAGCCGCTAGATATCCTTGCCCACGTGCTTCCTGACCCCCTCAAAGAGCCCTCGTCGATGGGGGGGGGGGCACAGTTTCCATTTATAAAACCATGCTGACTCTTCCCCAAGCCATGGGAGAGTCCCCAGACTTTGCTTTTTCCATAGCATTTAGCTAATATTTAGCCAATATTGTTATCTGGAAGTGCAGGATTTGCAGCTCTGTTTGTTTAATAACTGTGCCATAAACTGATAACCTTAGAATAATGGTGTGGATGAGATGGAACAACAGCATACCAAGACCCTGTGATATTTTACAATGTCGATTCAAAACCACGAGATCAACTTTAAGCAGAGAAATCACCGCACTTTCTTGTATTACTGGAAAACAAATAGAGGAAGAGATGACTCTTTTCTGAGGTTTATACAAGCAATGGGACGTATTAAAAGGAAGTTTTAATATCCCCATTATTACATTCCATTACCCCGCCTAATCATCACAAGATACATGAAGCAATTAATTGAGCATTTCTACAACACTGCCCTTTTCAAGTTCAGCTCTTAGAGCGTAGCCTTTTGTATATGTTAAAAACCATTAACTCTACCCTCATGAAATGTCATGTTTACTGAAAGACATCATTTTTAAAATCGCTAATGTAGAGTTTAGAGTGGATTTTTATTGTGTTTATGGCCTTTTGGGGCTCTAACCCCAGATTTTTTCAAGGTTACCCTTGTAATTTTTTCACATACTCAGAGCTAATAAACTAGCACATTTGTGACCAGGGCTCAAGCAATTAGATGGGAGCGCTCAAAGAATATGTTTACATTCCTAATGAAGTGCAAATCTAGAAGTAGCATTTGATAGCAGCCTTCAGCTCCTTGAAAGGGGGTTCCCAAGAGGTTGGGGAGAGGCCATTCACAGTAGTGATGGATGGCGGAACAAGGAGCAATGGTCTCACGTGGCAGTGGGGGAGGTCTAGGTTGGAAATTAGGAATAACTATTTCCCTAGGAGGGTGGGGAAGAGCTGGGCTGGGTTCCCTAGGGAGGGGTGGAATCTCCCTCCCTAGAGGTGTTTAAATCCCAGCTTGACAAAGCCCTGGCTGGGATAATGGAGTTGGGTTGGTCCTGCTTTGGGCAGGGAGTTGGACTCGATGACTCTTGAGGTCACTTCCAACGTGGGATTCTAAGTGCTAGGGCTATGAACTGCCAAGCCTAGAGATTCTGGGACTCACCATAGCACAAATTAAGCTCTGGATGTGACTTTATAATGCAAGGAGTTTCAGAGTTTCAGTATTTCACTCTGGGTGTGTCTACACTACATGGCTGTGTCGCCAGAGCCATGTAGATTAGTTTACTAGACATATCCAAATGAAGCGGCGATTTAAATAGTTGCCGCTTCATTTAAATTAAAATGGCTGCCACGCTGTGCCG
Organism: Apalone spinifera; assembly: GCA_030068395.1. NCBI lineage: Eukaryota > Metazoa > Chordata > Testudines > Trionychidae > Apalone > Apalone spinifera. Next base: position 1,307,758 of record JANRFK010004893.1, on the reverse strand, counting down.
ATTAGCTGTTTGTCGGCTCAGCGCGCTAGTCTGGATGCTCCGAGGTCGACATCAAAGGCATTTGTTGACTGCCCTGATAAACCTCATCCCACAAGGCATAACGGGGCGGTCGACAAATGCCTTTGATGTCGATCATGGAACGTCCAGACTAGCGCGCTGAGCCGACAAACAGCTGATTGGCTCAGCACGGTAGCCGTTTTAATTTAAATGAAGCGGCGATTATTTAAATCGCTGCTTCATTTGGGTATGTCTAGTAAACTAATCTACTTGGCTCTGGCGACACAGCCATGTAGTCTAGACATACCCTCTGAGAGATACTAAGCTAAGAAGATTGCATGAGATTTTAATTATTTTCTGCATTAAATAAGACTTTTTTCCTATTTTCTTTTAGGCCGTATATTTAGTTTGTCATGTCTGTTGTGAAGGGCATAACTCTTAACTGATATATTTCTAAAGCAGTATGAGATTTTTTTTTTTTAATTAAGGTGATAGAATGTTATTACTAATACTCTTGCTGTAGACTTACATTGTGGTTGGCACTTACAAAGCAACACACATGTATTGTATTTTATCTGAAAGAGCACAGGAAAACATTAGACTTTTTAGGCCAGTCCAAGCAAAATTAATTCATAGTTTTAAAAACCTTTCCTCTTCACTCCTAATCAGTGCTCCCTGTAAACTGTGTGCTTGCGGGGCCACTCAGAGGTGATTCAGATGCTGTCCAGGTGATTAGCAGATCACCCATAGCTAGGCTTTTTTGGTTCTATTGGTGGTGCCCATTTGCACATGCTTCCATGCACATAACACATTTATTACACACACACACAGAGAAAAGATTAAAGGGAACATTGCTCATAATTGGTTGGATTAAGCAGCTCCTTGTGAAATCAGCTGTGGTTCATATTAGAACCATTCTTGAGAACCATGTCCAAGAGAATTGTGGGTGGCAAGGGCCATGCACAGTAGAGAAGACTGGTGTCCACATAATGCTTTAAGATGCATGGTACTGAGAACAGATTTATGATTAAAGTAGCAAAGTGGAGGTTGCCTATCTAGAGTACACCTGGAAAAAGGGATGTGGCTTTTCAGGTGAGCCCGCTATTGAAATGACGTAGCAGCGTCCAAAGGAAGAGAAAACCGTATGCATTGATTAGCCATGGATGGCCCTCATGCACGTGTAGAAAATGGTAGCAATGGTTTATCAATGTAGCCAGTCTGGGGGGGGTGCATGAGAAATGCAGAGATTTCCGAAGACTCCTCCTCTCCCTGAATTTCTGCCCATATTTTGAAGTTGACTTGTTGGTCACTGGAAGAGTTTCAGCTCCTTGGAAGAGAAGTTTGGGTAGGGACGAGAGTCTCAGTTCAGGACAACTGTGCTTGATTTCCCCCCCTGTGGTACCATGAGGGAACCTGCTCTCAGGCGTCCGTGGCGCCAGCTTGTCGGCCTTGGTTGGAGACTTGCATCTTCCTCCCTCCTGACCAGTGTTTCCAGGCCGAGCAAGTCCCTGCCTTTGCTGGTTTAGTCGCTGCACTGGCCGTCCGCTCAAGCAGGCCTGCTTGTTTTCTCTTCTAAGATCTAGCATAGGGCTCTTGCTCAATTATATGCTACCCAGCACTTCCTATGCACTTCAATTCTATTCTGAAGGTGATCGCACTACAGAGAAAACATATTCAAAACAATACACAAACCTTCCCACTTGCCAAGAAGCTTACCAGAAATTCCCCCAACTGTCTCCAACATGGGCTTTGGCAGGTGAGTCCTTCCTAGAGGTCTCTTTTTGGGGGGGGGGGGGTCACAAGTTCACAACAGCCTCAACATAGAAACTACCACACGGTCTTATGGGTCTCAGAAGGCCCTGTCCCTTCCAACCTATCCCTTCCTGGCCATTTGCTGGATCAAGAGGAAGGCCCTGAGCCAGTTTGACCCAGATCCAAAAATCTTTTCTTGGTCTGTTGGGTCCTGGAGAATCCAATTTGAGAGCAATAGATGTGAGCCTCTCCCAGGAGTGGCTTCAAGGGGCTGATAACCAGAGGAATTACATGGGGACCCGTCTCCTCCTAGCAGGGTAACTTGCAATTCCACACTAACAAGTGCACAATTCCATCCGTGCTACAGCAGAACCCAAAGGGGTGACGTTAACATGTTAACAAAAAGGAAAATATCTACCCAGTTCTGCTCAAGGCGACGTGGTAATTTCTCTGAGTCACATCTCACAGGAAACAGGAGCTGGAGAAGTACCCTAAAGCAAGGTACATTTGATGTTTCTGAGCCATTGGCTGGAGCTGCTATCTTGCTAGTCAAAGGGTCCTGGCAAAATAAAGGTCATGTGTGAAAATAGCAGGGTGGGAAGTCAGCATAAGAGACTGCAAAGCAATCTTGCAAAGCCTGTCACATTGTGTATTTATTTCGTCACTGACGTAAATGCAATGTTTGTGTGACCAGGGTACCAGGGGAGTCAGCTGAAGTTACTCAATTAGGGACAAACTGCAAAGAACGGGGCAGCTGTTCTCCACAGCCGATGGTTAATCCAATAGTAAGATTAACCTAGCCAGCACAAAACAACCTCTCTGATACCGTAGGCCTTGTTTACACTTACTGGGAGATCAATGTTGTGGGGATCAATCTCCAAATGGTTGATTTAGTGGGTCTAGCAAAGACCCACTAAATCGATTGCTGATCATGCTTCCGTTGACTCTGGTACTCCCCCGAATTGAAAGAGTAAGGAGAGTTGATGGGAGAGTCTCTCCTGTCAACCCCTCTGAGTGGGAACTTGAACTAAGGTACATTGACTCCAGCTATGCTAGTCATGTAACTGGAGTTGTGTGTCTTAGTTCGACGTTGCCCTCTAGTGTAGACTTGGCCTTACTGGAGACGCAAAAGCCAACAAGACAGTCCGATGTAGCACAATGCAGCACCAAGTCAAAATGCGATAAGGATCGCTGAGGATCTTACTTATCGCATATTCTAAAGTTCTATCAATCCCAAAGAATTAGATATATTCCCTTCAAGTCAGTGACTATTTCAGATCTTGCATTTACAGCCAATCTTTCTTAACTAAATTGATATCTATTTATAAAGAAAAGGGGGGGAGCCTTTAAAAGATTAAAAGATCAACACACAGATAGTTAAAAGATCAAAGATTACAGGAGGAGTAACGGTAGTTCGAATTAGGAGCTTTAATTCGAACTACCTAGTCCGTGCCGCATGTAGCCGCGGGCAGGGAGTTCGAACTACGGGGCATTTAAAAATGGCGGCACCTGGGAACATGCAAATAAAGCCCGGGATATTTAAATCCCGGGCTTCATTTGCAAGTTCGAATGCCTACATTAGCCACCCTAGTTCAAACTAGGGTGGCAGTGTAGACACACCCTCAGTCTTTAAGGCGACTTAGAACATCTCACTGACATTTTCGACAGGCATATGTGTGGTTCTTCAGGCATGAACTGGAGACTCCTTAGACTCACACCGTCTTTGCAAAGAGTCTTGGGAGCAGATAGAAATGATTTTCTTTTCTGGCCAGTTAGAACAAGCCTCATCCATTTCACATAATCTTCATACTTTGAGTGACTCACCACTACAGTAGCATGTAACAGGCATGTTTAGAGTTGCTGCCGTCTCATTCCTATTGAGTAACTTTTCTTCTTATGCCAAATTGTGGTCTACATCTGGCCAACAACAGTAGCTCTTAGCCTCCCCATGCTCTTGTTTTCACTGTGCCTTTGTGCTGATCGCATTGTTCAGGCCACATCATCACAGGCACACTTGTTGGTATTAACACCCATATGCCCCAGATCCCACCCAACGTCACTCTTCAAGCGAAATAAGACACAGATTCTCATCTGCTGTATGATTTGGCTATCTGGTGAAGGTAGGTTGTATTATGGGCATCAGCAGGACTTGATATTGTGTAGGCCTTGAGAGCCGGAGTGGCTCTCACCTGAGCGGGCTGTGTATGAGCTGGGGTGGAGATGACTAGACAGGACTCTGTCTTTGAGGGCAACATTTCCCGCTCCAGCTTCATTTCTGTGGCAACGGAAAGGGTATTTCACTTTCAGAGCTTGTCTCTCTAACTTTCCTTTGGGCGGGGGGGGACGAAGGGGGCTACGGGTGTCTGCTGGTCTGAGAGGCTGGAAGAATCTTGAAAACGCCAACCTTAGCAGTCAAGGGAAAGAGGTGGTTTGTTACTAGGGTTCTTTTGAGAGAGCCAGAGCTTCGCCCCTTCAACTCTAATCTGCTTGCCACGTCCCCGTTATTTCGGTTTGTGTGCTTTTTCGTTTTTTCAACCTCTGTGCTTTTTGTTTTGTTTTGTTTTGTTTTACTCTACAGCAGCCCAGCCCTCACAAGCTACCCTCTAAAAGCAAACCAGTGTTTAGAGCCCTTGTGTTCATGTGACACCTATTAAAAACTCTGGAGCCTCCTTCAGAAGGGGTAGGAAGGAGGCCCTCCATGGCTGACAAGAGGGACTGCTCTGCAATAGAAAGAAAAGGAGATAACGGGAGATTTCCTCCTGGTTTCAAACCAGACAGAGTTTTTTGCTTCTTTCATTAGACTGCTGGTGAGCATCATAGACAAGGCTGAGTAAAAAAAATTCCTAGCCTTAGTGGTTTCATCGACTTTTGTTCCTGACAAGATCTATTAATGATCCCCAGTGCCATACATTACTCACACAGCCCTGGGGTGCTTGGGACAATGTTTTCAAATGTGAGCATGTATGAGATTAAGAAAACAGGAGCTCCTAGTATTTAATGCCGTCAGGCCACACTTATGCATGTGCCTACATAGTGATATCTACGGTATATCCGAGAGTGTTTTCTGTCAATCTGTCCAGCTGTCTGTCTGTCAAGCACTCCTCCTAAATGGTGAGCACTAGGGTCACCAAAATTGGCAGGCAGCTTTCCCTTAGCTAATTTAAAGCAAGGTCAGGGGTTGGTTGTGCCAGAAAAACGGGATGTGCCTGGAATAGGATTGCTCCTCAGAAAACCCTACAGCAGGGCTACTCAACACACAGCCCACGGACCGCATGTGGCTTGCAGTCCATTGGTTTGCAGCCTGCGGTGCGGTTTGGATTCACACAGGGCTTAACACGTGGCCGTGGGTGGGATCCTTAGAACGTGGCCTCAACTGGGAACACGCTCCCCAACGGTGAGTCAATATACTGGTCTTCTGTTGACTTGTATTTTAGTAGTTAAGTTCCTGGACTGTCATTGCTCATTAAAAGTGCTGTCACACGGGTGGAAATCGGGTAAATATCGCATTGTATTAATATCAGCAGAACTGACTTAAATGGGGCCTGTGTGTTGTGTAGTCTTGCCTTAATCTTTGTATTCATGCCTGTCAGTGTCAAAATCCATTTGCATATATTTTCATATATATTTGCATGTACGTGCAACCACACTTAAGTTGCGGCCCTCGGCATGTGCTGCGGGTATCGTTGTAGCCCCTGGGGCTTCCAAAGTGGAGTAGCCCTGCCCTACAGAAAAGGTGAGAATTAACAGACAGGTGAAAGGGGCTGGCTAGGAGTGCGCACCCCTGTCTGGACTGCCCAAGCCCCAAACCTCCCACTCTTCAGATGCCCTGTAGGGTGGAAGGGAGGGGCTCAAGCGTCCCCCACCCTGATTTGTACTGGCTGTTCCCCTTTGTCAGGGAGCGAGGGGAAAGTGCATGGTTTGTTGCATCCCTCACTCTGACTGGGGAGTGCAGAGGCCAGACTAGCCTGGACCTGCCCTGCTCCCCTGGCTGTGCCCACTGGAGCCGCAGCAGCCATGGAGAGGCGCTTCTCACCTGGCCCCAAGCTGCTGCAATGAGAAGGGGTGGATTAGTCCCCTCTCTCCAGGGCAGTCTGCAGACTGACTCCAGCCCCACCCCCACCCCAGAGCAATGATTTAAATGAAGCATGTTCATTTTCATTTCATTTTCCAAAAAAACAAACATTAATTGAGTTAAGGACCCAAGCATCACAGGGTCAGTCTTCTAGATAAGAAAACTGTTTTGGCTTTAATGCCATCCATAAAAGGCCTGAACCAAAGGGTCAGGACCATGTAAAAGAAGGAAATTCTACAATCTATATCAGATTTACGAGCACATGGACCCCACAGGGTGTGGGATGGTGGTACGTCAGATGGCACACTTGCCTCTGAGTCAGTACTGGACCAAGACCCTTGCTCCCTGTTGATGGACACTATACTGGCTGTCAGATGACAGATTAAAACTGATAACCTGAGCATCTGTGGTCATTAAAATTCCCATGGTAATTTTTGCAAGAGCCAAATGCTAACCTCAATGTAATGGCCAAATCCCAATCTGAGTACATTCTTACTTCCTAAATTCCCCTTTGCAGTTTCACTTGGATAGCACATTCCCCATTGCCCATGCTAAACCATGTGTGGTTTTGCTATACGCTGCTGTTAGAAGACTAGAAGGGATTGTTATGATTATCTGGTCTGATTTTTCTGCATAACCCCATCCAGAGAATTTAACCCAATGACTCCTATACCATAGCCACTGACTTGTAGTTGGACTAGAGTCTCTCTTTTAGAAAGATGTTCAGTCTCTATTTCAAGCCTTCAGGTGGTGGAGAATGGTCCACGTCCCTCGGTGCACTGTCCCACTGGTAAATTAACCTCCAACTGCCTTTGGAGAAACAGCCCATGTTGCATGGACAGTCCTTTGGTGTGCCTATGGCAGCTTTCATTTCACAGAATCGTAGAACACTAGAACTGGAAGGGACCTCGAGAGATCATCGAGTCCAGTCCCATCCCCTCACGGCAGGACCAGGCACCGTCTAGATCATCCCCAACAGATGTCTATCCAGCCTGCTCTTAAATATCTCCAATGAGGAAGATTCCACAACCCCCCTAAGCAATTTATTCCAGGGTTTAACCACCCTGACAGTTAGGAACTTTTTCCTAATGTCCAGTCTAAACCTCTCTTGCTGCAGTTTAAACCCATTGCTTCTTGTCCTGTCCTCAGAGGCCAAGGAGAACAATTTTTCTCCCTCCTCCCTGTGACACCCTTTTAGATACTTGATAACTACTCTCATGTTCCCTCTCAGTCTTCTCCTTTCCAAACTAAACAAACCCAATTCTTTCAGCCTTCCTTCATAGCTCATGTTCTCTAGACCTTTCATCATTCTTGTTGCTCTTCTCTGGACCTTCTCCAATTTCTCCACATCTTTCTTGACGTGCCCAGAACTGGACACAAGACTCCAACCGAGGCCTAACGAGCACAGAGTAGAGATCTGATGTTATTATGGGGAGGGGGATTAATCAGTGGCAGGTAGAGGTGATGTGTAAGTTTTAGGAAGGCGGGAAGAGAGCTTGGAGCCATAATCTCGCCAGTTTCTCCTCAGCAGGCAAGAGAAGAGCAAAAAAGGCACTTTGGCGTTCCTCCACACAAATACAATGAAATTACTGGCAGAGAAAGAAAGGCAGAGCAGCCACGGTAGCAAGGCCAAAATGTCAGCAGCGCTGCATGGCTCCCACACTTAGACTCTCATAACCACGATTAAGAATCAAGGGGTTATATCAGGCAGGAAACGTCACAGCTTTAATCCCACGTTTAAGTCCTGTTGAGTTCAGAGCAGGTTTGGACTGATCTCAGTTTGTGGCGATCTGGCCCCTTGGCTGTAGTGAAACCCTGGAGCAGTATACCTGCGGGGACTCTGGCTCACTGACCATTTCTTTTCTGTGCGTTTTGGCTTATGTGGCCATACTACATAAATCTTGTGAGCCAAGTGTAGGTTCCAGATGCCCACGTATGGAAAGACCACGAAACAGTGTCGTTTTTTACACTGTGCAAAGACCAACCTTGAAATCCCTTTTGTGAACTCACAGGACAAGTGGCATTTGGACGGCACAACGCACAGAGAGCCAAGAGAGAGACCAGTAGAGGGAAAAGGAACAACTATGATTGCATCCTGTTTGGCTGTTGCACTCTCCCTCCCTGCTGCTTAAGACAGCGGCATGCTGACTGTTTACTCTGCCTCTGGTCTCTTCCTTTCTTCTCCCACAGCTGGCAGAGTTCCCGGCTTAGCAGGAATCACGAGCAAATCCAGAGTGTGGAAACACTTGGCAAGGGTTCTACCCAATAAACTTGCCTCACCAGCTCACTTTCCAATTTTAGTCTACTCCTTTGGAAAGCCTCTTGAATCCGCATCCTCCCTTGCATCAGCAGCTGGCAGCCAGCCCTGCTCTGCCTCATCCCTCATCAGACAAGTGAAAGCACATAATTTGAATGGCACTGTCCCAAGTGCCTGAGTTCTGGCTAGTCCTACCAAGGGGAAGTCGGAGTTGGGGGAAAACAGCATTGGACACGTGATGGAATTAACTAGTGGGGGGCTTACATCCAATGTCAGAAAGCGCTTGGCACAGCACACACTCATGCTGTGGAACTCCTGGCTAGGGGATATTGTGAAGGCCAAAAGGATATCTGGGTTCAAAAGTGATAGAGATGCAGCCGTGTTAGTCTGGTGGAGCTGAAACAAAAAACAGGACTGTGTAGCACTTTAAAGACTAGCAAGATGGTTTAATAGGTGATGAGCTTTCGTGGGCCAGACCCACTTCCTCAGATCACACTAATACCAACCCTGGTACCTTCCCTTGCAACAAACCCCGTTGCCAGCTTTGTCCAAATATTCACTCTGCTGACACCATTATTGGACCCAACCAAGTGAGTTATTAGATCAAGAACACATATTCCTGCGCATCCAGAAATATA
>JANRFK010004893.1:1252080-1264550 GCA_030068395.1 Apalone spinifera | reverse complement strand
GCAGCAGGCACCAGGGGAGCTGATGGAGCAAGGCGAGGAGACATGGCAGCAGAGAGAAAAGGGAAAGGTTTATAAAATATTTATGAATAACTTGGTATGCTGCCCACGGCCAGTCTGTTTGCGCCCCGCGGTGCAGTTTGGGTTTATGTGGGGATCAACACGTGGCCGGCGAGTGGGAGCCAAAACAAAAAAGTAGTCAGTGTAGTGATCTTCTGTCGATATGTGTTTTAGTAGGTAAATTCTTGGACTGTCATTGCTCATGAAAAGTGCTGTCACATGGGTAGAAATCGGGCAAATGTCGCATTTTATTAATATCAGCAGAGCTGACTTAAATGGGCCCTGTGTGTTGTGTGGTCTTGCCTTCATCTTCGTATTCATGCCTGTCGGTGGGAGAGAAGCTGTTTGTATAGATTTGCTGGCATATGCAACCACACTTAAGTTGAGGCCCTCGGCATGTTCTGTAAGTATCAGTGTGGCCCCTGGGGCTTCCAAAGTTGAGTTGCCCTAGCTCATCCCTGACTTCAATGAGATAATGATTAATACAGAGACGTGTCTACGTCTGCTGCAGGGAGACACCTCTGCCTGCCTCCACCTCTCTCCCCCATGACTCTGGTTAGCGACTGGTCAGGGTGATTATTATCAGCCAGTGCTCTGAATGAGCTATCTACTGCCATCTGTTAATCAACTGTAGGAAAAGGCTTCACGAGCAGACCTTATTTATATAGACATACCTACTTTGCTACAGAGATCAGTAGACACACTTGCTGTGTCAAGGTGATCAATTTTGGGTTGAAATTCACTTAAGACTTGGAGCTGGGAGAATGAAATGTTGTTATCCATATTGTATGATTAAAAGGTAAAAGACCTGAACTTAATATGACCTGGCTTAGGGTCTACCATAACTTGAACACTAAGCAGAGGATAGTGAGTCACATCTAACTGAAAGTCATAGAAGATGGAAACAGGTTTTATTTCTGATGGGGTAGAGTCTATTTGGGAGTCCTCAATTCTATCTGACACTTTACATCCAGTGTTTAAAGGCAGAGCTGACTAGAATCAATAGAGAGTCCTTGTCTTGTCTCAGTGATCGCTTGAGCAAAAATCATTGATTAAAATCTTGTGTAGACTGACCTTGGACTCAACATGCAGGCAGTGTGTTGAAGGGCAGTGCAAAGGAGGCAATGGTGGGGCGGTACCATATTACCTAGGGAAATCATTGGTGCTGAAATCCCTAAAGACTGGAATTTGACCACAGAACTGACACTTTCTTAACAAAGACTCCATTTTTGCTATTTAAAAAGTAAATCAATGTAACAGAAAACTGCAATGCTCTCTGGCAACTTTTTAAAAATCAAACTTTAAACTCTATTGAAAAAATCGGATAGTTTGCAATTGAAAATATTTGACCTACACTTAAGGCAACTGATTTAATTTTGTGTAAAATTTTGCATAATAAAGGATGGCATTTTTTTTTGAAAATGTTCAACTATATTGCTATACATTTTGATCAGATCTACTTCTGATGATATATTTGTGCGTGGCTGTGGTTTGTTTTGTGGGTGGTTTTATTTATTTATTTATTTTGCTCAACAAAAAATCCTGGGTGGGGGGAGAGCTGCCAAAGCTGTTCGAATTGGGCCCCGCACTTCCTAAAGCCAGCCCTGGGTGGGTTAACTCTTTCAGGATGTGACTGGTGTGGCCGTGCCTATCTGTAGCTGCAGTGCCCCCTACTTTCCTAGCATCACTTCCTGCTGCTACCTACACTCCCCTGAGTAGTTTCTTTCTGGCTCGGAGCAAGTTCTGCACAGTCATGGGCTGGACTACAGGGCCTTCTCCGCTATCGCCCTGTCCCCATTTCTCGTTTGCAGGGTTGTTCTCTGAGCTGCGGGACCTAGGCAGTCCCACGCTGACCTCTCTTAAAGACATCAGAGGCCCCCCACGTCACAGATGCAGTACGAGACTGTCTCGCTGCCTGTTTGCACAGGCCCCTCCTTCTGGGCTCTGTGCCCCCTGCTGGCCACTCTGGAGAGTGGCCCTAACTGTTCACAACACCACCCATAAGCCGGGCACAAGCGATTCGAAAGTGAGCCCCAGCGATGGCAAGCAAACCGCTCATCCCAGGAGAGCAGTTCAGCCACAACAACGTGTGAGGCTCGGTTTTTGTTTTTAAATCCCATTCAAATCTGCATTTGTGGCCCACGGCTCATGACAAATCTCAATCATGCAATAATTTATTAATATTATTATTTGGAGTGTGGTTGCACCCAGCTGCCCCCATGAGGGATCGTGACTCCCGTAGTGCTAGGTGCTGTATATATCTATGATGCAAAGTTGGCTCCCGTTTCGAAGGGCAAACAATGCATCTCAGTGCTATGGCGAGAGCTAGGAGACAGCAGGAGCACAAGGCAGAAGATTATGATCAGTGTAATGACCCAGCTGTCACCTCGCCCTTGTCTCAGAGGGAAGCTTTTTCTTTCAACAATATAGTTATCTGTCTAGTCTGGGGCATGACACCTAGAAATAAATCAATACATGTGCTGCCACTAAGGAACTCTGGTCACTAACATGAGTCAGAATCTGCCAAAAAATGTCAGCAGTGACATTAGAAAATAAATATTTCATGCTAAGGAAGTCAAGACACAAATGTTTGTTTAATTGCGGAGTCAAAGGGATTTCCTTGAGTGCTATCGTTATTAAAACAGCTCATTCTCACCAGGGCGGTTGCCTTCATTTATTTTACATTAATTTTGCCAGACTAATTCTGCCTTCTTACACATATCCATTACAGGACCAGCGTTCATTCCAAGATGACGCTGCTGCTCTGGACTGGCGCTTATCCGTAACGTAACTGTAGTGCGTGATTAGGCTGAACCTGCGTGAGTTTTGTCACCTCTGCAGTTTCGACTGAGGCATGCTATAGAGCTGGCCACACATTTTCCTTTGGAATTTGGGGGTTGCGGGTTAGGACAAAAAATAACATTTGGATTAAATGGCTATTTTTGCCTAAAGAGTTTCATTTTTGTCCTAATGCTTAGTGAGGCTTGTAACAAAACAAAACAAAAAAAAAGTTTTTGTTTGTTAGCAACTGAAAATCAAAGATTTAAAATTTGGAGGGGGGCGTAATGAGGTGCACCACCAGCCCCCCTTCTTGGGTGCTGGCTGCCCTTTCAAATGAGGCTCGGTGAAACCACAGGGTTGTGCAACCCCCGTGTCTTTATTCCCCAAAGCTCGTCCCACCCCCAGTGCCGTGCTACACACAGCCGAGGGTTTTCTCGTCACACAACAGAATCCGTCTTCAGCTCAGAGGCCGCCAGCTCCCTTCCTGACTGACCGCTACCTCACTTCTGGCGCCTGCCCAGCCTAGATCGGCCTTGGCTCGTCAGGCTGCCTGTGTTGCCAGCCCTCAGGCCTTTATCAGCCCTCGTCTGTCCCCCATGTTTGGAGCTGGCAGGGCTGGGACTAAGTAGATCCTCTTGGACCCATGCCTGCTCCGGCGTGGGAGCGGGGGTGGGTGGGTGGTAATCAGAAAACCAGAACATGACATTTTTTCAGTTGCCAAATTTTCAGATGTCATTTTTTTATGAAAACCCAAAAATGTCCAAGAAGATTGGGGCTAAAACCGAAATCGTTTCATCAACAAGGGGGAAAAAAATCATTTCCCAACCAGCAAGAATTTTGCACCCAAGAGCAACGTGGGCCTAATTCTTGGGTGTGCTGAGTTTGCCTTGTGCTGGCTTCTCCTGGTGCACAGGCGAAAGACGGTGTGCATGGAATTCCGCTGTGTCCCGGGCAACAGGACCGGTCACTCGAGGATGAGGGGTGGCTGCTATCTAGTCAACCATTGTCTGTAGGTTGGGCAACAGGCCAGGATCCCGTGGGCCGGGCAGCAGGGTCAGGTGGAGGTGGCAAAATGGTGGTATCTGAGCCAAGGAGAGATGTCTCCAGCATGGCCTAGTGCTTCCCAGGGGTCTAGTACTCTCCCCATCTCCCATCTGTTTAGTTGCCTTTGGGAGAGTTTAACCTGCTGTGGAAACCTCCCTGGATAATTAAAACTGCACCCTTAATGAGGTGCTATAAGGTTTCTGCTCTGTCTCTGACAGGGCCTGCTGAACAAGCAATCTTTCACAGGCTTTCTAAACAAATACTTGTGTGTCTGCTCGGATGATTTATAAACCACACAGTAACCGCAGGTCATGTTTACTCTTGGTCATAAACACAACCTAAGCCCTCCAGAGATGAGCACCATTAACTGGAGAGTCATGTTGCAGAGCCAGCTTGTTCCTGGCAGGGCTGCTACTGCATGATATGCCAGCAGAAGACGAAAACGAACTTTTGGCTATCTTATCTAATTAGCTTGCGAGGTCTTTGCAACAGGGACTATCTCTTACACAGCACCTAGCAGGACGCAGCCTTGATCTCAGGTAGGGCCGGTTGGCATGACGGTAGGACAAATAATATTGTCGCCTGGAATTGTATGGCAAGTTTCCAGCAGGTCTGACATCTCGCTTAGCAGGCTGAGCCCATCTACAGGCTGTCGTCACCAAGAACGCAGATCTGCCAGCTGTTGGATGGCTGTGGTCTCAGTGGACAGGCCCTGGCAGACAGGTGTTCCCATCACATAAGCAGCCTCAGCAGAGGCCAAGGGACGGATGGACAATGGAGCTAATGCATTCAGCTGTCCTTCACAGCCTCAATTCTAGGCATTCACACCGCTTCCTGCTCCAGCTGCACAAAGGAGCAGAAGTGAGTGGGAAATAGCTCTCTCGTCCGGGGATCACAGGCATGATGACAAAGAATTTAGTGAACAGAGGCTGAGTTTTAAGTCTGGTTCATGAGCTGCGGGGTATGAGTATTTTAAGTGAATCAGCTGCATAAGAAAGGAGATACAGCGACTCTGTATGTCCTCGCGTTATGCTCAGTAGCTCTCCACACCTGGAGAAATGGCACTGGTATTGTTTCTTCTAACTCAGCATTATTTCATAGACTCATCGAAGAACCGTAGAAGATTAGTGTTGGACGAGATCTCAGGAGTCATCTAGTCCAACCCCCTACTTGAAGAAGGACCACACCCAACTAAATCATCCCAGTCAAGGCCTTAAAAACCTCTAGGGATGGGGATTCCACCCCCTCCCTAGGGAACGCATCCCAGTGCTTCCCCACCCTCCTAAGGACATTGTTTTTCCTAATATCCAACCTGGACTTCTCCCACCGCAACTTGAGACCATTGCTCCTTGTTCTGCCATCCATCACTACTGTGACCAGCCTCTCTCCAGCCTCTTTGGAACCTCCCTTCAGGAAGTTGACGGCTGCTATCAAATCCCCCCTCACTCTCCGCTTCTGCAGACTAAATAAGTCCAAATCCCTCAGCCTCTCTGCGTAGGTCATGTGCTCCAGCCCCCTAATCATATTGGTTGCCCTCTGCTGGACTTTCTCCAATTTGTCCACATTCTTTCTGTAGTGGGGGGCCCAGAACTGGACACAATACTCCAGATGTGGCCTCACCAGAGCCGAATAAAGGGGAATAATCTTGTCCCTAGATCTGCTGGCAATGCTCCTCCTAATGCAACCCAATATGCCGTTAGCCTGCTTGGCTACCAGGGCACCATGTTCACTCATATCCAGTTTCTCATCCACTGAAATCCCCAGGGCCTTTTCTGCCAAACTGCTGCTTAGCCAGTCGGTTCCCAGCCTGTACCAATGCTTGGGATTCTTCTGTCCCAAGTGCAGGACTCTGCACTTGTCCTTGTTGAACTTCATCAGATTTCTTTTGGCCCAATCCTCCAATTTGTCCTGGTTACTCTGGACTCTATCGGTGTCATCTGCGAACTGGCTGAGGGTACAAACCAACTCACCATCCTCATCATTAATAAAGATGTTGAACAAAACTAGCCCCAGAACCAACCCTTGGGGCACGCCGCTTGATACCGGCTGCCAACTAGACATGGAACTGTTGATCACTTCCTGTTGAGCCTAATGATCGAACCCAGGGGTCTACAACCTACAACTCTAGAGGCAAATATGGCTCCGTGCAGAACCAAATACAGCTCCTTTGTCATTCCCAAAAATACACACAACTTTTTAAATTAAAATGAAAAATTAATTCAAGATTTAAAAAAACCCATGTAATTACTCCTGTCAAGATGTTTATTTTTTGGCTAGTTCACCTTTAACTGTTCATTTTAGCAACCATCCATCCTCTCCACTCATTTGGGGGTTGGGCATATTCTCTTTTTATTTGATTGGTCAAGAAATCTTTGCATAATCATACATGATGGTGAACTCTTGTAACCCCCAACAGTAAAAATAGTGAAGCGAAAGAGAGATGACGAACACCGAAATTTCCAAAAGGAACGGACAGACTTGTGTGCATTTGTGGATAGGTCTGGATCTCCACACTGTCCCCTCTTAAGTGCGAGGCTTTTCTCAAACAGCAACAAAAAACCCCACAAATTTCATGGCAAAACAGGCAGCATTTGCTACAAAATACCCCGAGGGTGATGCATGAAGAAAAGCCTGCAAGGAGCTGCAATGAAAAATGAACATTGGACAAAACAGCCTGCTGGCATGGTCAAAACAAGGTGGGAACTTAAACTCTGCACGTTTTGTGGGCTCATACAGCATTATTTGAAAGGTGAAGCCTATCACTGAGGGGGAGTACTTGAAGAGATGCATGCGAAAAAAATGGTCATCTCATGACTATTTTACGAGTTTCACAACAAGGACAAAATCTTAACAGAAAATTCAAGACATTATCCACAAAAGAGTTCATGACAGAGCCGTGAAAATGGCCCATCAAATCGACACGGAACAAATGCAGAATCTGAGTACAAGAGGCCCCCAACTTGCGACCACCCGATTTCCGACCCCCCGCACTTACAGCCATTTTTGTAAGTGCGGAAGGGGCTGGAAACTCCCTACTTACGTTCTCGGCCTGAATTTGGAACGGCGCACAGCACCTATTGTAAATGAGGGTTCAAGTTACAACACCCCCGACTTGTGACACTTCCCACAGAACCAATGGTGTCACAAGTCGGGGGTCTCCTGTACAGCTCCTTATTTTTCATTTGCTTTGGACAAGACAACCGACATGTATAATGTTAATCAGTTGTGTATTCTGGGGCAATATATTTGTGGAAATGCTGTGCACAAAGAAATGATTGAGAGATTACCAATGAAAAATCAAAGAAGGGGCGAAGAAATCCTTAAAACTGTGAAGAACTTTTTCAATGAGAAAGAAAAACAGTTGGAAAATCTTGTGTCTTTGTGTACAGACAATGCACCAAGCATGGGCAGCAAATCCAGGAGATTCCTTACTCTTGTCAGAACAGCTGAACTGCCCACTTCTGGACTTTCATTGCATTGTGCATCAGGAGGCACTTCGTGTGCAATCTTGTGGAACTGAACTCAGAAATGTAATGGGACTGGTCGTTCAGACTGTCAGTTGAATTCTTGCTTGACCCCTTAATCATCATCAGTTTCAGTCACTGTTCCAGGAAGTAGATTCCAAATACTCCGATCTACTAATGCACAATATTCGCTGGTTATATTGTGGCAAAGTTTTGTCTCGTATTGCCGCCTGCATCAACGAGAATAAGTCATTTTTGGATATGAAGGGTGTCAAACACACACATCCACAGAGCTTTCAGACTCACTGGTTGCTCAAGTTTCACTAGCTCACCAACATTACCGATCATTTGAATTAGTTGAACCATAAGCTACAAGGGCAAGGAAACACAGTCCTGATTCTGCAGCAGGCAGTGTTTGGATTTGAGTCAAAATGGACTGTTTTCATCAAAGATATCGATTTTGAAAGATTATGAATGTTTCGTGATTCGTAGCAGAGAGAGACCCTGAATAACAGCCTTGATTGGCAGCAGCTTGCTGGGTTTGTTTCTGACCTTCTGATGGTATGCAAGTCTTGTTTTGTTGACTTTTGCAAACTCAGTGCTCTAGTTAAGTTTATGATTCGTCCTCATAAAGCATCCACTGAAGAACTGGATTTGACAATCATTCCAGGTATCTCAATCAGCGATTTGGAACTGGAAATGACAGATTTGAAGGGGCTGGATATCTGGGTGAAAAAATCTGTCAAGCTGAATTCTGATTTAGAATGCCTTGCTCGACAATGTGGATAAATGGCAAAACTGCACAAATGGGCTGACATGAAGAAATTGGAGCACGATGATAATCTGATTCTGCAAACTTGGAAAGAACTTCCTGCCACATACAACACCGTGCAGATGTCAGCTTGGCCTTACTTGCAACGTTTGGCTCCAGCATATGTGTGAGCAGGCTTGACAGATTGCTTAGGATTGACGGAAGACTTCCTGAATATGGGCATGTAGCTGAATTTGACCAGTTATGATGGAAACGTCAAAGAAATATGTGAAAAGATGCAGCAGCAGAAGTCCCATTAAATAAAATCCTTGAGTACAATGTTTCATTTATGCAATTATTAATCATCATGTTAATTATTAGTAACATTGAGTTGCATATTTTCAGTCATGCAAATGGGCATTCTTATACTGCCTCTTTGTTGACCACTTGTTCTGAATTTTCATGTAGTTTAGCTCTTTGGTTTGAAAAGGTTGCCCAACCCCTGATCTAGCCTCACACGCCTAGATCTAGCTCGGTCTAGATCAAAGCCAACTTGGCCATGTGCACATTAGCTGCACGCACACCTCCTCGCTGCATTGTAGACATACCTCCAAGGATCATCTCAGCACTTAACCCAAGGAGCATAAATACTGTGCACTCTTCAGAGTAGAGCTGGTTGGGTTCCCAAGGAAGTGTGCACTATGCACTGTCATCACATAAGGACTTTTGATTTGCTTTAGATTTGAGGCATGATATGCTGCTGGCCTGGCCCTCATTTTCTAATGCCATGTTTAGTAACTTATGTAGAAGGAGAGTCACATCTGATTCTTGAAATAAGACTGCATGTTTTCCTGAAAGGTGTTCTCAAGTTCAACTATGGGACTCGAAGCAGGAATGTATTCTGCATTATGTTATGCAAGAGGTCAGATTAGAGGACGTCAGTGGTCCCTGAATCCTAAGGCTACATCTAGACTGCAGAGTTTTTGCGCAAGTAAATCAATAGAACGGAGGGGGTTTTGCATGAGAGTTATTCCTCTTTCTACGAGGAATAACTCCTTTTTGCGCAAGAGTTCTTGTGCAAAAAGATGTGTGTGGACAGGGAACTGCCTCTTTTTGCGCAAAAAAACCCTATCGAAAGAAGCACAGGTGCCCTGGTGACCATTCTGTTAATGGCAATCGGAGCTTTCTTTCGAGACAGCGTCCGTGCAGTCTGGACGCTTGCTTGCACAAAAGCACATCGCTTTTTCGATGCGCTTTTGCAGTGTGGACTCTGTCTTACACAAGAAGTTTTTGTGGAAGATCTCTTCCGCAAAAAGCTTCTTGTGAAAGAAGCCTGTAGTCTAGACATAGCCTGAGTGAATAGAAGTCTTTGCATTGACCTGAGTGGTCTTTGGATCATGCCCTTCATCCTTTTTTTGACTAGGAAGACTTGCATGCTGTTATCTTCTCTGTGGACGAAGCAACGTTGCTATTGTTTCGAGCCGTGCCTGCTCAGCGTGCAGCATACCAAGGGGACGTGGTGCTGCAGTGGGGTGCAATATGTTCAGCTTTCCGTTAGAATGTTGAAGGAGCTGAGTCTTGCAAACCTCATCTCCTTTGTCTTCGCTAATTCCACTTCTGCCATAAATGACACCCATTAACAAACTTTGAGAAGCAAGTTCATAGGTTCACTAATGAATGTGATTTATTGTTTCTGTGAAGAAAGCCTAGAGTCCATGTGAAAAGACTTGTCATTAAAAATGTCTCTTCTGGCAAGAGATTGGTTAACTAATAAGCCGGTTCGTGCAAGTTTGTGGGATTTCAAAATATGTCTATTAGAAGCTAAGCCAGAAGAGAAACTTGAGTAAATGATCCTGCAGAGACCAGGTAGTGCCTCTTAGAGGTTTGGCTGTAAGAGACAAGAAGGTGCATCACCAGAGTGGCTATTGGCAACGTGTACACCAAGTTCTTGGCGGGGCACAGTTGTTGGTATGCATTTATGGGTCAGAGTTAAGGTTGCTTGTCCGTTCAAGACTAGATTGATAGTGTCCCAACCATCCCTCATCACAACTGAGGCCATTAGCATGAGAATTGAACTTGCGGATGAATTGTAATTCCAGTGCCTCTCTGTGTATTTGGCTAGTAGAATTAGTTTGTGACAAGACAGCCGCTCAAAGATCTTTTAAACAGTGAGTAGGTAGATTAAAGTGTTCCCCAGTAGGTTTCTGTATGTTCCCTTTGCGTATATCTGGTTTGTGTCCATTGAGTCTTTCCCGTAGGGACTGTCCAGTCTGTCTAATATACATAGCAGTGGGGCACTGCTGGCATTTGATGGCATACATCAAATTACTGGATGTGTAGTCAAATGACCTTTTGACTTGGTAGCTTATGTTGTTAGCTCCAGTAATGAGTTCACTTGTATAGAGAAGTGGGCAAAGTTGGCACCGTGGCTGGTTGCAGGGCTGGGTTCCTGGATACTTATGATGTGGTTGTGTGGTATGGTTACCGGAAATAATTCGTTTCAGGTTGGGGAGTTGTCTGTAAGTGAGAATAGGCTTTTCTCCCAAGTCTCTGATAGTGAGGGATCATGTTCCAAGACGGGTTATAGATTGTTAATGCACTGGAGGGGTCTGAGTTGTAGACTGTAGGTGATGACAAGTGGAATTCTGTTATTCTCCCTTTTGGGTCTGTCGTGGAGTAGTTCATGTCTGGGTAGTTTTTTGGCTCTGTCAATCTGCTTTTTCACTTCTCCAGGTGGGTGTTTCAGTTTTAGGAATGCTCTATAAAGATCCTGTAGGTGTTTGTCTCTGTCTGTGGGATTGGAGCAAATCCAGTTGTATCTTAGGGCTTGGCTGTATGCAATAGATCGAGAAATGTGTCTGGGATGGAAGCTGGAGGCATGAAGATAAGTGTAGTGGTTGGTGGGTTTCCAATATACAGTAGTGGAAATTTGTCCATTATTTAACTGTACTATAGTGTCCAGGAAGCAGATTTCTCGTGTGGACTGGTCCAGGCTGAGGTTGATGGTGGGGTGGAAGTGTTGAAATCCTTGTGAAATTCAAGAGCCTCTATTCCGTGGGTCCATATGATGAAGATGTTGTTGATGTAGTGTAAGTAAAGTAGAAGTGTTAGGGGGTAAGAGCTGAGGAAACGTTGTTCAAGGTCAGCCCTAAAGTTGTTGGTATATTGTAGTGCCATGCGGGTGCCCATGGCTGTGCCACTGATTTGAAGATACAAATTGTCTCCGAATCGGAAGTAGTTGTGGGTGAGGACAAAGTTGTGGAGCTCTGTGACCAGGTGTGCAGTGCTGTCATCGGGTGTTCTGATGGCCTGTAATCTGTCTTCATGTGGAATGTTGGTGTAAAGGGCTTCTACATCCATAGTCTGGTATTTTCAGGTAGATTACTGATGTTTTTAAGTTTCCTCAGGAAGTCAGTGGTGTCGTGGAGGTAGCTAGGAGTGCTGGTTGCATAGGGTCTGAGGAAGAAGTCGATATAGCCAGATAATCCTGGGCTGAGTGTGCCAATGCTTGAGATGATGGGCCTTCCGGGATTTCCAGGTCTGTGTATTTTGGGTAGCAGATAGAAAGCTCCTGGTCGGGAATTAGGGGGGTGTTAGTGTAAATTTGTTCCTGAGCAAAGTCAGGGAACTACATGAGCAGTTTTTTCAGGGGCTTTTTGGTATTCCTTAGTGGGGTCACAGGAGATACGCTTGTAGAATCTGGTATTGGTGAGTTGTCTGTTCGCCTCCTGTTCATAATCTGTCCTGTTCATGACGACTACAACACCTCCTTTGTCGGCCTCTTTGATTATGATGTTAGGATTGTTTTTGAGGCTACGTATAGCATTGCGTTCTGCATGACTGAGGTTGTATGTGATATGTTGTTGTTTGCTGATAATGTCAGCTCGAGCATGTTTGCGGAAGCAGTTGATGTAAAAATCAAGACTTTCGTTACGTCCGTTGGTGAAGTGCTACCAGACCATTTGTTGTTTTTTAAGTTTATATTGTTCAGACTAACTCAGCTACCCCCCGAAGCTTCTAAACAAGACCATTTCTTTCGGTCTTCCCTCGTAGCTCATGTTTTCTAGACCTTGAATCATTTTTACTGCTCTTTTCTGGACCTTCAGTTTCTCCACATCTTTCTTGAAATGTGGTGCCCAGAAGTGGACACAAGACTCTAACTGAGACCTAATCAGCGCAGAGTAGAGCGGAAGAATGACTTCTCGTGTCTTGCTCACAGCACTCCTGATAATACATCCCGGAATCATGTTGGCTTTTTTTGCAACAATGTCACACTGCTGACTCGTGTTGATGCATGTGCATCAATAGATACAAGTGACCGTAACACTCTGTCAGCCAATGGTCAGGGCAGTGTGTGTGTGTGTGTGTGTGTG
>JANRFK010004893.1:1205756-1219176 GCA_030068395.1 Apalone spinifera | reverse complement strand
ACTCTATGACCTCTCGAGGTCCCTTCCAGTCCTAGTATTCTATGATTCTATGACCCCACGCCCCCGCCACAGGAAAGTGCAGCCCTTGGCCACTTGCCAAAACCTTGGCATGACCCCGCCATCAAAAATCACTGCCCACCCCCTGGCTAGCAGCACAGCAGAGCCTTGCACCACACTGGGGGGTGCCTCCATGCCACCTACTCCTGCAGCAGCGATCAGTGATCAAACAATAGCAGAGCGGATCCCAGGCCGGGGCCCATGGCGTGGGAGTAGGGCGAGGTGGCGCATGCCTCCGCCCCACAAAGGATTCAGAAAACTGGGCGAGGGCTGGAGGTTTACGAGGCTGATTTGTGGTCCAGAAAACAAACCTTGCAGCAGAGACCGACACGCCGTCTGCGGCCGCAGACGTGCCTGGAGATGGCTGCGCTCCTGCCTACCAGAGAGCTGACCTGAGGTGTCTTTTTCAGGCTAGCAGGCAAAGGCACAACAAAAACCCCGGGCTGGAAGCTGAAGTCAGAACAATTCAAATTGAAACTAAGAACCATTTGCCACAAAGGCAGCCAGCCATGCGAAGAGATTCGGCTGGGACGTGGCCCCGTAAGGCAGCGTTTCCTGGAGTTTTCAAACCGAGATTGGATCTCTTTCATACAGAGAAAGGCTATAGCCCCACCAGAAGGGCTCAGGTTCCTGTACTGCACAGCAGAGTAATTCCCTCGGCTGCAGAAATTACTAAGTGACATTCTCTGGCGTGTGTTATGCAAGAAATCAGACAAGCTGAGCAGAATGGGCCCAGCTGCCTTATCGCCTAGTGTCACCGCACTATTCATTACAGACCTGCCCCTGCAGCTGCGGTAACGTGGCCTCGATGCCCGCGAGCCCCCCTCCGCTCCCACGCAGCCGAGAGCCCTCTGAACGCGGCCACGGGCTGGCTGCACGCACCCTTGCGAGTGAGACCTGGAGGTTCTGCTCTCTGCCGCCTTTGACTCTGCTTGTAGGGATGTCAATGGTTATCCTTACTGGGTGATGGTTACCAGTTAACCAGTGGCCGGGCTGGACTGGAGCAGCCCCTGCCCACTGCCCCGGTTAAGTGGTTGAACGGGCGTGTACATCCCTACAAGGTTGTTAATCTCACCCAGGGTGACTGGTCCGCAGTGCAGGCGAGAGGCAGGCTGGGTGAAGTAGCATCTTATTACATCACGTTTGGCTGGCGAGAGAAGCGTTCTAGCCCCCAGGGCTGAAGAAGCGCTTGGGGAAGCCCAGAAGCAGGCGCTTTCCCTACCTTTTCTCCCCCCCAGGAGCTGCTATGCCAGTAGCAATGACACCCGAGGGCCCATTCTTAAACTCGCCACCTTATTAGATTGTTTTTACTGCCAACACTATCAACTCTGAAGGTCAGTCAGAGGGAAAGGTCAATTGGGGAGTAACCACAGCCTCAGAGCAGTGCGAATCAGTCCTGCTGGTGGGTGGGGGGCATGCTCTGCCGCGGCCTGGTCAAGGCCTCCCTGTGGGCGCTGAGCAGCTCAGCTTCTGGCAATGCCCACGTGTTCCAAGGGCTGCCAAGGGCTCGTTAACTGTCCAGGGCTCAAGCTCCGGCTCCACATGCTGGAAGGGGCTGCAGGCTGGAGGGCTCGAGCACCACCAGCCACCCTACTAAAGCGTCTGGGAAGTGAGTACTAGAGCTAGCACAGAGGTGAGAACGACTGTGCCTGGAGCACCGAGTCGCGGAGTCACCTAATCCCTCTGTGCTCCGTCCCCACCAGGGTACCACAGGGAGAGGGCTTTGGAAAGCGCTGGCAGGGCGAAGTACGACCATTCCTCAGGCTCTGCAGCATCGTGCGGTGGGCAGCAGCAGGACTCCTCAGCCCATCTCGCTGGCTTAGAGGTGGGGAACGTCACCGCGCCAGGCCCCTGCGCAGAAGGTGGCGTGGGTCGGAGTCTGCATCCGATTTCACACCTGGGAGGAGATGTGGGCTTGGTACCCCTTTTTTTCTGAGACACAGAGTGGCCGGACCGTTGCTGCTGCGGACGGCCTGCGCCAGTGCTGACAGCCAAGGGCACCCAAACGCTAAGACTGGCAGCTAGTAGCCACAGCGACTCACCCAGCCCCTTCCAAGAGGAAGGGCTTCGGGGCGGGGCGGGGCGGGGCGGGGCGGGGCCCAGGCTTGTAACAATACCCTGTAGCTGCTGTATGGCCGTTTTCAGCCATTGATTTGAAACCCGTTACAAAAGGTGGTGGGCACCCGCTGGGGGAATGGAGGCATTTCCTCAACGCAGCCCTGTGCGGCGGGCTCCCCTTAACCCAGGGCTGCTCAACACAGAGCCTGTTTGCTTGCGGGGCTCAACAGATGGCCTGCGGGTGGGATCCTTTGAACGTGGCCTCCACTGGGAACACGCTCCACAGCAGTGAGGTGTCTCCCAGACAAGCGGAGGGGCTGGAACAGACGGGTACAGGGTGTCGCCGTTTCTAGCCCCCAGGGAGATGCTGGGAGCGCCGGGGCATTGTGGGAAGTGCTGGCTGCTCAGCCTCGTGGGCAGAGCCTGAGAGGTGCTGATTGGCTCCTGCTGGCTACATTGGGTCCGGCACCGCAGCTTAATTTTTGTATTCATGCCCCTCAGCGGGAAAGAAGCTTATTGCGTGTGTATGAACCACACTTAAGTTGCAGCCCTCGGCGTGTGCTGTGGCCGCCGGGGCTTCCAGCGTTGAGCAGCCCTGCTCTAACCCATTTGCTTTTACAGACTGGCCCAGAGGGGCTGCAGCGCCCGGGTGCACTGGTGCGAGGCCCATGCTGCGGCGCCCAGCACTCGGCATTTTATTTAAGAATGGCTGACACCGGAGAGACGGCTTTTACAATTTCTAGCACACATATGATTTGCTGCCCTTCCCTGCCGTAAGCATTGTGACTAGCTGGGAAATCCCCTGCCCCGCACAGCACACCGGGACAGTCCAGCCCGGCCCGGCCGTGAGAACTGCTTTCTAGAACTTGTGGCTCTCACACTGGAGGGGCTGAGGGCTCATTCTGCTGGGGGGGGGGGGGGCCTCCAGCCTCCCCTCTCATTCCACACGGGCCCAGAGGCTGCCTGGCTTTAGGAGGTTGGGGAGCTGCTTCTGCAGGGCCCTTTAAACCTTTTACCAAGTGCCTTACAGGGCCCTTATGCCGCTGCTTCTCCTCCCCCTGGATACCTCTCCCTGGTGTCATGGCACCTGGTGCGCTCCCTCCCCAGCAGGGAAGCTACAGAAAAATCAGGAAGTACCAACCATGGGGGCACCACAGTAGCCACATCCTGCAGACCCCGAATGTACTGTTTGGGAAAGGGATTCCCTCGAAGATCAGGGGGTAGGAGAGATCGGAGCCCTCTCTGACAGGGGCGGCATCCAGAGGACAGAAGGAGCCTGGCTCTGTGTGTGAGTACCTAGTGCCACACCGTGCAGCTGCCCCAGGCCCCACGTGCTGGGAAGCGGGGAAGGTACGCCACACAGGAGCTGGAGGGCAAGCGGACATAGCGTGCCAATGCCGAGCTAGCACCGGACACCCAGCAGTGTCGCTACCACCGCAGAGTGGCGAGCTGCCCTGCCTGCAGTCCCAGGTATGGCCTCGGGGCAGCAAGCCTTCTAGCTTTAGCACACTGGTGCAGGGAGGTTTCCTGTCGCTAGAAACACCGCCTTCCAGCACCAGTACAGACGCCCCCTCCGCCTTCCCTCCTAGCTTTCCAGGACAGGAAGCTGCTGCTTTCTGCATAGGTACAACAGCACAGACTGGGGGACCACCGCCCAAACAGTCCCGTCCAGCCATCAGCATGAAAGGCCGGCTGTACGCCAGAGTGTCCCCCGCAGCTTTCCCCTCTCGACATACACTTCCTTCTTCCCCCCTCAAGCAGGCTTCCAGCAGCAACCTGGAAACGCGGCGGAGGAGAACTCCGGCCATACCTACTCTTCAGGAGAGGCGACCCATGAGCCTGCTTCTCTCCCGACAAATCGCTAACCAAATGCTGAAGCCAAAGCTATACTGAGAGCCCACCAGGCCAGAACACACCAGTTCACGTCAATACATAGGCCAGGGAGCCCCTCTTTACACCACTGTAACACGGCTGACTTCTCCGGATTTACGCAGAGCGGGATCAGGGTTACGTGCGGCTCCACTATTCATTTGTTTGGATAAAACGAGGCAATTGTGTTCTTATTGCTCTGATCTCCGCTAAGGAATTTCCTCCGACTCAGGGCCCTGGCAGGCTGGTGTCACTGCGTACTGCAGCAGTCGCTAGCAGCCGTGGGACGGCCACCCATCCATCTGATGGCGAGTGCGCTGGATATTCCTCCTCCTATTGGCTCCCAGAGAGGCTGCCTCTTGCTCCAGAGGTAGCCTGAGAGAGCAAACTGCCCTGTGACCGGGCGCAGGCAGGGTGGGTATGTGCCTGGGGAATGCTACTTGCCACAGCAGGGCAGGTTTCAGTGCCTTTTAAATCTACAGCTGCCCTGCCCGGCGCCTGACGCTTTGTACCACAGCAGGTCAGAGGAGGAGCCAGGACAGGCCCTTTCCCTGCAGCGGAGGTTCCCAGGGTATAAAGGGGGAGCTATTCAGCACCATCCGCAGCCCAGCCCAACGCCTTTGACACCTGCAACATCCCATATTCCTTCCAGCTCTCTCCCCGGCCGTGCTCCCCACAGCCACCACCAGACACTGGCAGGGTTGGGGCTCCCCCTGCTGACGATGAGTGGGCAAGCAAGCGAGGATGCACGACAGCCATTGTGGCAGTGGGAAGGGATTTCACCCCTTCCCTGGGAAGGCCATGCACCACCAAAGGAAAGCACTTTGCCACAGGCATGTTCCTTCGCCTGGATTTTCAGCGCAGTGGTTCAGGCTGCAGCCGAACAGTCACCGACGATCACGAGGGATAGTCCATGCACTGCCAGGGTGTTTGCCTGGCACACAGCTCCCTCGCAGCCACTAACCCAAAGCACTGCCTAGTCTCCTTGAAACTAAATAGTTCCTTCTCCCGCCACAGAGTCGAACTTCCGTTCCCTTTCAAATGCAGTGGTGGTCGGTCAGAGTAACCCAGAGTTGGATGGACCATGGCTTCACGGTAACAAACTACCCTTGGGCACGTTTCCATAGGAAAAGCTCATGCACATTACACATTTCTGTCCTGAAATGCTGACACGACGAGGCAAGATTTGCGACCGTTTTCATCACAGCAAAGCCGAGGAGACCCCCGCCGCTGCCGAGTCCACGAAATGACAGCTCGCCTGGGCGCTGGCCACGCTAACGTTAGCAAGGTAGCAGCCCCTCCTTTGCTGCCAGGCGCTGGCGATGGATTTTGTCTTGCTGCAGCTCCTCGTGGTTTGGATGCCAAAGCTTCATGACGATTCTCTCAATGTTTAGAGCGTAGACTGTATGTGCTGGAACAACTTCTCTGTGCACCTGGTGGAGCATGGGGTTCTCGTTAGAAACCACTGGCAGCCAGACACGGCCACGCTTGCGCCCCCCCCC
The DNA here is from genome assembly GCA_030068395.1 of Apalone spinifera. NCBI lineage: Eukaryota > Metazoa > Chordata > Testudines > Trionychidae > Apalone > Apalone spinifera. Next base: position 1,213,690 of record JANRFK010004893.1, on the reverse strand, counting down.
TCCCCCCATTTCTCTAGTGCATCCGTTACAGTTCTACGATAAGCCTGCCGGGGTCCTCGGGGCAACACGAAGGTTGGCGTGGCGCAGTGCTTCTATCTTGCCAGCACTCGCCCATGAGATCACCTGCCCTCAAGCCAACCACTCAGGACAAGCCTTGGGAAACAGCCCTCACAACATGCGCTTAAGGATCAAGCTCAGAAAGCGGATTCCAGAGTCCTGCTGAGAACGCTTGGTCTACGGCCCCAAGCCATGCAAGCCAGGGATGGCTGGACCGGCTGGGCAGCCCAGCAGGTACCAAGTACCGGCATGGACGCGAAGAAAAGAGGGATCTATATGGCAACTCACTCTGCTGGACTTCTGCCCAAACCTGCAGCAGTTGAATGCAGGGAGGGAGGCGGTGAGCACTTGTGACTTGTGCACAACCCAGAGGGCGGACCTGGGATCTAACGCATGATGTGCTCACAGCTACATGGCAATATTTACCGAGCTGGCGGGGCCAATCCAGAGTCCCTGCCAAAAAGTCTGGGCGGCTCCACGTATAGCCCCAGCTTTAAGAAGCAGACAAGGAAAAGGCCTGTTTTAATCAGACAGTGCGGTGGAGGGGCATTAGGCCAGTCGCTAAGTACATACTACAGATCAGACAGGATCGGCTCTGCCTAGCACTCTGCTCAGAAGAGCTTCTCCCCATGCCAGGCCGCACTGAATGGGAAGAGTTACCTGTAACGCCTCAAACAGGTCGTACATGTTGACTGGAGGGAGAGTAGCTGGCAAAGTGTCCCCCGAACATGCCAGGAGGAGAGCAGCCTGCTGCTCCGCATCGTCAGGAGCGGGGTGGGAAGCTAGATTCTGCCCCGCAGAAGGTGCCAGGCAGGCGGGAGGGCTGTAACGAGAGGGGTAGTAAAGATTCCAGTTAACAAGAAAGCACCCGCTCTGGGAAATAGCAGAGCAGCAACTTGGCCCTGAACATGATTCTCCATTCAGCGCTGGCTGAGGCACCATCCACGTCCCAACGCTGCACTAGTTCAACCAGCCCTTGGCTTTCACAAGGGAGCCAGCGAAAGCGGAGCCAGCATTTGTCATGTTTACCGTGGTCGCTTCACTGCAGGCAGGCCACTGGCACTCTTCCAGGGCCATGATCCCAGGCCGTGCCCACACTAGGCAAGAGGTGCAACCAACTAAAAACAAATACGCGCTGGTAAACCTGGGCATCTACTGCGAGTCTCCAATGGCAAAGGTGCCAGAGAAGGCTTGATGAGGTCACAGCTTCCTGACAGCCAGCTTACTCCTGCACAGTGGGCTGCTGTTTGCATTTCAAGATGTGCTCTGGAGATTAGCTATTAAAAGCACTTGTTATCTCACGCTGAAAATGTCAAGGAACCCATGGGGCCCCTGCATCTGGCAGAGAAGGAAGGAACCACCAACGTCTTATCTACAAAGTGCTGAAAATAAACCCTAAAAGATCACCTACGGCTCCGGAACAACAGCTGGGGCTAAGCCACAGCAGCCCTGGTCTGTATGCTGGCCAAGATGGAAAATGTTTTGGCCCCTCCCTCCCCACGGGCAGCAGAACAAAAGCCAAACAGCTGACTAATCAGAAGGGAAGCAAACCAAAGCAGAGTGGCACCCCAGAGGATGGCCTAGCTCTCCCGCCCTTGGAACGGCCCCTGCTCCCAAGGCACAGTGGCGCTTTCCACCACAAGGCTAGAGCGATCCTGTGCAGACAACAAGCTCTGCCCGGGGCAGCCTGAGAACACGGAACTCATTTTCACAGGATTTAAGGACTTCTGCTGCTCGCGTGGGTGCACTCTATTGACTTTGGCCCAGCAAAAAGCACACAGAGCACAGCAGAGAGAAAACAAGCACAGGAAGTACTGGAAAGGCCTTTGCATTATTTTCCCTGGGAGAGAAAAAGAGGGCGAGACATATGCTAGTCATGTGACTGTGTGGATCCTACAGTGCAGAGGGAGGCAGGCAGAACGGAATATAACCCCCAGCACCAGCTCAGTTTCTCATGAACATTTTTGAACGGAATAACTGACCAATTCCACACCTCAGCTTTCTGAACTACTGGCCTGTCCCCCTCCAGGAGGGTAGGACAAAGTGAGTTACTGCCCCTGGCTTGCCCCCCGGCAGCTCCAGTCGCTCTGCCATTGCAAGCTGCATGCAGCAATCACTGTCAGAGGGAGCCTAGAGCAAGACCAGAGGTCTGAGCCAAAGGCTGGGAACGGACATCAGGTGATGTGCTGAAGCAAATGCCTGTAAATACAGTGTCTGTACATGAACGCTGCACAGCTCCTACTAGCATTTCTAAAACCCACTACCAATAGATAAACACATCACAGCAGGCTCACACAGACACCCCAACCTAGCACGGGATAAGACAATGGGACAGCAGTGATCAATATGGATAGTTTGTCTGAAACACCATGAGAAAGGTACAAGGGGAGCTAACCAGCATGTCACAAAACACTCAAGGTGATATCCGAGGGGCAGCCGGGTTAGTCTGTCCAGCGACATTTTAAAGACTAACACGTTTATTAGGGGACTAGAGCATAAGCTTTCATGAGCTACACCTCACCTCCTCAGCCAGTGGCGAGAGAAAGAAGAAAAAAAGGATACAGAGATAGAACTGACACGCCACATCCATTCTGATCGGATTAGCACTGGTATGTATGTTGTTTATCCCAGATAGACAAGGGTTGAGGCAAGGGACCCCAAAACAGCATCGGGGGCAGCAGAAAGTCCCACTGCTAACTGAGCCCTTGCCACTTGGCAGGTGTGTATGACTGTACCTGGAGACATTGATCTGTGCAGCTCGTACAGAGTCTTGAGGGTAAAAAACGTGGCCTGGCGCCTATGCCACTGATCCAAATCTGTGGAATCGCCGGGTAACACCACTGAGGTCTGTGCGTGCCAGCAATGGGCTCGTGACAGGGATGTTGTGAGGATAGGGCATGAAGCCTACACCCTGGAACCAGTACGTAATTAGTCCCAAAACAGAATTCAGGACATTACCCCTCTCTCTAACCTGAAATGTCTCCAGGAATGGCCTGTCCTCCCTTCCCTTGGCATTAATGCACAGCAAGGGCTGTGAGATCCCTGCGGGAGAGGTACCCCAGACATGCACTGCATTATCAGGCCTTGAAAAATCCATTTGGCAGCAAGAGCTGGAAATTTTCCCCAGAGCGAGGGGGCAGGATAGTGGGAGAAGCATGAACGCAACACAGAATTTCTGCAGAATTTACTCTTTCATGCAAACCAAACCCACCTCCAAAACACCACTCCCTATGCAGGGCCAATTACCTTCCAGAAGCAAACTATGCAGCCTTCTGAAACCCGCAGATATGCGCCAGGTACCTGCCGCTGCTGCTCCTGGCCTTCCCAAGGCGCGGCAGCGGGAGACTCAAATCAGCATAATTGCTGATCATTTTACTGCTGACCAAAACAGTCCTGCAGTCACCGTAGGCCAGCACCTTTGTCAGTTCCACACCAGGGCTGTCTGGGAGAGCTACAGGCTGCAACAAAGGCAGACACTGGAGCTGTTCAAAGGGGGTAGGCACCAAAGAGGCTGCAGAAGTGGCACGGGGCTCTCGCTGGCAGCTGCCAGGAGAGCAGTGAAGGGCTCCATCGCTGTGCTTGACAAATCAGGAGACTGCTGGGGGCACTCATTTCATCGGAACCCCACTGGAAGGCACAGAGTAAGAGTCTGTGCTTCAAACCAAGCACGTGCCTATTAACAAGCAAGGCCAGCATGATTATTTGTAGGGCCCAGGCCTTGTGCGGGGGAACCGACTCCACACACCTCACGCCAGCCCTGCTAACCAGAGGCTTAGATGAAAAACGGAGTCCCTCCGACTGACTCTAGAGGGAGCGCCCACGTGTTCCAGTGTCTTCCTAGCAGGTGAGGATGTTGGGGAGAGGCACAGACTTCTCACCGAGGCACTTGCACTAAGCCCCTGGTCCTTCTCCACCCAGTAGGGCTAGTTCTCCGGTATCTGCAGTTTCGCAATATTACCACCGTGTCTCTCCCAGAGATTTTGTTTTTTAAATGGATCAGCTGCAGGCTCAGTCTCCTACCCCAGCTGCTGCATCTATGCCAAGGTAGCGCCGTGACAGCTCACTTACCCCTCAATTAGATTATTATAGGCAACGACACTGTTCTTCAGGTAAGGCTGGGGGTTCACGTTGCTTCCGAAGGCATATTTGAAATGGCTGTCTCTCAGGCGATAGGCTTTCCTCCGGGATACGACCGATGCCAGGATATCCTTAAGGTGATTCTGCAAGGACACGCCAGACCGTTAACATCGTTTGCAGTGTTGTCACACAGGCCAGTTTATCCCTTTCCACCTGGGTGCTGCGGCAGTCAGGACATCCCAAACGACTTTGGTCATGTACAGAGACAGACTAAAATGAATAATGAGGAAGCTATTAACAGGTGGAATCTGTAACATGAATAGCTTCCATTACCAGAGGCACAACCCAGCAACATTTTATAGGAAGAGCGTTCAATAGCATCCCCCTGCCTTACATATCTGGAAAAGGATGCACTTTATAGTGACCGGGTTTCTTTACCTGGAGCTGCAAAAATTAAGATAGCCTTGAAAAAACAAAAACAAAAACAAAAAACCCCACCAGCTATACCACCCAAATAAAATCCCAGTTCCTCGGAAGGGCAAGCCCTTCAAAACAAAGCCAGAGTGCTGGTTTACTTGCTATCACGTGCTCATGTGTTTCTCTTCCTATTCCTACAAACTAGTAGGATACCACGTTTCGCATGAAGCCTGCCTTAAGGGAGCAGGAGTGGTGTAAATGTCATCACCCTGTTTGTACACAAAGCACAAGCCACCCAGTGACAGTACTGTGCGCACTTGCCCGTGAACGGAAACTTACAGCTCTAATTTGAGATCTCCCAGTGCCAACTTTAAAAGTGTCTCTTAAAAGTCAGGAAATTCCCACCACAGACAAGCGCACGGCGGAGAGGGCAAGAAGGGGTTTCACACTCCGCCCCAAGCAGTGCATGGGAATGCTGCACGGAAAGCTGTTCTGAAGGCAGCACTCTGCTTTTACTGAGGACTGGCCTCACTTGGCGGTGTCGCTGCTGGGGAGGGGAGGGGTGCAGGCATGGAAGGGACAAGCAGAAAGTTGCTCCCACATCTGGTCGTACTGCTGCATGTGGAGCTGGGACAAGCCTCTGAATCTGAGCGAGTCCCCCGAAGCACATGCTCGCAGTAGCTGCTTGCATTGGTGGGCTGGTCAGATGCTCAGACTCACACGGAAGACATGGGAACGATATGTAATCAGCACTTCAGGTTCAGCCTGTGGTTTTATCCACTGGGTTTGAGCCCCATGAGAAGACAAGTTTGGCAAGCGCCCAGTGTGCGTAAGAAGCGACTGTTCGAAAGGGCCCTGGACAGAAATCTGAAGTACAATCCAATGCTAGCAACGCAGGGCCGCTTTAAAAATCCATCGCACACCAAAGGAATGGTTTGCCTTTTCAAAGCTGAAGGCCCAACGTTTTCAAAAGCAGCCTCAAACTGGGCCTGTCATATTTCACTCTGAGCATCTGCAAACTGCACGTGTGCAGGAAGCCAAAATCTTTGACCTGTGCTAGACTCTGTGCTGCAGCGCTGCAGGAATAACTGCTGGTGCCAATTTGGGTGAAACACTCAGCCTGGATTCTCTAAGCCACCTGCAAAGAGAGGGAAGCCAGTTCCCCCTCACTCTGCCCCGCCATACACCACACACAAAAGCCCGGTCAGCGGCAGGCTCACAACCACATGGCTGGTTTGTCCCTACTAACCTGCACGGCATAGACAATAGCCGTCACTGCCTCTTCGGTGACATTGTCCAGCCCGTGCTCATAGGCCGTCACTATCATCCTTCCTTCCAGCTGGCCCCGCGTGGGAAGCATCATGGTATGCGCACACAGCTTCAAATCGTCATCTTCTTGTGGGTCCTTTGCCACAAACTGCTGGGCTCCCGACAGTGGGTTCTGAGGCTGGAATCGGTGCTGTCAGACAAACAATACTTGTCATTTCAGCATTATTAATTCCTGTGCTCAGGTCCAGTTTTCTCGGGAGATGAGAAACTGAGGTACAGAATGTCCTGGGTCAATTAAAAAGGCAGGGATTTAAGCATTCCTGCTGATGACAGAAACTTTGAAGCCATATGGAACTTGAAAATTGGTCTCTCACTATCACAAGCTGGTCCAATAAAATATATTCCCTTCCCTTCCTTGTCTTTCCAATATCCTGGGACCAACAGTTACCACAACCCATCAGTTCATCTAACCTTTCCCACTGAACATTGCTGCATGCTGTGAAACAGCTGTTCGTCCATCATCCCAAAATATCATGTTTAAACTAGTGTTTGTAAAAACATCCGTGGATAGAGAGGGTTATAAAAGCTGTATACACACCTATAAAGAATAACCATAAATCTAACTAATATTTATTTAAATCAGACAGAAAAACAACCATCACCACTCATGAGTGGGAAGCTGTTCTGCTAATTTTGAGGACACTTCAGCTTTCATTTAGTGGTAGTGGATTCTGCAAACAGAGAACAAATGGCTTTGGAAAGCAGAAGCCAAGTGGAATTGACATGAAATCCGGTAGTTTTACAGCTGTTACCGGGACCTTCCTGGGTAGCAGCGAAAGTGTGTCAGCTTCATGCTGTTCAGGAATACTAAGAGCAGGGACAGGCACAGAAGTTATTTATGGGGCGGGAGAGTATGAGGGAGAGCGTAGAAGAGACTTCTTCTCCCCTTGCCTCCTTGCAGCAGACAGGCGGCCCTGAGCGCGTGAGCGGAGCATTAACAGAATTCTCCTCTCTCAGCAGGGTTTGAGTGACAGCTGGCCATCACGCTAGTGGGATTATTCACTGTCCATCTTGTAAATAACCCTGTCCTGACAAAACCTCAATAGAGCACTGCACAGCCATAGACTCCTGAAAAAATCCACCTCTACAGTAGAGATTGTGCCTGGGCCCCCCCCCAAGCTTTATGAAACGGGCTTACGAGTATACATAACTCAAAGTGCTTCAAGCAAATTATTTCATGTAATAAGCCATCGATCTTCACGGCATGAGCCACTGCTTCTGTTCATCTTACTTTGATGTAGGTATCATTTGTGTGTGTATAAAATTAGACCTATGGAGCGGAGAATACTTTTGTGGATTTCAAATGTGTGGATGAGAGGTGTCGAGGTTGCTATCCTCAATGTCTTGGTGAGCAACTGTTAAACAATCCCTTTTGTCCTTCAGTCTGAGCAGTGGGTGGTAGGGCGTGGTTTCAATTATTTAAAAAAAAAATAAATAAAATAGGAAACAGAGTCCTGGGTCTCTTGGCTGGGCTGCACCTGAAGGAAGGAGCTGAAGACCCCAGGGCAGGGACAGAGCCCGAGTTTGGACAAGAGGTTTTAAGGGGAGTTTGAAAAAGTTTGTGCTGAGGTTTCAGTGTCGAATTAGCCAAGCGGTTTTGTGTCTTTTGATCTGTAACCTACTTTGCTCTGCCTGTGCTCACCTATTACATTCAAATCCTGCTGCTCCTATTTAATAAAACCACTTTTATTTTCTATCACGCCCAGTGTAAATAATTGTTACCTGGAGGAGCAACCAGCGCGTACATTCTCCCTTTCATTGCTACCCAGGTAATTCATTGTGGGCTTTGATCCCATTTGGGGAGTGGTACCCCAGGAAGCTGGGCCCAATATTACACTCTCCTTGAACCTGAAGAGGTTCAGTGTCTATGCTGCTTCTCAGTGGGGCAGGGACCTCAGCTCGGGCCCTTGGCTGGGGGAGACCACGGAGCTGGCCCAGCAGGACCAGGCAGTAAGGAGCCCCAGAGAGCAGGAAGGCAAGTGGCAGTGGCCGAGTCAGCATCCCGGGAGGTTTTCTGTGACCTCACCTTGTCAGAGAGAGTCTTTTTTTTTTTT
>JANRFK010004893.1:1179177-1198039 GCA_030068395.1 Apalone spinifera | reverse complement strand
TAAACACATGCATGTCTTCCTCGCTGATTTCAGGCACGGTAAAGCCTTGTCTTTGAAGATAAGTTGCATCACTCTAATTCAGGGGGGCTCAAACTTTGTGATACTGCGACCCCCTGGGGGGTTGGGACCCACGGTTTGAGAAACATGGCTCTAATTAAACTAGAGCTGCCCCCCCTCCACCCCTCGCAATGTGAACGCTTAAATAGACTTTGGTTTGGATAATTCAGCCTATTGCGACTTTGGGCTCTAGCAAAGCTCTGAAGCACAGGTTACTCCATCAGCTCACGTTAGATTCATATTCATTTTAATCCTGGGGACAAACAAAGCTTTCGTTTGGACAGCCGCCAGAAAAATGTGAACCCCCCCAAATACACACACGCTGCACCTGTCCAGTTTAAAACATTCTGAATAAGCTACTCTCTGATGTAACAGACTGGGCAACGCAAGGCAGCCGTTCCCAAAGAAGAGGGAGTGTTTGGCCCTCCAGTCGGACTCTGCCACTTGAGACCCCAAAAGAGCAGCTGGCTCCTCCTTTCACAGCTACACTGTTAACGACTTACATGCTTCTGCACGTCCCTAGAGCCCACGTTGCCGGAACACCCAGCGCCTGCCCTGAACTCGTATCTGAGGATAGCACTTTCTAGCCTCAGCCAGCCAGTGTGGGAAACAAGCTTTAGAGAGCTGTGTCATTTCTGGCCCTGTGTAAACAGGCTCTAATGTTTCATGTTGAATTGCAGGGTTTTGTTGTTTGATATGAGATTAGACCAGACCGTGGCTCTTGGTAACAAAGCTGCCCCTTTATGCACCTTTCGCCAAGGGGAAGTAGAAAGAATAGTCACTTTCAGACTCTGCAGAGCGGCGCCTTAGCCCCCAAAGCAACGTGACTGGGACGCTGCCGTGGCAGCGGGTTCCAGTGCCCTTTGTCCAGTGTTTGTTCATCTGCCAGTCTAGTAACCGTCATGTGAAATGCGTTTTACAGGAGGGGGGATGACTCAGCAGTTCTGGGCAAGATGTGGGAAGGTGGCAGTTAGCCCAGATCAGCTGGTGGTATCAAACAGGAGCTCCGGGGCTGGAGGCAGTGCATGTGCCTGGTGTCAGGTGGTCTGGGAGGACGCTGCAGGGCTACGAGAGGGGAGCACGTGGGAGATCTGGAAGCGGGGATAGTAAAAACCTGAAATCTTCCCTCTGGGCTGGGAGCCTTGGTCTGAGCTGAGAACCCTGTAACCACGGCCAGCGCTGGACGGGTGCTGTGCTCTGGTAGCTTGGGAAATATTTGGGGTGGGGATTATTCACGCACTCATGCCCTGAGCTTCTAGCTGTTAATGAGATCCCAGTTCCCAAGGGAAGAAATGCCCCTTCAGGCGCTGAGTCATGCTTAGACGCCTCTTCCCCTGGAAGATGATGTCACGCCCATTGCTCAAGTGAGCTCTGTCTCCACTTTTCAAACGGTCCTTCCCCAGCTGGCGCCCTGTACTGGGACACAGACCTGCTTGGTGACCATGGACAAGTCCTAGCCTTGCTGGGTGCCTCAGTTTCCCCATCTAAGAGGTTCAGGGATGCCAGCGTCACTTGTGAAGCATTTCAGTAGCTACTGAGGACAAGCCCTGTGTAAGGGGGAGGGGGGGCTCCAACCTTTTTATGCCCTACATCTTTTTCTAAGGGAAACCCCAGATCTTCCCCGAGGCCCTGCCTAGCTCACTCCATCCCCACTCTCCCTTTCACTGCCTGGAGCAGGGGGTTGGGCTGGAGCTGGGGTTGGGGTTTGCCATGTGGGAAGGGGCTCTGGGCTGAGCCTTGGGCAGGGCTGGGGTACAGGAGGGGATTTGGCTTGTTGGTTCTGGGAGGGGGCCAGGGCTAGGGGTGCAGGAAAGGGTTTGGGATATGAGGGGGATGTGGGGCACTGGCTTAGGGTGGGGGCTGGGATCTGACCTCCCACCAGGTGGCACTTACCGCCCGGTTGGTGGCGCAGTGGGTCTGAGGCAGGCTCCCTGTTCAGCAAGACTCACTTCATCCAGGCCGCCTGTGATAATGGAGCCCCAAGGCGGCGACTCTTACAGCAGTTCCTTGCTCCTTCGTTCCTGGGGCTGGCGAGCGTTGCGTACCGTCGGCAGCTGGGCATTGGTATATCTAGCCGATTCCTGGTCAGAACCTGGGCTCATCCTGAGGCTCTCTTCTGTTGTGCTCGCTTTCAGATGGGGCATCCTCTTCTCCCACCCGCGGGACTTCACGCCCGTGTGCACAACGGAGCTGGGTCGAGCGGCAAAGCTGGCCCCTGAGTTCAGCAAGCGCAATGTGAAGATGATCGCCCTCTCTATCGATAGTGTCAGTGAGCATCTCGCCTGGTGTAAGGTAGGTTGGGTGAAGGAGGTGGCAGCAGGGAGCTGTGCGATTCAAATACCACCCTGTGGAGGAGCATAGCCAGCAGCATGTGTTGCTATGGGTGGTGCACATCTGTACATGCTTTGGTGCACACAACAAAATTCATTCCACACAGAGATGGACAAATTAGGAAGCCCGACGATTAGGTGTAGGGTACACCGCATTGACAGGTGTTCTCAGAGCGGGGGGGAGGAAACACCCTGTGCATGTACTGCCCGGGCGGGGATCCTTTTGGAGTGGGGCCACACAAAGCCCTCACTGGGGCGGCCTCCAACCGAGAAGCAAAAAATTCCCTCCCCACGTTCTCCTGCACACCAGTGCCTAGGCTCATAGATTGTGAGGAAAAGCCCCCACGCCATGCTTGACTGCGCCTACCAGGGGGAAGGGAGCAGCAGGGCGTGGAACAGATTTCTCTCGCGCCTCCCCCCCTTCCCCCCCCCCCCCCCCCCCCCCCCCCCCCCCCCCCCCCCCGGCGGCCAGGCAGAGCCCGTGGGTCGGATCTGGCTCTGGCCTGCCTGACTGGCCCATGAGGCACTTGGAGCTCCTCATGAAGTGCCTCACGCCCCCCATCCAGCCAGGCAGTGATCTCCCTGCCCCTGGAAACCTCTCATGCTGGAGCTCTGCGGGTGCCTGACCACGGCTGGGGCGGGATTTGCACGTGCACACTCCAGTGAGGCTCTTACAGGTGCCTAGCCGGTGTGGGGGCAGCTGGGAGAGGGCTCCTGTGCCAGCACCCATAGGAGCGAGAGCTGTTCTTGCATGGTTAGCCCTTGTTCCTCGACCTCGGCCCTCGTGCTGCTCCCAAAGGGTAGCTACAGCACCGGCACTTAGGCGAAACCTTGGGTCGCGGAGGATCCTCCTCCCAGAAATCTAAGGTAGCCGGAGCCAAGAGTCTCAACATATGTAGCCAGGCAGAGGCAAAGGAAAGGCAGGGGTGCTGCTGGTGCAATTGGGCCTGAATGTTTTTCCCCTGGCAGCCGAGGCTCCAGCGAGCCTGGCTCATGCCTGAGCTTTCTCTCCCTTCCTCTAGGACATCAACGCCTACAACGGCGATCCGCCCACGGAGACACTCCCCTTTCCCATCATTGCCGATGCCAAGCGGGAGCTCGCGGTGCAGCTGGGCATGTTGGATCCCGACGAGCGGGACAAGGAGGGCATGCCCCTGACGGCACGGGTGGTGAGGACAGGCTGCGGGGGGGTTGTGGCAAAGCCGGGGTGCCGTGTGTGCGTTAGCTCACTACCGCAGTGCAGCAGCCAGGTGGGGGAACGCCGCTCTGTGAATCCCGTCCTCTGGGGTGGGGCGGGGGCCCCCGCCCCCTGCAGCTGGGATGCTGTCTGAGGAGCAGAAGCCTAGGGCAGTGGGCTGACCCTGTGTTGTGGGCCTGAATACTAGCTGTGGCATGAGAGCTGATGGCCCCTCCCCCTGCGTGTGGGTGTGGCTTCCCTCTACAGGAGGGGCGTCCGTTTGCTGTAATTGGCGTGATGCTGGCCATGTAAATAGCGCTGCATCTGGCCTCCGGGCTCCAGGCTGCCTCCCGGGAGAAGGGGAGTGTGGGATCATGGCGCAGGGATTGCTTGGCAGGAAGCAGGGTCCTAGCTGGATGAGGGCGTCCGTCGGTACTGGAACCCCGTCTGGCACCGTTCCGGGTAACACGTCTGTCAGATTCCCAGAGTGGCTCCTCCCTCTGCTCTCCAGGTGTTTGTGTTTGGCCCAGATAAGAAGCTGAAACTCTCCATCCTCTACCCGGCGACCACTGGCCGGAACTTCGACGAGATCCTGAGAGTGGTGGATTCCCTGCAGCTGACTGCGAAGAACAAGGTCGCCACCCCGGTGGACTGGAAGGTAAAGCTCTGATGCCCTGAGAGCCCCTGGGCCTGTCCTTAGGGTTCAGTGAAGCTGGGCAGCTGCTAGGACCTGGACTCTGGGACTCCCTGAGCCTAGCACGTGTGAAAGGCTGGCCGGGAGAATTCTGAGCCGTTCTCGCTCTGCCAAGTTAAGGTGACTTGCATTGCCATGGTTTAATTTCCCCGAGGTGCTGATGGAATCCAGGGGTGCAGCCGCCGTGGTGTTGGGACCCCCTCCCCGGGGCTGGAGAATTTGCATTTTAATTCCAAACCACAGCAGACCAGCTCTCAAAAGATCAGTCCTCCAGGAACCGGCTCCTCTCTCTCCACCCAGCTCTGCGGAGAGGGGCAGCGATGGCGGGAAAAGACAGTAACAGCGGCCCTGCGCCTGCTGCTCTCCAAGTCGTATGTGGCCGGTTAGGGGGTACCCTCCTGTTAGCAGCGTGGGCCCCGCTGGGGCCGGGCAGCATGAGCGGGTTCTGCAGAGGAATAGCATTGTGCCGACTGCAGAGTCCGCTGCTGCCCTGGCTTCAGAAAACCCCCTTGGGCAAACCTAGCCAGAGTCCTCCAGGGCCCTCCATGTGGCACCTCCATCGGAGGCGGGGATGTGACTGGTTAATCGGTAAGCACCACCCACCCGATTACAGTTTACCAAACCAGTTAAACAGTGCTTAGCCGGTCAAGTAGTTCAGGGGGATTTTACATCTGAGGTGGAGGGAGGCCCGTGCTGTCTTGCGGCAGGCGCTGACCACTCTGGTGCTCCTGTGTTACCCACCTCAGAGAAATCTCGTCTTAGCCACAGTCCCTTAGGCCCAGGAAGTCTCTTCTGGCAGCCGTAGCTGCAGAGCTTTTCTTGGGGAAACCGAAGAGCGCTCTGGCCTGCAGAACACGGGGAAGGGGCCGTCTCTTCCATAAGGCATCCCGCACTCGACTGCCTTGTCAGTGAGATCTTCTGGCGGGGGGGGCTAAAATCCACAGGCTGGCGGTTGGCATCCCTCGGACGTGCTGCGGTCGCCGCGCGCTGGCTGGAGCGTGTCCCCAGCCCTGGCCATGGGAGGCGTGAGCGCAGTCGAGGGCAGCGTGAAGGGAGTGCTGCTTCTAGCTTGAATAGGGGAGGCTGAGGCCTTAGCGCTCCGATCCTGCGTTGGTCACCCTGCTGCCCTGAAACCCCGGGGGCGAACGTTTCCTCTTCTGCTTCCTTGGGCCTGAGGCTGGGGGGGCGGGATTTCAAGAGAGAATTCAGACACTGGGGTTTTATTGAACTTCTCCCCTCTGCGGGACACGAAGGGTTGTCTCCACACGCCCCTGTGGCGTGTCCCTCCCTTTGAACTCCCCCCTCTCTTCCCAGCGTGGCGACAGAGTCATGGTTGTGCCCAGCATGCCGGATGACGAGGCCAAAAAGATGTTTCCTGACGGCGTCTTCACCAAGGAGCTCCCGTCGGGCAAGAAGTACCTCCGTTACACCCCGCAGCCGTAGGGCCGGGCGCCGCCCGCTCGGACGCCAGCCTGCGGACCGCGCAGCTTTCGCAGAGCCCGGCGCCGGGGGGCTGTCTAGGGAGTGAGGGCGCCGTCCTGGGGCTGGCTTGTTGATTAGCGTCCCGACCGATGCTGGTTCTGCTTATACAAGGCTGCAGATCACCCGGCTTAGTCCGCTTGAAACCAGGCGGACGGCAGCAGCACAGTGTGAAATTCTCAGTCACTCACTTGCCCCTGGTAGCTAGCAACCGGAAATGTCTCCCTGCTGGGAATCGTGAGCGTGCAGCAGAGGGGACGGGTTTGTGGTGGTGCCGAAGGCGTGTCCCCCGGGTCTCTCCCTCTCGCATTGGGGCGGGGGCAGGAGGAGCGCTTTGTGCCCGGGAAGGAAGCTTTGGTCCTGCAAGGAATCACCTGTGAATGATTCCTCGGCAGGACGGCCAGACTGAGAAGCGGCGAATGAGCAGCCTGATTGGAGGGGGAGGTAGCCCGGGGCTGGTCCAAGCTGCCTGCCATAGCTCTGCCTTTTGCACCTTTCATCACTGACGTGTTAATCAAACCCACCTGTGCTACCGGAGCGTTGCAGACCAGATGTAGGTGTGGGGCTTCCTTGCCAACTTTCTCCCGGGGGTTGTGCTTAGATCGTTGCCTGGCGTGTGCTTTTTGGAGGGAGTAAAGCAGCAATTAGCAGGCGTGTGTGTGGTGCGTTTTATCCCCCGCGCGGGCCAGCGTGCGCCGTTGGCACTGAACACGTGCAAGGGAGGCGTGCCGGCCTCCCCCCACGGCTGCATTTGCTCCCTTCGCTGTCTCGCCCAAGGGCTTCATCATCTGTCTTAGCTTTGCCGTTTACCTTTGTACCTGTCTGTGCGTGGCTGACCCGGACTGGCCCTGTGCAGTATGCGGGCCCAGGAGCCACCAGTGGTTGTGTGCCCCTGAAACCAGGTTCAAAGGCAGGGGGGTTGTTCAGCCTGCCTAGCTCCAGGGCAGACACTAGCCACAAGAGCCAAAGGCTGGGGACTCCTGGCTCTGTGCACAGAAGAGAAAAGGAGCTAAGTCAAGCACTCGGGGGCAGGGGGAGCATTTGTAAAACAATGGCAGCTTGTGCTTCTCAAATTCCTGTTTTAAGAGAGAATCCGGTTAGTTTTCTTTCAGCAGCCATCGCTGGTGGGGAGGGACAGGGGCCTACTCTGGCCCCTCATGGCCCTGTGCTAGTGCCAGGGGCCGCAGGCACAAAGCGGAGAGGCAGGAAACGGGCAGGAGTCTCCCCTCATGTGGCCGGGATGCTTGGGAGGCCCAGATCAGCACAGCTGCCTCCTGGTGCAGACGGAGGATTGCCGGGCAAAGACCGAGCAGCGGGCGTGGAAGCCTGCTGGTCTGCCCCCAATACTGCTTCTAAAGGAGTGGGGGGCTTACTCAGCCAGCTCCTTCCCATCCTAGCAGTGGGGCCTAACCCCACTGGCTTGTTGGTGTCCAGTCCTTGCTGTTCGGCTGGCCCCGTACGGGGCCTCCAACTGCTCTTCCTGCCTTGTGTTTTACAAGCTGCTCTGTGCAGCAGGCTCAGCCGGCCTTGATAACGTTTCCATGCACACAGGTCATCGCACCTTCTGCTCACAACGAGGGGAAGGGGGCCTCTTTGCGCCAGCCGGGGCGGCACGCCGCTTCTCCAGCCACGGCCAGGCTGAGAGCTCCAGGAACACTGGGCTCAGAAGCCGGTGGGGGCCCGGTGTGGCCAGGGCTGAGCCAGACAAGCTGTGGAGCACGTGGCTTCTTCCAGCTCAGCGAGCTGGACCAGGTGGCTGCAGCATGGGAAAGGGGTGGCACCCTGTGCAGGCCACACCTGAGCCAACCTGGTGCGGGGGCTTGGTTGTGGCAGGCGGGGGTTGCACGCCCTCGAACATGCACCCGCTCATTCGCTGCGTGGTGCACGCCGGTGGAGTGGCTGCAGCCCGCGCTGCCCTAGGCCAGAGCCTCAAAACCTGCATTTAACCGAAGTCCCTTCAGCTGGGGGAGGCGCCCCTGGACCCTGCGCGGGGCTGTGGGGCGACCCATGTGTGGCTGGGGTGGGAAGGGGATGTTGATTCTTAACTCTGCCTCTTTAAAGGGCAAAGTTCCAGACAACAGGGCCGTGCAGCTGGGTGCCTGCTTTGTGCGCCCAATGCCACGGGCCTCCCCGTCCTACTTCCCCCCTGCCGGCTGCACGCCCCCTGCTTTACACCACTGCTTGGACTCTCCCCGGCGAGCCAGCCAGGGAATCGGACTGCCCACTCCAGCCCTGCAGAGCTCACCCAGAGGTGGGCAGGGCTTGTGGGTAGCATAGGAGCCCCCAGGAAACTGACATGGCGGCTGAGATGGTCTCTCTGCCGCTCCCACCTGGCCTGTCCACTGCGGGACCCACCCAGCTACACAGCCACCACCTGCGCCCCTCTAGCGCAGAGGGGGACAAGTTTCAATGGGGCCACGTCAAGATGATGTAAGTGGCCAAAGACAGCACTTTCCTATGGAGATAGTGTGGGCTCTGGGGCGGGGTGCTGTGTCTGGGAGGAGGCTGTGACTTGGGGGGAGACAGCGGGTTTGGGTGGGGGCCTGCGGGCAGGGTGGGGGTGCCAAGGCAGGCACTTACCTAGGTGGCTCCTGGCCAGCTGCCCAGCAGGACCCATGGGCAGGCCCAAAGCAGCCAGCTGCTGGGGAGGGTCCCAGCAGGGTGGTTGGACCCTCCCATGGCCAAGGAGCTGGCCACAGGCCTAGCCCTCGCCCCGCAAGGCCGGGTGTTTGGCTCTTGGGCAGCGAGGTTGAGATGGGCTAGGTGCAGCTGTTGGGAGAAGGTTCTTGCCTGCCTTGGAGCAGCCCAGAGCACTTCGGGCTCCAGATCGCAGGAGGAAACGAACCGGAACTGCCGCCCCTGCTGCTGCGGAACTGCCTGGGGTAGTGAGGTTGGAGTTGTAGCGGAGGGTAGAGAATCGGACCAAGAGCTACAATGAGACCCAGATAAATTAATTAACTCTGCCACTGGGGAAACTGAGGCACAGAGGTGGGTGGGGGAAGGAAACTTGCCCAAGGACACCTAGCAGGCCAGAGGCAGAGCTGGAACTAGAATGCAAGAGTCCTGAGGGTCCTGGCTCTATCCACTAGGCCACACTGCCTCCCTTACCCTGCATTGGCTCAGCAGCCCCTCACCTTGATGATGCTGGCCAGGCGATTGCCAGGAAGCATCGTTCAGGGGTGTTTCTGCTGCCCTACCCGGCTCAGTTAACAGACTCAGGCCCAACCGGCCCCGCTGCAGGGCCAGCAGCACCCAGGCGATGGCGCCAGTGCAGCATGGCTGCTCCTTGGGCGGGGATGGAGGGAGGGGGGGCATTGCTTTTTAAAGGCTATGGATTTTCCATTGTTCCCTGCCTAGCTCCAAGGCATTGCAGAGCCCCGCCTTGCCCTCCTGCCTCGGGCTGACGTTTGCCGTGTTTGGTTGGTTTTTAAGGGAGTTTGTGTTAATTGCTCGGTGTGCTTCACGCTTGGGCCCCATTAATCCGGCCTTGAACCCTCTGGCTGCGTCCCCCTGCAGCGGGGTGCGGATGGCTCGGAGCAGGCTGGGGAAGGCCAGCAAGTCCCCGCTGCAGAGACGCGGCTGCCAGTCCCTGGTCCTTGCACCTGAGCCGAGAGTGGAGGGGGGAAGGGGCACCCAGGCCGGACAGGTCTAGGATCTTGGTGGCTCAAAGCACGGGGGGAGGGTTTGTTTCTAAGCCACTGGCTTTTATTAAGGGCTTGGCTGAAAAGGACAAAAGTTTCCTGCTGGACCGATCCCTGGGGGGGGGAGAACTGACCAGGACCACACCTGCATTCCCAGCCCCTGAGCCCTGGCAGCTGGGAAGAGGGCCTGGGCGGTTGTCGCGCTTGGCCTACCTTCCAGTCTGAATCCTTAGAGGCGCTCGGGATGTTTAGCCTAGGCCTGGTGGGAGGCACACCCAAGCGAATTCCATCTCCCACCGTCCTGCTCAAGGCCTGGGTGCAGAGTTTCACAGTCTGCTCTGGCATTTACTGTCCCCTTTACCAGCGCCTGTTCCGAAACACGGGCACAATCCCATAGACAGACTGGGTCACGGCGGCATTGAAGTGGAGAGAACACAGCAGTAACAGAGAGAGGGGTGCTGAAACTACCGCACACACCTGGTAGCATCTTTACGGGACTGTCAGGCAGGGAGTAGTTCCAGAATTTGGAGATTTTGAAAAATTTACCACCACCACCACCCCTTCCCCCACCACCCCCAATGGGGCCATGAAGTCACAATCTCAATTTTTTGCAAACTGATTAGCCAGAGCCAAATTTGAGTAGCCAGTGCGGGCAGCATGCTGGCTGCGCACAACAGCTCCACTTCTGCTCCATGGCCCAGGGCATTTGCCCCCTGCTCAGTGGGGCTACTTTTCCTTCCTCCTGCTACTTTCCCCCCTTTTCCCTCCCCAAGGGCAGGGCTCCCTAGGGGTGGATTAGCACCCGGGCTGGTGGGGCCAGGACCTGTATTGGATGCTCCCACCAGCCATCCCCGGGGAAGCGAGCCCACCTTGGCATCCCTCTGCTGTGGCTAACTCTCCCCCCGGCCGCTTGTTTCCGGGGGGCGCAGAGGGGCCGAAGCCACCAATCTCGCCCCGACCCCCTGCCTGCATAGAGGGGCAGATGGGAGCTGGAGCCCGCGAGATCGGCCCCCTGCCTGGCTGCAGGGCCGAAATTCAGAGCACTTGGCTCTGGGTGGGGCTGGCTCCGTGAAAACCCCCCCAGGGATTTCGGGGGGGGCTCCCCAGAGTCCCTACTCCCCAGCCGGTAGCGCCCCAGGGGGCTCCCAGCCCAAAGGGCCTCTCCTGGCCCCAATGGGGGGACCCAGAGGGACAGAAAAGCAGGGCAAGAGCAGCCCTTAGGGCCTTGCTTGTCAGCTGCTCCCCAGCATGTAAGGAAGCCCCAACCCACCGCCTGGGAGCTGCCCTTTGCAGCAGGCCTGTGTCTCCCTCTGGCCCGCTCAGTCTGCGAGGCGGCCGCCCTCCTGCCAGCGTACTGACCCTTCCTGCGGTGGGGTCCCTTGCCCAGCTCTCCCCCAAGCAGCCCGGAGCGGCCCCTCTCCTCCCCAGCAGAGGCCAGGCGCCCTGGGGTTTCCACAGAGATGCCCCATGGTCCTGGGCCCTGAGGCCAGCTCCTCGGCTGGGGTCGGCCTCAGCGCCCCCCAGGCCCAAGCCGCGTGGAGCTGGGCCGAGGGCTCAGCCTGCCAGTGTCTCCTGGGGAACACCTCAGGGCTGGCGTCGGCCAGGGGGTTGCTCTGCGGTGGGCGAATGCACCGTTACCGGCCGGCATAGGCGTTCACAGTGTGACCCACGCCCTCGGTTAGCGTGCAGGGCAGGGCTTGCACGCTCACCGATCTGCCTGCGGAGGGCGACCCCAGCGCACCGTCCCGGGGGCTGGGAGCTAATTCCAAGGCCGCGGTGTTCCAACGCCCCCACTGGGGTGCAGAGCCTGCGCCCAGCGCAGCGGCCGCCTGGGCCAGAGGTCTGTGCAAGGGAGCTGCCTTTCCCCAAGAGCTACTCCGGGGCCGTGGTAGGACGAGGGCTGTTACAACACGATGGTTTGGGCAAAGGGGTAAGCGCTGGCATTGTCAGCCTTTACACGCGGGGGAGGCGGCGCCACGGGAGCTGGGGCGTGTAGGGAGCCGGCTTGTAAGCCACCTCCCTGCACATACAGTACCTGTCTGATCTCTCTCTTTGGGAGGCTCCCGTACCCGCGGCCTGAAGCCTCTGAAATACAGTCCATGCCCTGTGGCCTTCCAGCACGACGACGTATATTGTGATCCCACCTCTGCCTGTGCCGAGAAAACCGGCCAGAGCCTGGGACTATTGGAGCTCGGCTGGACAGGGCTCCCCGCAGCCCCCCGCCCTCCCCGCAGGACCAGACACCCCTCACAAAGGGACATGGCAGCCTGCACCTCCACAGGGTTTCTCAGCCCAGCACGGACATGGCTGAGGGTTGCCGCTGGGTCCCAGTGACGGTTCCTGGAGCTCGTTGGGCGCGGGCTGCAATCGCTCCGCCCGCCTGCAGCGCCGACCCAGCCCGGCGGCTCTGCCACTGCGCTCGGTGCGTTCCGGTCCGCAGCCCCCAGTGACATCAGCTGGCCCGACTTCACGGAGCGTCTCACTGGCTCCGTAAGTTCCTCCTTTGTGGCGTCACCATCTGCTAAGCCCCAGCAGAGTTCCCGGGGCCGGTGGAAGAGGATTTCCCTCGGCGCCTTCCACGAGTACAGCCAGGGAGCACGAGACACATCCGCTGCCTTCCCAGCGCCAGCCCAACAGCTGGGGCCCACTTAGCACAGCGCCCGCCCCTCCAGCTGATGCCCGCAGCCGCAAGAAGGGATCAGCTCCTGGGGAGCATGAGAGAAGGAAACAGCCTTGGATGCCTAAGGCTAGATTCCTAAAAATGAGGCCCATACGCCCAGCTACAGACCAACCCTCCAGCATGCCCAACCTCGCCCCCGGCAGGAACAATTCCCTTGCCCTCCCGCTGCAGGTTTGAGATCGCAGCTGCTCCCTACCGGCACACGAAATCCAGGGAGCACATTCCCTCGCGGGCTGCACACAGAGTGGGAGAACCCACCCAACCTCCACGGACGGCCCAGAAGTTTCCATCTCAAATCAGGGCTTCCCCCAAAACTACATTTTGGGGGGGAAGACATTTTTCTCCAATTTTTTTTTTTTAAATTCTAAATGACATTTCAGCAAACAACCAGCCCTTTTCGGTGTATTTTACACTTTTTACTTGAAGTTTCTGACAAAATTCCCATCCCCTCTCAGGTTTGTGGGCGGTTGGGTTTAAATCCCCCCCCAACACTGGGACAAAAGTTTTGTTTATTTTAAGTGTCAGTTTTACTCTTTCACTTGTTAATTTCCCCTTCAAACATTTGCTTCCATGTCCTTTTGCATCCCCTCACCTCACCTCACCTCTGAGTCTGTTTCCAGTTGAGCAAAGGAGAAAACAGTGTTTTTAAAAGCGGTGGTGGTAGAAGGGGGAACAAAAGTTACACGTTTTCCAGCTTTCACAAGAAATTCAAAATGAGAATTTCAACACCAAACTCTGGGATTTGGGAGTGGGAGCAGGGTGGTGTTCTAGGGGGCAGATGCCACCAGCCTCCAGTCACAGTACTGCAGACTAACAAGGCTGTGTGTATTTAATACGCACTGTTACCGGGCCCCATGTAGTCCCTTCAGATTGCTTTCCTTGTGTGCGGCACAAAAGGCACAACAGAGATAAAAAGGACCTTTCGGTTCAGTGTCATTCTGACACTGTTGGGGAAATGCTGAACGAATCCATTCGGTTCCAAATGTTTCTCGGGAAAACCCCTGCTGATTTTCCCACCAGCTCTCCTCGTTTGTGTTCACGTTCTGTTATGTGCACAGAGGAGCCAATTCTTCCCGCACAGCTGGGCTGCTCAGAGGGTATTTGCGAATGAGCGTGAGCGGGGCACCAAGCCAGGCACCAGAATTTAAACATGGTCCTAGAACGTAAGGCCAGAAGGAACCACCCGATTATCTAGTCTGGCCTCCTGCACGTCACAGGGCACTAACCCTCCCCCAGATACCCCTGCCCAGAACCCCACACGCGGCTTAGACAGCGGGATTCCACCCCGGCGGTAAGCTATTGTGTGTCACAAGCAGAGACGAGGCAGGCCGGAGGTGCGCCAAAGCTCGTGGGGTTGATTTGGGCAGCCAGACCCAGCTGCTCACACCAAGCCTGCTCCCAGGAGTCAGTGCTCCCGTTCGTGTGATAATTGCCCCCAGCGCTTTGCAGCATTATGGTCTCGTTAAAGCTCTCTCCCAGCTGCTCTGCTCTCGCCCGCTAATCAATTTCAGCCAGTCAGCGACTGACCTCTGGGCCCCACTGGGAATCAGCCACTCCTCCTCCCCCAAAGCAGCGAAAAAGAACGGTTACTCACCTCGTAACTGATTCTTCGAGATGTGTTGCCCACGTCCATTCCAATTAGGTGTGCGCGCAGCGGGCATGCCTTGTCCGAAGTTTTTCCCTCAGCAGTAGCCTTAGGGCCAGCGCCGGTATAGCGGGCCATATATACCCCGGCTGGCCCCATACCGCCTCTGTTCCTTCTTACCGGAATACTCCGGAGCGAGGGCGGCGGGCGGGGATTTGGAATGGACGTGAGCAACACATCTCGAAGAATCACAGTTACGAGCTGAGTAACCGTTCGTTCTTCTTCGAGGGATTGCCCACGTGCATTCCGATTCGGTGACTCCAAAGCAGAAGCTAAGGAGGAGGGGCGGATGTTGAAGCTACAGAGGAGGGGAGGACCGCCCTGCCCAGGGCAGCATCTTCCCTGGCTGGATGCGTTAGCGCAGAGTGATTGGCGAAGGTATGGACAAAGGAACATGTCGCGGCTCTGCAGATGTCCGGGACGGGAACCTGTGCCATGAAGGCGGTGGAGGCTGCCATGGCTCTCGTGGAGTGCGCTCCGAGGGGTGGGGCCAGTACCCCCACTAGGACATAGAACTCCTCGATACAAGCGGTGATCCAGGAGGAGATCCGCTCGGACGACAGGAGTTGGCCCTTTGCCCGTTGCGGTGACTTCCTGAATGGTTTTGTCCTGTCTACATAAAAAGCCAACGCCCTGCGCACATCTGGAGCGTGTAAAGCACGAGGCTTGGGGTGAAAGACCGGCAGGAACACATCCTGGGAGGTGTGAAAAGAAACCACCACCTTGGGCAGAAACGCTGGGTGGGGGCAGAGCCTAACCTTGTCTTTGAAAAACACGGTGTAGGGGGGATCCGAGTGAGCACCCTGAGTTCGGATACCCGCCTGGCAGGTGAGTGCCACCAGGAGACACACCTTATAGGACAGGTATAGAACATCGCTAAAGGTTCAAACGGGGGTCCCATACGTTTGGAAAGGACCGGGTTTAGGTCCCACTGGGGGCGGGCTGGCAGACGTGTGGGTAGAGCCTGTCGGCCGTATACGGCAACACCTGGATACCCCTTTTCCTGAGCACAGCGGTACCACTGCCATACATGTGGTGAAGCCCCAAGGGGCCGTGGGAACGCCAAAGGGGACGGCCGTGAATAGGTAGCGGTCTGGGCCCACAGTAAATCTGAGGAATTTGCGGTGGTGGGGAGCGATGGAAATGTGGAAGTAAGCATCTTTTAAGTCGAAGGCAGCGTACCAGTCTCCGGGGGCGAGAGAGGAGATTATGGACGCCAACGTTTCCCTTTTGAATTTTGCTTTGGCAATGAAGGAGTTGAAGGCTCTTAGGTCCATGATAGGACCAGGCCCCCTTTGGCCTTCGGGACCAGAAAGTAATGGGAATAGAACCCCCTCCCCAAAACTCAGGGGGGACACGTTCTACCGCCCCATCATGAGGAGGTGTTGGACCTCCTCTTGGAGCAGAGGCTCGTGAGAGGAGTCCCTGAAAAGGGACGGGGTAGGGGGTTGGAAAGGAGGGGAGTGGAAAGGGATTACATAACCCCTTTCCGCTATCTCGAGCGCCCAGCGGTCCGACGTGACAGACTGCCAGGCTGGAGTAAAGTGGGATAAATGGTCCCGGAAGAGAAATGGGGAGACTGGAAGGTTGCCCTTGTAGGTCCCGTCAAAACCCCTGACGTGGACTGGAGGGTTTGTTGGGAGGCCCCTGGTTACAATCTGGGGTCAGGCGAGGGCGGCGCCTATTGTTCCTGGCATTCCCGCTTCTGCTCCTACGGCGGGAGAAGTTGGTACGTGGACCCTGGGGAGGTGCTCTAGGAACATTCCTAACAGGGAAGGAGCGCCTCTGGGTAGCCAGGGTGTGCACATCCAATGATTTTAGGGTAGCACAGGTGTCTTTCAGGCCATGGAGCCTCTGATCAGTCTGCTCCGAGAAGAGCGAGGGGCCTTCAAAAGGGAGGTCTTGTATGGTGTCCTGGAGCTCTGGGGGAACCCCGGAACCAGGAACTCCGGCGTAAGACCACCCCGGAGGCCAGTACTCGGGCAGCAGCATCTGCCACATCTAGAGCCACCTGGAGAGCTGCCCTGGAGATTGCTCTCCCCTCTCCGTGGAGAGCTTTGAATTCTGCACGGGAATCTCGGGGGAGTAGGTCCGTGAACTCGTCCATCGAGGCCCAGGTGTTAAATGCACCCCGGGACAAGAGGACCTGTTGGTTTGAAATGCGGTACTGGATACCACCGGACGCATAGACTTTCCGGCCTAGCAGGTCAGTTTTCTTGGCTTCCCTGTTCTTAGGGACAATGGCCGGCTGACCTTGCTTCTCTCTCTGGTTCACGGCTTGCACCATTAGAGAGCCTGGTGGAGGATGGGAAAAAAATACGCTCATTACCCTCCTGGGGGAGAAAGTATCTCCATTCGGCCCGCTTATCCGTAGGGGGGATGGACGCAGGAGTCTGCCACAAGCCTTTGGAGATCTTGGCCACCGTTTTGTTAATCGGGAGGGCCACTCTAGAGGGGGAGTCGGCGTGGAGGATGTCCTCCGTGGGATTGGAGTCATCGCACACCCTATCCGTCTGGATTCCCGAACTTTGGGCCAGACGTCGGAGAAGGTCCTGGCGGGCCCTGGCGTCCATAGAGGCCAGGGATGGTGCAGGGTCTCCCAGAGCCTCGTCGGGGGGGAGGACAATGATCCCTTCTCAGACAGATATCCCCGAAAGCACCGGATCCCGTGGTGTGCCGGCAGACGAGGGTGGGAGAGGTTGGCTCACCGGAGCCGCGCTCCCCGAAGGACCTGGTGACTGCTGGCCGGGGGGCAACGACTGGCCCGAGGCTGGCGATCTGACCAGTGGGGTTGCCAAAGGAGGGGCCTGAGGACCCGATGTGACCGAAGCCCACCTGGAAGGGGGGTTTCCCTGGGCTTAGTGATATGCCCAAGGAGTCCAGAATGGCCACTGAGCTGGAGATTGAGGCGGCCACGATTGCTGGAGCACCGGGCCCGGGACAGGTTGTGTCCCGAGACGGACTATGGTGCCGGGAGCCCTGAGAAGACCAGGTGGATTCTGCCTCGGAGTTGGACGTGTACTCCAAGGCGGACCAGGGAGGAGCTGAAGCAGACGCCTGCGGAGCTGATACACGCCTGGCCACAGATTCTGGCTTCCCACGGTGCCGAGACGGAGGCGGTGGCATGCGGGTGCAGAGGTAGGTGCCGGAACAGTGTGAGGCGGTGTCAGGGCATGGTTCCACGGTGTATCCAGTGCTGCATCCCGATGTGGCTGTGCTGGTCAGTGCTGCGAGCGGTGCCGGTGGAGCCGGGAGGGAGGAGCAGTGAGCCTGGGCCTCCGGTGCCGTGGTCTCAGATTGTCTTGACTGCGGGTGCTGGGACGTCCCATGTTGCCTGGAGGGTGCTGGAGTGGGGGGCGGCGAGGGGGAAGAGTCTATAAGCACTCTTGCCACTTCTAAGGCCTCCGGTGTGGAGGGTTCAGGGAATCCCTCCAAGGGGCTCAGCTCCCTACGCTGGGAGGAAGGTCCGCCCGACCTGGAAGGTCTGGGTTCCGGTCTTGCCGGCGCTGCGTGCCCCACTGGAGGGCGTGTGTCCAGCAGGGGACCATCCCCCGTTGGACCTCCTCCTCTTCTGCGGTGCCAGAGACTGAGACCGGTGTCGCGGTCTCTGCGGTGCCGGTGAGACACGGCGCAGGGGGGAGTCCCACACCGATGCCGGTACCGGCTGGAGAGCCGCCTCCATCAGGATGATCTTAAGACGTGACTTTCTTGTGCGTGGCCGATTCTGCAGGCTTCCGTGAGGGGCGTCTCCCCCAAGCACTTTAAACAGGAGGAATGAGGGCCGCCGCTGGGCACAGGCTTGTGGCACTTCTTGCAGGACTTAAAGCCTTGCGAGCCGGGCAGGCTCTGCCGTTGGCACACGGCGCGCCGCGGCGGGGAACAGCAACGAAAACAACAAGAGTCTTTAACTGAACTGCACGTACTTAAGCTAACTGAAGAAACAGAACAATGCCGGAGACGACCATCGCTAGACGAGCTGAGGGTTGTTCCAACGACCATCCCAGCGGTAAGAAGGAGCTGAGGGGGCCAGCAGGGGTATATACGGGCCGGTATACCGGCACTGGCCCTACGGGTACTGCTGAGGGAAAAACTTCCGACGGCGCCTGCACGCTGCGCGCACACCTAACGGAATGCACATGAGCATCACTCGAAGAACTCACTGCGCTTGTGCCGTTGCTACAAACTGACAACAGACACAAACAATTCACCCTGCCACGGTGCGACGGGATTGCCACTCGGATCTGCACGCCCAGCAGGCTCCCCGGGCCAGAGAGACTCTGCGTGTCTGGCTCCCCCCTTCCAGAGAGAGGGGGCCTCCTTGGTGCAGAGCTGCATCCGGCACCGAGACTGCGCTGTGAATCGCTCGGGCGGCAGCATCCGACGCCTTCCGGGGTCTGGCAGCCTCCGTCCCCAGAGGCCCGCGACGGCATTGGGGGAGACTGGCTGGTGACTGCATTCCCACTGGCCCACCCGCTTCCACGGGGCTAAGAGAAGGCCATTTTCATGCAGGCCACATCTCCAGCAGCTGCCCCAGAAGCAGGGATCCAATCTGCTCTCAAGGGGCCTGAAATCAGATCTGCTCCTCCCGAGCCGCTTGCCTTAACCGACTCCTCCTCCCCAGGGCTGGTGCCTTGCCCGGGGCCCCTCGCAGGAGAACTGTCAGGCTGCAGTCCTCACCAGCCTTCCTTTCTGCCGCTCAGCAGGGTGCCAACAGCTGCTGCTTTTGTCTCCTTGCCATCAGGAGAGTTCTTCGGCCTCCGCCCAGGGAAACGGAGCAGCCAGGCAGCGTGTCTGGTGGGAGTCCCGGCCATACACTCTGCACTTCTCCGGGGCGGATCTGACGCCGCTGGCATGGGGCGCCAGGGGAGGTTGGGCGCATCTCCCGACTGGCGCAGTGAAGCACAGGACAGGGCTGGAGGGAGCGCTGTTCTCCCTGGGCCGAGGCGCCCCGTTTGCAGATGGGCCCCCAAGCAGCAGCTCTCTGAAGCACAGGAATGGCAGAAGGTAACGGATCCCCACTGCCCTTCCTGGCACTGCCTCCACCAGCCCTGGCAGGAGACCAGGAACAAAGGCTTCTCTGAGGAGGGGCAGAAAAGTACATGGAGGGAAACCACGGGCCTTCCAACCCCACGTTACAGGAAACCACGGGCCTTCCAACC
>JANRFK010004893.1:1166725-1177451 GCA_030068395.1 Apalone spinifera | reverse complement strand
CCAGCCACCATGCTGAGACTTTCCTGCCGACGGGGGGGGGAGGGTCGGGGGGCGTGTGTCTCGTTTTCAAAGCCAGACCGGGGTATCGGGACTCCACAATTAATGCCACCTGGGTTAGATGGACACAGCACAGAGACCCATCCGGGGCGGGGGGGGGAACCTCCCCGACAGATTGCAGCTCACACTCACTTCACCTCCTCTGTGGCTCCCCAGAAGCTAGTCTGGACCCTGATCGTAAGACTCGGACCAGCTACGTTTGCTCAAGAGACTCATGTGTCCTTGGGCAGGTACCGTTCCCACTGATCACAGGGGCTTAGCCAGCCCAGAGCCAGCAGAAGCCCTGAATACACCAGAAACACAAGTGCACCTCTGGGAACCCTGCCATGCGGGTCACAGGAGGCTCAGAAGCAAGGTGGGGAAAACGCAGCAAACCATGAACTCGGTAAACGGGGAGCGTGCGGCACCAAGCAGAGCCCTGGATTTCAAAGCACCGAAATCACCACTGAGATCAGCCTAAAAATCTGTCTCCGGAAACAGCCAGGCTAATGCTGTCACAAGAGTTTTCGACCAAACCGCCAGGAGAAGCTAAGGCCAACATCGCGAACAGCACTTGGGGGTCCGGCAGGGTGTGCGCCGAGTGAAGGCAGGCAGGGGAGGCCTCTGAACCGAGGAATTATGAGGAGTGGTTTCGTTGTGAAGAAGCCTGAATTCACACAACAAAGGAAACTCTCTCTTTCTGTTACCAAGAGATTAGCAGCTTCTGAGAGCAGCAACCCAAGGGTTTGAGTCATCCCTGGGCCCACATAGGAAGGGCAGACATAGCAGCCTGCAGGCAGCATCATCTCACACTACTGAGGACTCGACAGAGTTCCTCTGGGCTGGGGTCAATAGTAAGGGAGTCCCTGGCCATCCTACAGAGACTTTCTTTAAACTAGTAGCTGGGGCCATACTAGGGATGTTAAAATGCATTTCATCAGGTAACCATGTAACTGCTGGAAGTTTCATCGGTTACACGTGGGGCAGCAGGTGGTTCCCCATGAGTACCTCTTCCCTCCCCCCCACCCCTGTGCTGCTACCTCTGGTATAGAGGCAGCAGCGCAGGGGAAGAGGGGAGCAGGCGGCTCCCCAGGAGCTGGTGCGCACCGGGAGCCAGTTTTTAAGCCAGCTCCCTGTGGGTACCAGGAGCCTGCATGTAAACGTGAAGGTTAACCAATGCTTATCGGTTAACCATGTGCACGGTTACACTGTAGATCATCCCTTAGCCACAGTGGGCTGAGTCATTAGTGAAACTACCCTGCTTACCCACCACCTCTTCTGCCGTTCTCTTGCTGTTTCCTGACGCTGGGAAAAGCAGGGGGCTTTGCAGCAGGGAAACCGCCAAGGAGTTTTCATGAGCCAGCCCGCTTCCTCTTGGAGACCCTTCCCCTTGCCCTACCCAAAGGACAGGCAGGCGGTCCCCACATGCTAGCACCCCGGCTCCAGAGCACGGCCCTCTGGCCTGGAGCACGCTGGCACAGTGACACCGCTCTGGTGCAGTTGGGGACAAGGCTTGCCGCATGACCAGCCAGTCACACGGAAAAGGAGCGAGCAGCCCAGCTCCTTGCGACGGTCTCACGCGTGCGAAGGGACTAGGTGAACGCTGGAGCCATGCAAACACCCTCCCCCTGGCTCTCTCCTTGCTGCATGGACAGATGCTGCCCATCACCTGTTTTCAGACTCTTTCAAAGGAAGGGCGCGGAGAAGAGGAAATGGAGGGGCGGGGAAGACTAGTGCATCTGAGAACTAAATTACATCGAGATTTCCCTCAGAACCATGGCCGCTCCTACAGTGACGACTACTGGAAACACACCGAGATGCATGCAAAACGGCCTCCTTCCGTCCGTCTGAAGAAATCATTCCGGGGAAGAGGAAGGGAGTTCACACTGGACTTCAGTTCAGCACCTTGGACAGTTCCCTGTGGCCCGAGCGGGTGTCTGGCGAAGCGGAACAGATGGCGTGGGCTAGTCCCCGCTTTGTAAACATTCTTGTTGTTCCAATGAGCAAGCTGATCGTTTGATTATCAATCAAAACTGCATAGGTATAAAAACGGGGCACCACCCACCTCCCCTGCCAGAGAGCAGGCTCGAACTGGCAGGCCATGGACACGCGGTGTGCTCGGGCTCCATTTCTACATCGAATTGGTGGGGAAGCAGCGTTTGCCACAGGCACTGTTTAATTGCGTTCTCGGCCCTTGCGCGCCACAGCAAGGGAATGCGAGTTATTCAGGTAAGAAAGCCTCTGCCAGCCAAAATAGCCTAGAAGTTCGGCCATCGTCGGCAGTCCACCACTCGGCGACTCCTCCTCTGTGACACAGCTTTGGCTGCTGCCGGATGCCACGTTCCTTCTGAATAAGGAGAAGCCCTATTTGCACTCTGACCTGCCCGGGCAGGTGAACCCCGCAGGTCTGCTTTGGCTCAAGAAATCCAGCCCATTTGCACCACGCCAGCCGCAAGGAAGCCCTCAAGCAAGCTCGCCCACACGCCATCTACTTGGGAGGTATCACGACCAGCGGCTGGCCTCGCTTGGGTCTCCACATGAGGACCTGGGCATCGTTGGCGTTGGGTTTCACTAGTGCGTTTGGGGGGATGGGTTCCATCCGGCTCAGAATCCGGGGCTGCTCCTGCTGAGTCCTTCCCACCAGGCGCGCTCGCTGCCCCAGGAGCTGCATGGGGTCCACTTCAATTTCCACGCGCATCCGCCATTTTATGGTCTGCAGGATGATCTTCTCCTTGGTGGTCATGTTCATGGCTACAAGCCACGTGGTGAAGCTCTGGTCCCTCTTAATCCTGGTCAGCAGCGGCACATTGCTGTCACTCACAGGGACAGCCCACGTCACACTTGGGTAGAAATTGTCATTCATACTGACTGCGAACCGGGAGACCTTGTTGGTGGGCCCCACCAAGGTCACCGTTTCCGTGGTGTTCCCGTACCAGGGGTAGCTCACACCATCAGAGTCGCTGATGGCTTTTACTCGCCCTTCTCGCAAGTCGGGAAGTTCCCAGCTGGACCTAAGAAACGACAATGAAAGAACCCGGTTAGAAACCTCGTGGCGCCAACTCCAAGCCAGCCTACAGCAGGGTGGGCCCATTTAAATCCAAGCCACTTAAAAGCACTTATTGGAATCATGATTTAAATCAGCAAGCAGGAAACCTCGATTTCCGTCCATTCTGACCGTGTCCTGCCTTTCTCTTCCTTATTTTCCCACAAAAAGGTTGACTGAATGGCAGCCATTAAAATACATCGAGCTGCAACTCAATATACCAGTTACCCAATAAGCACCAGCCTTAACGGTGATGCTTGCCGGGTAACAGTTAAGTGGTGCCCAGAAGCAGCCCCATGCCCGCGGCCCACTGTGGACGGAGGGCTGCTCCAGCCCTGCCGGGCCTGCGCATGGGGCTGCTGGCTCCCAGCCTCGCAGGGCCGGGAACCCAGAGCAGGCGCTGGCAGAGCCTGCCCCACACGGGACCAGCAAAGCTCCCCCGCCCCTCCCAACCACTACTTGTGGCAGGGAAAGTCGCTCCAGCCCCCCGCCCCCTCTTGAATTGGTTAACCAGTTTAACATGACATTTAACCAGCTCACCCCCGAAACGGGAGTACACATCCCTAACCTAGAGTAGAGCTACTGCGCTTCCCTTAGCTGAAAAGCATCACGTTGTCAGAGGCGGAAAGGAGGGGAGTCTGGCCCGATCCACCTTTGGAGAAGCCCTGGTGGTACGCATCCCCGTTACCACTCACTTCCACTAATTCCCCGTCAGTGGCAACTGCCTGGCTCACCCCCGAGCAGCCTCCGAAAACCTCAGGCCAAGCGATTGCCCCAGCCCAGCAGCAAAGCGAGTCCCTGCAGGCCCCAGCCGGGGCAGGGGCGCGAGAGCAAAGCCAAGGAAGGTCCCGCTGCCCGGGAGCAAAGAGCAAGCGTCACCGCAGCGCCAACACGGGGCGAGGCCGTGGCTTTGCCGACACGGCTGTCAATGGATTTCTCAGCGGTGGGGCCCAACCACAATGCCGAGTCCCTTCAGTCGGGCTCTCCCTCAGCGGCTCACACGCTGGGGGAGCCCCCATCCACGGCACCCACAGCACAGCTGGGCAAGCAGCAGAGCCCCGTGGCGGGGCAGGCTTCCTACTGCCCTCGAATAGGCACGAACGACATTTCTGCAAAGCACCCTGGGGGAGCAGCCCCGCTCCGATCCCACGGACAGCGCAGCTCTGGGGAGCAGCCCCCAACAAGACCAAGAGCCGGACCTCCCACCCGCCTCGCAAGGCCGCCGCGAAGGGAAGAGCGGCCCCACCGCTTCACTTGATCCAACTGCTGCCATCCGATCTCCCAACGCTGCACCCTGCCCAGCTCTCAACGTGGTCACGGCTGGCTGCTGCCCGGAAAGGCTGCCGGTGCAGGGGACCCAGGAAGGACAGAGGGCTGGGGGAGGATAAAACACAAGTGCGCGTAGCTGCGGCCAAGAGCTCCTGCCCGGAAGAGCCGTGAGGCCCAGAGGGGCCATGGGGCATCTCCCGGCAGGGGAAGCCGGGTTACGTTTCCCGGGAGGCTGATGAAATCAGTTCTCGGACGCTTCCCAGCACTCCCAAGCCAGCGCAGAGACCCCCCCGACCTGCTAATGGAGCGCAAGGCTCGGGGGCGGGCAGGACCCTCTGCCGCGGCAGCGCTGCTCTTGGGCTGGGCTTGGCCCTCGCGCCGCTCAGAGGCACGGAGCCGATCTCGCCACGCCCACACACGGCGCCAGGGACTAACCCCAGGTCCAAGCCTGCCCAGCCAGCCCCTGCACCTCCACCTTGCGCCCAGGCGACTTGACACAGCACTCGGCCCTTGTTAAACACCAGCCCAGCCCCCAGGCTGCACAGCGTGTTTTCCACCCCCTGCGCGGGCAGGTCTGCTCGGTGCGCCCCCCGCGTGCGCATCTTGCTCTGCCCTCAGGCGAATCCCAGAGCTGCTGCACTTGCCCCTTCTCCCGCAGCCGGGAACTTCCTGTCGCAGCAGGGCGGCGGGGCCGGGGCCCAGCCACGAAAGAGGGAGGGGACAGAGGGAGCCATCCCTTCTAGCCAGGGACGCGACCAGAGCGGCTGCTCTCCCCAGCCAGCCCGAGGGAGGAGCGGCTGCTAGTGGCAGGAGCCATCCCTGGATTCAAGCGCCTGTGGGCAGACAGCTCTGCAGAGGATGCCCATCCCCTGGGCGGGCCAGATGTAGCCGTTGCGTCACTCACACGCCCTGGCCCTGCTCCCACGACACGCGTTCTGCCACGGCATCGGATCCTGCGCCGGACGCCACTTCCTGCTCACGCTGCACGGCTCCGCACAGGGGCGCACCCTCACGCGCGTTCACGCTTGCCCCTCACAGAGCCCGCCACCATTAACGAGCTCCCTGCTCACCGGCTGCTCTCACGCCCCAATGAGAAATCGACGTATTCAGGAGGTGCCACCGCACAGCACATGCTGGGGCCTGATGCAAGAGCCACCTCTGCCTAGAACCGTCCCAGCCAGGAAAGCAGCGCCAGTCCCTGCCTGGCTGCACCGTGGCCTTTAGCTCTAACCCACCTGGGGGCAGGACTGACACACACATTGCATGGACTGCAAAGCTGCCCAGGCCCTGGGGTGTGCATGACGACAGGCATTCCTCACCCGGGAACAGTTCACCAGAGCCCTAGGAGCAGTCTGCTGCTCGGGACCCCACTTGGTCGGTTAACTGGTTGGTCGGGATGCCTCGCGCCCATATGGCAACACAGAACAGTCCCAGGAGGAAGTTACCAGCCCTGTGTTCCAAGCTGCCTGCGTGCAGTCGCCAGGCCTGGGGCCACACCCCGATGAAGGAGGGTAAAAGAACTGTCAAACGGCAGGCTCGCTCCCTGGCCCACGGGACTCAGCGTGCTTAGGCACAAGGGGCGGATTAAGGTGGCACACGGGCGTATCACTGAACGTTGTCACTTCAAGCACTCGTCCATTCCCCGAGGGTGGGGTTAGTCCCACCACAGAGATTGGAGCGCTCCCCGCCCCGCCGGATCACACCACCGGCCAGCATGGGAGCAAAAGGCAAAGGGCTGACCACGTACGGCTGAGCCTGGAACTCTTCTGGGGCCTGGACAGGCCAGCGAGGCGGGGGCGGGGGGGGGCCCTCCTGCTAAGCCGGTGCCAGTCACAGCCCACTCAGAGCCTCCAGCCAAGGGCTTACATCTCCTGCGGGCCTGCTGTGAAGCCCCCAATGGCTCCCGAAGGCCCCTGCCGGGAGGAAGGGGGAATCATGACTAGTGATGGCAGGAGAACAGCCCCCTAGCCTACAGCACAGCCCCCGCCACGGCAGATCGCCCCCCAGAGAAACGGGCAGCGGTTACTCCTGGGGGCCCCGGCGGCAAACCTCACTCCAGTCCCCCTCTTGCTCCCGTGCAGCTCCCAGAGGCAACCCAGGATGAGAGCTGGCCCGGGGCAGGTGCTGCTCGCATTTCCTCCTGGCGTGTCAGCCCCTCCGCTCAGGAGGCCCGGAGCAAGGTTCCTAAGGGAGGGGAGAGGGCTCCTGGCACCCTTGGCGGCTGCTTGAAAGACTCCCTGGGGTCCCCCGACACCTCCTTCCGCAGCCCGTCAACTCTGGGCACCTCCCCATCTGCAAGCCGCACAGCGCGGGCCGGGCCTCCCAAGACCACCAGCCCAGCCCCCCGGCCTCCGCGCCGCCCCTTTGCTCTGGGTGACCGTCTCAGACTCATTCTAATTGCTCCTCAAACCGGCCTGTGCAGCGTCTCCCCCTGCGCCAGCGGGGCCGGGCTCCATCAAGCCAAGCAGCACTGGATTGTCAGGCCTTGCGCCCTTCATCCCCGCCCCCGGTTGTCCTCCTGGGACCCCCTCCGCCCTTTTCGCCAGCAGCTCTTTGTGGCAGGGATGGTGTCTGCAGGCGCAGCCTGCTCCGGCCCGGATTGCAGCAAGCCAGAAAGGGACCGGGTCCCCAGACGAGCCCCCAGTGAGTTTTCCCTGGGTGAGCAGAACAGTAGCCCCCCCCATCACACCCACAAGCATTCCGGCTACAAAACGTCCCAAGGAACCTGCCCCCGATGTGCCCGTGCTCCCAGCCGTTCCGCGCGGGGTGTCAGAGTTTAACCGGTTAACCGACACGCTGATGGTCGTTGGTTCCTGCTGGCGGTTAAACACTGCAACCCAGCAGGGAGTGCGAGGCCAGGAGCCGGCAGCCCCGCACTGTTGGGAGCTGGGAGCCGGCAGCCCCGCACTGCCGGGAGCCGGCAGCCTGCCCGCAAGGCCGGGGAGCACGCTAGCAGTCTTCCCTCCCTACGACACCCCCAGTAACATGTTTCACCGTTTATCGGCCAGCTGGGGAGTACTGGCATATCCCTCGTTCTCTGCTGGGACCCTGCTCCAAGGGGAGTGGTTCCCAGTGTGAGCGGGACGCTGCCCGGCATTTCATGGTCCGGCGGCGTGGAACTGGTTCCCCCTTTGCTCCTGCTTTGAAGCCAGGGCCAGAGAGGCTGGGCTTAGTCGCAGCCTGAGCACGGCCTGGCCCGAAAGCAAGCTCTTGCTACTGCACAAGGGAACATCCTTCGGTATGCCTGTGCCGACCCAGCGCCCGGCCAAGGGAAGGGCCCTCCTGGGGGCTGGACCAGGCCCTGCGACCCATGCGACAGCCTGACGCCCTCCCGCCTCCGGCAGCAAAGCTCTTCGCTCACCCACCGATTTTCTGCTCACCCGTCGGCCAAGCCTGGGACGCTAAAGGCGGAACAGGCCCTGGCGGCACAGTTAAACAGGAGCAAGGGCAGCCCAGCGGTTTGGGCGCCGGCCGCAGGTAATCTGGAATGAAAGAGGGGGTGGGGCTCGAGCAACGGGGTGCCAGGAATCGGTCCTAGCAAGGCCGGGCACAGATCACACACGGGGCACCTGCCTCTGAGACTCAGCAGCCCTGCAAGCCCCCTACCTGCTGTCACCTCCCCTCCTGTGCAACAGCGTAACTGGTAAGCAGAAACTCAGGTAACCTGACTGGCGTCCCAGTACAAATTTGGGGTGTCAGTGGCTAGCTGGTTAACCCTTATTGGATGAGGCTTCCCGGTTAAGCAGCCCCCTACCCGGCCCATGTAAGTGGTTAACGGGCTGAATGGGGTTTCACAACCCTGGTACAATTATACTGCGATTACTTCCCATCTGGACTCTCTTACGTGGACAAAGAGATTTCCAGCTGCCTAATAAGGCTAGTAAATCTCCCCACGCGGGCAAGACCGTAGACAGATGAAAGACGGCACGTGAGTGCCTCAAGATCTAGGGCAAGAGGGGTCATATAAGTGGCTTAGACAGAGACCCAGGAGAGCGGCGTTTAGAAGCGCGCTTTCCGCCCCGCGCGCCTGGCCCTGACGCACACCCTGCTCTGCTGTCAGAGACACGAATCCGAGCAGGTACCAAGAACTAGATTCCGTGGGATTTTTTCCCCTTGTAACTCCATTTGCAAACAGCGTTACCGTGGATCTCTGCCTCCGAAAAACCCCCTATGCTTCATAAAAGGGGCTCTGAAGGAAAGCGAGGTGACAGGTTTGAGTTACTCTCCGCAGCAGCAAACCCCCAGGCGGGTTTAAAGGAAAGCCAGGGAATGCCAACACACCACACTGCGTTTAAAGCGCGGTGGCCAGGGCCCAAGTGGAGAAAAGGACGCCGGCGCCCCAGCTCTTTTCATCCACAGACCCTACAATGCCTCCGAAGCTCCCTTGCCGTGGGCACAGCGCGGGGAAAGGACGTGGTCCCACGGCAATGGCAGTGCTCTAGCCACTAGAGAACACTGCCTCCCGTTATGTCCCCAGACAAAGGATGTAGCACAGCCAGCCGGCTCTCCCTCGCCCCTGAGGGTTTGTTTTTAATATGGCTACGTGCCAAAGGGCGCAGACACCCATTGATCTGAACCTCCCGCAGCCACATTTCCCTGCAGACACCCTGCCGGAAAACGGCAAGCAGCACCCTGGGACAACGGCACGAGCGATGCAGAGTCACACACCTACGCGCCCACGCGAAGCACCAGCTGGGAGGGCTTTCCGCGGACGTAACTTACGTAACCACGTTTGCAGGGCAGCGGGGCCTCGGCCGCTCCAGCCGCAAACATCACGCAAAACCTCATGACACGGAGAACGGGGTGGGCCTTGGTCCTGGAATAAAACCTGCTTCAGGGAGCAGCTCGATGTCTCTGGGTTTTTATTCCTACCGATCCTTGTGCAGGAAGCATTCAGACCAGCCTCCAGGATGGAGAGCCACACAGAGAAACCTCGATTCTCAATTACCCTACTTAGCGTGTCCTCATTTCACCCCGGGCACAGCCAGCCTGAAACCCTGCCGCTTCCTTCCTGAGCAGCCGCCACACCTGTTCAGTGCAGGGCAGACAGGGAAGGGCAGAGAGGTTTCTAATAATGGAGCACGTGGAGCTCAGACGCCCGGGCACCAGCTCTGCCCAGAGACACAGTCTCTCCACTGCGTCCGCACCAGTGATATATTCCTGCCCATTGGCGCTCCGACGCCAGGGCAGGCAGTACACGACAAGGCCACAAAATAGACATTGCCACTCCGAGCACGACTCCAACACCACAAACTCAACAACAGGCGCCATTTTTCAGTACCCTCCTGAGTCATCGGTGCACACCCAGTCGCCTGGGAAAAGGATGTTTTTAATGACGGCTTTATGCAAAACGTGAGCACAAATACTCCCTTTTTTATATGTATATATATAAAGAAAAAAGGTTCCGTTCGTCTCCTGCAATACCCCTCTGCGATCCCACAGCGCAGTGGCCAGCAGCTAGAGCGGGACTCACCAGCCAGAGCACTGCTGCGGCACAGCGATCAATGGGAACGAGAAACAAGCCTCTTACAAGCACCAACCATTCCTGACACAAGCCAGGGCTGGAAAAGCTCTCTGACGGTACAGTCTTTTTATAGCCTGCGACTCCAGTTCCTGAAGCGTGCGTGACTAGTGGTACACGCGAGCACCTGGCAGATCAGAACAGAAAGCTCCACGGCACCTCGGCTTCCTTTTAACTGGGAACCCTTTGGACACTTGGATTGCTCCAGGATGGATCTCGGGGATTCGGTTTGGGAATTACAGGGTGAGGGGCATTGGGTGACGCAAGAGATGACCAGGCCTGGCCTTAAAATCTGTACCTCTCCCTCCCGCTCCCTAGAAGCTTCAAGACACGCCTTGCAAGGAGGAACTGTTCCTTGCCCGGCTGTGCATTGCACAGAGACGGTTTGGATTCCTTTAACAGCTTAACAGCTCAGGCACACAAAGCACTTGGAAGACCGGATCCACTTCCTGTCCTAAAGCAAAAGAAGCTACAACCGCAGGCAATCTGAGCTGCAGGCGACGAGGCCAAGCGGCCAAGCTCGTGGCCCTTCCTTGGTGTGGCCGGGGTAACAAGCTGCTGGTTAAGAAGGCAGCAGATCCGTGACAGCAGCATCCAGCCGCACACCCACAGAAAGGCTGCAGATTAAAGGGTACTGCTGACGCCGTTCCGACAGCTCTCTGGGCAGGGTTTTACGCCGCGTGCCCCATGCAGTAGCCTTACACTAGAATTACAGTCACTCCCCTGATAACGGGGTGTCGGCTTCGTGATTAAGGGGGTATTTACAGAGCCTGCCAGCTCCCAGCAGGACCGGCACCGAAAGGCACAATTCCACAAAGCACAGAGAAACGTGGCGCTTCCCGCGCTCCGGTGCCCCC
>JANRFK010004893.1:1062825-1073911 GCA_030068395.1 Apalone spinifera | reverse complement strand
TAGTTAGCGGTGTAAAATGGTGCGTGTAGGAAGGAAAAGCCAAATTCCCAAAGAGCAGCGGGATGCAGGCAGGCCTGTGCGCAGTCATAGATGACACACGAGTCAGCAGCATCAGGGTGTTACAGAACAGCAAGTGTTGTGGGGAGTTACATAAATTGGAGGTGAGGGAAATACAGTAATTCCATCAACTACTTGACTAGTCAGTTAACCGTTACTTAACAACTGTAGTTTCCTGCCCTCTGCAAGCTTGTGTTCTACTCGCAGACTGTTCTGTCCGCTTGTCTCATTGGCGATAGGGTGAACCGTCGACCCAAACTCTTGTCATTAGGTTTCAGGGTTACCACCAAACGAGGTTACTCTCGGCATCGCAATGCAGAGCTGTGTGGCGGTGCTCAGCGAACAGTCGCTCTGACCGATCATTCCTCCACCCTAGGACCGAATCGAGGGCTCTGAAAGTAGCTGCCTGCCTGTAGCAAACGTTGGAGCCGCTTTGGAAGTGCTGGGCTGACGTGCCCCGGAACCTTGGCTCCATCTACCCCACCCGCTCGTGGGGTGGTCTGAGCTGACGGACAGTCATCAGGCAGGGGTGCTGTTAAGGCGGGAGCAGAGCCCGGGGGCTGGGATTTAGTGGAGGGGAGATGTGGAAAGTTGGTGACGGATGAGAACTGAGGCCCTGGTTTCTCGTCTTTGTTTTCACAGGCCCTCGGTGTGAGGAGAACATTGACGACTGTGCGTCTGACCGGGGAGGGCCCCACTGCTTTCATGGCGGGCAGTGTGTTGACCAGATTGGGGGCTACAGCTGCCACTGTCTGCCGGGCTTCGCCGGCGAGCGCTGCGAGGGGGATGTTAACGAGTGCCTCTCCAACCCTTGCAGCCCCCAGGGCAGCCTCGACTGCATCCAGCTGGTGAACGACTTCACGTGTGTCTGTCGCCAGGCCTTCACCGGTGAGCATCTGGGGACTCCACCAGCTCCCCAGCAGCCGTCCAACCTTCCCCTGCCTGCCCTGCCCGGGGGCTGCTGGCTTCCCCGGTCCCCATCCCTCGCCGCCTCTCCTGCCTCCTGTGCGACGGGCGGCACCGACGGCCAATCCCCTTCCCTCCCGCCCTTCCTGTGCGACGGGCGGCACCGACGGCCAGTCCCCTTCCCTCCTGCCCCTCCTGCGCGACGGGCGGCACCGACGGCCAATCTGTGCTCACTGGTGCTCCCGGAGCCATGCTTCACGGTGCCCTTCTCCCTGGGGTTAGGCTCCCTGGGGTTAGGCCTGCTCCCCTTCCCTGGGGACCCTGGTTTGTGGTGCACTCTGCGTTGGCCGGCTCCTCTCCTGTCTGAGCTCGGGAAGGACGGCGAGGTGCTGTGTGCTGCCACCAGCGCGAACTGAGCT
This sequence comes from Apalone spinifera, assembly GCA_030068395.1. Classification (NCBI taxonomy): domain Eukaryota; kingdom Metazoa; phylum Chordata; order Testudines; family Trionychidae; genus Apalone; species Apalone spinifera. Next base: position 1,072,529 of record JANRFK010004893.1, on the reverse strand, counting down.
CTGCGGTGCAGCCCCTCTCTCCAGACTGACCAGCCTCCGCATCCTTGTTCCATGGGGGCTGGCTGCCGAGGGGCGGTCGGCTTTCCCCCGCCAGACGCCGTGTTGTCATAGGCTCTCGGCTCTGCTGCTGCTCCGACCACAGGGGTGATGCAGCCGCCCCCAAGCCAGCTGTTGTGCAGGCGATACGGGCCCTACTGTCCGAGGGGCTTTCTGCAGCCCCTCCCCCGCCGGGGACAGAGCAAACGAGGCTCGCAGCTGGGGGGGCTATTTTCACATCGTCTCGTAAGAGCCACTTGATGTGAAGTTTGTGTGCTCCCCTTCTCAGGGCGTCGCTGTGAGACCGTCATGGACGTGTGTGCCCAGCAGCCTTGTCGGAATGGCGGGACGTGTGCAGTTGCCAGTCATGTCCCTGAGGGCTTCACCTGCCAGTGCCCTCCAGTAAGTGCCATGCCCTTGCATTGCATGTGCTCGCCCAGCCCTCCCCACGCTGTCTGGCCCCAATGGCCCGTAAGCCCTGGCAGCAGCCGCCTTCAAACGGCTTGTTCTGAGTCTCACCGGCCCCGCTCCTGGCTGCAGGGCAAGCGTGCACCCCTGGGCTCTGTGCACAGCTGTGTCGGCCGGGCTGCCCTCCTCTCCCCGGGCCCCGCATCCCTTTGGAGCGCCAGGGCTAAGCTTTTTCCATGCCAGCCCTCGCAGTGCTCATGGGAGAGAGCTTAGCCACTCGCCAGGCCTGGCACTGGCTTGAAAATCTTCAGGGCTTTGCTCATTCCACGGAGCGCTTGTTTTGTGGAGCACTCTCCTGCAGCGACCACGCGAGGGAAACATCAGCCCCAAGGGGGACAATTCCTGTCAGCTGTCGCCTTGGGAGGAAGCAGGGCGAGCACGTTGGCTTCCCCGTCACTCCAGCATGCACGTCGGGGGGCACGAGGGCGGGCCAGGCCGGGCAGACACAGGCGAGGTGTAGGGGCTAGCTCCTTGGTGGGCGTTCTGGTGCCCCCGGCTGTAGGGCCCAGACAGTGAGTCTGGGTTAGGTCTAGGAACGCCCCGGCCCCTAGCATGGCGCTTGGGCCTGGGGAACTGACAGACTCGTGCCAGGCCGAAATCTCTTCTCCCGCCCTAATAGCTCTGCCCTGCCCGCTTCTCCCCTAGGGCTACTCTGGGTTTCAGTGCGAGCTGAGCAGCCCCAGCGCCTGCGGGCAGGTGACATGCAAGCAAGGGGAGCAGTGCGTCCAGTTCCCTTCGGGGCCTCGGTGCTACTGCCCAGCGCTGCCCGCGGGCGAGGCCTGCCAGACGAGGGTAGGCTGTGCCAGCGCCCCGTGCCAGAACGGCGGCACCTGCCACCCCAGGGCGCAGCCCCCTCACTACTATTGCCAGTGTCCCGGGGGCGCTGACGGCAGCCAGTGTGAACGCGTCGTGCGCCCCAGCCAGCCGCCGGCGGGATGCCAGAGCCAGCGCTGCGCGGAGAGAGCCGGGGACGCCTACTGCGACGCCGAGTGCAACACGCACGCCTGCCACTGGGACGGGGGCGACTGCTCCCTGAGCGTGGCAGACCCCTGGGCCAAGTGCCCCGCCGCGCTGCAGTGCTGGCACCGGCTCAACGGGCAGTGCGACGAGCCCTGCAACACGTCCGAGTGCCTCTTCGACAACTTCGAGTGCCAGCCGCACAGCCGGCTCTGCAAGTAAGGCCTGCGCCGGGCCCCCCACCTCCACCACCCCGGCTAGCGCCTCCCGCGGCTTGAACGCATGGCCACGGTGTCGTTCACCCCCCCACACCCGCACAGCCATGGCTAGCGCCTCCCGCGGCTTGAGCGCGTGGCCACGGTCCCCCTCTCTGCCCTGCCTAGCGCCTTCTGCAGCTTGAGTGTGTGGCCAAGGTATCGTTCACCCCTCCCCTCCCCCCCGCCCCTCCAGCCATGGCTAGCGCCTCCCGTGGCTTGAGTGCGTGGCCACGGCTCCCCTGCCTCCCCCGCCCTGGCTGGCGCCTCCTGTGGCTTGAGTGCATGGCCAGGCCCCGCAGCACCCCCTGCAGCATGGCGCACTCCCTCGCACTGCCTGTCCAGAGGGTTGGAAATGGCCGTGGAACGGGCACGGCTGGGGACAGAGCTCAGCGTCTCCGCATGCGAGCTGCTTCCAGAACCCACAGCAAAGTTGGCTCCCCTCCTGCTTCCCCGGAAAGCCAAACCCTTCCCCCCAGCAGGTGCTTCCTGAGGCCCTGGGGAAGGGGAGCATCTAGGTGTCGCTCCGTGTCCTGCAGCACCCCAACCTGGCACATCCCTGCTTGGGTGGCAGGCTGAGGCCTGCGGCAGAGCCCTTCGTCCCTAGCAGCACCATGGGGACCAGGCGCTTGCACTGAGCCTGGAGCCAGGCGGCCTGCGGGTATTCGTCCCCCAGCCTCGGGCCGGCTTGCCGCAGCTCCCGGGGGAAGGCCTCAGCTGCTGTAACCCCCAGGTACGACGGGTATTGTGCGGATCACTACGCGGACGGGCACTGCGACCAGGGCTGCAACTGCGAGGAGTGCGGCTGGGATGGGCTGGACTGCGCGGGCGACAAAGCCGAGAGGCTGGCGGAGGGGACCCTTGTCGTGGTGGTGCTGATGGCCCCCAAGGAGCTGCTGCGCGACGCCCGCAGCTTCCTGCGCACCTTGGGGGCCGTGCTGCACACCAACCTGAGGATCAAGCTGGACTCGCAAGGAGAGCCCATGGTGTTCCCGTACTACTTGGAGAGGCCGGCAGCCCGGAGTCGCCGCTCGCTGCCAGTCCAGCGCCGGCCCAGGGAACTGGAGCTGGAGCCGGAGCAGGAGGTCATTGGGTGAGCGAACTCCTCGGTGCCTCCCCAGACGGGCGCTGGGGCCCAACTTCCCTTCTGCCTGGGCAGGCCTCCCACTCTGTGGCTCGCTCGGGCCAATGCTCGGCTGCAGGACGAGCCTGGGAGAGGGCGTGGTCGCGGGACGGATCCGCTAGGCCCCTGCTCACGCCTCTGCCCTGTGACTGTTCCCACAGCGCGAGGGTGTTCCTGGAAATCGACAACCGCCAGTGCGTGGAAGATTCAGACCAGTGCTTGACGAGCACAGAGGACGCTGCAGCTCTGTTGGCAGCTCAGGCTATCAAGGGCCTGTTGCCCTACCCCTTTGTGTCTGTGCGGAGTAAGTAACGTCGGGGCGGGGGTCTGGCGCAGCGCTTGGTGCAGCGTACGGAGTGGCACGATTTAACGCTCCATCGGCACTTCAGCCCCCCGATCAAACACAGACCCCGTAGCCATGCGGCTGTGGCTGGCTGCCGTGGGCGTGTGCGGCACGCGTGGCCTAGCGAAGGTGTTATGGTTGGTGGCGTGGAGCGTAACACGGCTTCGAAAACCCGCCCGTGGCAGCCTGCGTTGCACTCCCCATCCAACAGGACTCACCCAGACCTCTGCACATTTAACAGGCACCTTTAAAAAAAATCCAACCAGCCCGAGTCCCCCCGTCCGCTGCAGAATGCCCCGAGATTGTGCCCGAACCTGAGCCCTGGCTGCGAGATTTGGTCACGGGCCAGGAACCGCACCTAGCCATGCCGGGACTGATTTGGGAAGGAGGTCTTGGGGCAGCTGACCAAAGAGCGGGGTCTGCGCACAATGCTGAGTACCGTGTGCACGGAGTGTGTGCCGCTTGTTCAGGGTCTCACAGGGGTGTCGTGCGAACAGCCGGGCGCTGCTTCAATCCTGGCGGTTGCCGCCCGGCGCCCCTGGGCGAGAGGGTGGAAGTGTGTGTCTGGTTCCAGGCCCACTGGCTCGCCGGGCATAGCCCGAGCCTGCGCTCCCACGCCCTGGGAGCCCCTCGCTCTAGCCCCAGGTGGAGGAAAAGCCCTGCCGGCCTGAGGAAGAAGCCCCGATGCGCACAGAGCGAAGGAGGCTGGAGGGGGCTGTCGGAAGAGCACTGACCTTGCTGTGTTCTGATTGGGGTTTGTAGGTGAGCCGTGGCTGCCCAAGGAGCCCCAGCTGCTTTACCTACTTGCGGTGGTAGCTGTGATCGTCCTTTTCATCCTGCTGCTGGGGGTGCTGGTGGCAAAGAGAAAGCGCAAGCATGGCTCCCTCTGGCTCCCCGAGGGCTTTGTTCTGCGCCGGGACCCCAGCAACCACAAGCGCAGAGAGCCCGTTGGGGAAGATGCAGTGGGGCTGAAGTAAGTCTGTGCTGGGTCGCTTGATGCCTTTGTGCTAGCGCGGGCGAGGTGTTCGAGAACCCCCCACCCCGCCGGTAACGCAGCAATCCCTCACTGGAGAGGAAACTTCACACTGCAGGCTGCAACCGCGCGTGCTTTTCTCTGCCCAGACGTCCATCTGGGGCGGTCGCTCATGGGATTAACTCCTAGAATGTTAAAGATGGAAGCCCCTGCCCCAGGGTTAATTTCAAACCTCTCTAGTCCGGCACCCTGGGGACCTGACCGGCGCCAAGCCCCAGGAGGTCGGGACTGTCTGGCAGCATCGCCAGCACTTCCACTGCCTGCTGGGTCGATCAGAACTAGCTAATGGCACAGGACACTGAGAGCCAGGCTGGGGGCTGTAAGCAAACTTGATGGGCCCACAGGAAGCGTGGCCGCACCCGTGCTAAGTGGGCATCCAGCTAACTCGCATCCCGCCGGACGTTGCGGGACTAGAGAGTTTGCACGAGCACCGGGAACCCCGCCGTCGGTAACAGTCTTGCACTGCCCCCTAGAGGCCAGGCCGGGGGTGACCGCCCAGCATGTCGGAGGGGTGTGGAAATAAGAACGGGTCTGAGCAATGCCTGCCCTTCGTGCGCGCTCCTTGTCTTTCACTGAACTAACCAAACGCAGAGCTCTGTACCGCTGGCTTGTGGCAATAAGGGACTAATGGAGCGCAGACTCCCCTCTCGCCACTCTGCCACTCCCTGCACGGCAGCGTCCTCGTCCTGTCACTCCGTTCTCCCCCGCAGGGCAGCGGCAGTCCGTCTGCACCTGCCTCCATGGCTAGCTGCAGCTTCTTTAGAGAGGGTCTGGCTTTGACCTTTCTCCAGGGCTAGCCTGGGCCCTCCCAGTTCCCTCACAGAGGCCCTCTCCCGCCCTTCTCTGTTGGGCGGGGTCTCTGTGCTCTACCTTAAAGTGCCCCCTGTGCCCACTGGCAGAGCAGGCCTTAGGCCTCAGCTCCAGCCCGCAGCCCCAAATGCCGGGCAGCAGCGGGGACTGGTCTTTGCTGCTCAGTGAGCCGAGCCACAAGCCTCTCCAGTAGTGGTTCATCTTTTCCCTCTCCACCCTCAGCACCTCCGTCTCAGTACAGGTGCTGCCCCCAGTCCTCTCTCCCCCTTGTGTCGGGGGGACCGCGTGCCCACGTTCTCCACCACAGGGCCGCTGGCTAGGACTCACTGCGGGGGCGACTCCTGCTGGCCGGTCTGGGAAGTAGCACAGTTCGGCAGCAGGGTGCCTCTTCTGCCCACGTCTCGTCCATTGTTCTCTCTCCTGCTGTCACCACCCGGCTCTGGGACACGTCGCTCCTGGGGACCGCGGCATACGCACAGCACGTTCCACGCAGCGCGCTGGCGACTCCACTGCCCCTCTGTCTGCCAGCTGAGGACACGTCTTCTCCCATTGATTTAGGGATCTGCCCGTTCAAACTGCAGAGGGCAGTTTGGCTGATTGCAGTCCCACCGAGCCCTGGACAGGGAATGGAGGCCCAGTGCCCAAGAGAGCAAAGGTAACTGGTGCTAGGCATCAACCGCTCCCTTCTCCCCATGCTGCTGCCTGGGTAAGGTTTGGTACTCGTGTGACGTGCCCCTCCCCCGAAATGCCCCTGTGTCCTGCACCTCCTGTGCGATCCCAGCATCCGGTCACTGCCACAGTTGGGAGCAGGCGCGCTCCGGGCCAGAGCCCTCCCTGGACAGCGCTCATACCCTGCCAGGGGAGGAGGCCTTTGTAAGCCCTGCTCCGCTATTGCCCAGTGGGAGCTGCAACCCCGAGTCACTTGCTTCAGAACCAGCTGCACTGGGACTTGTTACACATTCCGTTTCCCTGCTCAGGCTGAAGCGCAGGCTCTGCTGTCGGAAGGCGAGGAGCAGGTAGATCAGCGCCAGTGGACACAGCAACACCTGGAGGCAGCAGACATCTGCGGGACTCCGTCTCTAGCCCTTACACCCCCGCAGGAGGCCCTGGAGACGGAGGGGCTGGATGTCAATGTGCGAGGGCCAGGTCAGTCCGCTCTGTGTCTGAGAGAAGCTGTAGCCCTACAGGCAGCTCCCAAGGATAGAATAGCCGCGTCTAACCCAGTGTGTGCACTTGTAGGCCTACGGACAGCTCCTGGGGTTAGAACAGCCACGCCTAACGCAGGGTGCGCTTGTAGCCCTACGGACAGCTTCCGTGATTAGAACAGCTGCATGTAACCCAGCCTGCGCATGTACCCCTACGGTCAGCTCCCAGAATTAGAACAGCCGCATGTAACCCAGGGTGCGCTTGTAACCCTACGGACAGCTCCCAGGGTTAGAACAGCAGCTTGTAGCCCTACGGTCAGCTCCCAGAATTAGAACAGCCGCATGTAACACAGGGTGCGCGTGTAGCCCTACAGACAGCTCCCAGGGTTAGAACAGCAGCTTGTAGCCCTACAGACAGCTCCCAGGGTTAGAACAGCCACACCTAACACAGGGTGCGCTTGTAGCCCTCATGCAGAGACATCAGCAGTGTTACCCAGTGTTTGACCAAAAGCTCCAGGGAGACAGAGAGAGAGACCTACTGTGCAGCCTAGAAGAATGTCTGTAGAGACAGACCCATGGTCGGTACTGCTTGGAGTGTAGCAGGGCGGGACTGGGAGCGCTGTCTGAGGGCCGTCTAGGAGGCCCCTGAAGGCAATAAAACTCCCAAAGCAGTGGCCAAGGCACGCTTGAGCAGAGGCGAGAGCTGAATTCCTGTGCTGGAAATGGCCAGTAGCGTCTCTCGACTAGGAGTGGCATTACCGCACTGATGCGTGGCTGAGCGCCCGCGTGGCCTGCGCGGAAGCGATTCCTGCCGACGCAGGAGCGTGAGCTGATACCATTAACCCCAGAAGGGGAAGACAGCTACCTAACACGCAGGCGTGGCCCGCTGTGTGCACACGCGGAGGCTGTGTCCTGGGGCGGAGTGGCAGCAATGCACAGACACGGCCACAGTCCTACGGCTTCACTTCGCGTCCTGTGCTCCGTTTGGGCCACCGTCACTGGCAGCCCTTGCGACCTGCCTCTTCTCCACTGTGGGCGGGCGTCCCCTGGCTGTGCTTAGGGAGCTCTCTCCCCGGGGCTCTGAGTGTTCTGCCGGCCAAAGTGCTTCATTGCATGGTCGTGTGTGGCCTGCACTGTGTGAGCCAGGCTGGCTGTGCCTTTTCTCCGGGCCGGTACGGCAGCAAAGGGTGCGCTGTAACATCTGGGCGTGTCCTCGATTGCTCTTACATCCAGTCTGGCCCGTTGCCCAGCCAAATGTGTGACCATTGGGCACTCTTGCTACTTCGCCTTCTGGCCCTAGAATGGCTACTGACAGGAGCCAGCTGTGAGCCAGGGCCTGGCCAATCAGCTTCTGCAGGCTCTAAGCTCTCACGTGTCCTGTGCTCCTCGCCCGGTGGCTGGGAGGCAGCCTCCCAAGTGGGGCCAGTGTCACGCCAAAAGGCGTTCCTGCGCCGCCGGGCGGGGCTTGGTCGCTGGGGCACAAAGAACGAGGCCATTCCGATTTCTCCTGTGTTGCAGATGGCTGCACCCCCCTCATGTTGGCGTCTCGCTGGGTGGGCAGCTCCGAGGTCAGTGATGAAGACGAAGACACAGAAGATTCTTCAGCAAATATCATCACAGACTTGATTTATCAGGGCGCCAACGTGCAGGCCCAAACAGACCGCACCGGGGAGATGGCGCTGCACTTGGCAGCCCGCTATTCGAGAGCGGACGCGGCGAAACGCTTGCTAGACGCTGGTGCCGATGCAAATGCCCGAGACAACATGGGGCGGTCTCCCCTGCATGCGGCCGTGGCAGCTGATGCGCAGGGGGTCTTCCAGGTAAGCCACGGAGAGATTCCCATGTGGGCTCACCCCGAAGGATGGAGCTGGGCATGTACCGCGTACGGGGCTCTCCCACGCTCGGACTGAGCAGCGCGTTGGCCCGAGGGGAAAGGACAAAGGTTCTTTGTGGGTCTAGTTTCTCCCAGCCTCAGAGGCTGCGCAGATTGTGCGTGCGTGCTGCACGGGGGGCGATTGTTCCATCATTGTTCACACCTGGCACTGCATTCAGCCCTGGTCTCGCCACACGGATACAAAGCTTCTCGGTAATTCTCACTCTCGTTGAGCGGAATGGTAAAACTCCCCTTGCCCACGCCCCAGATCCTGATCCGCAATCGAGTGACGGACCTGGACGCGCGGATGAACGATGGCACGACCCCGCTGATCCTGGCTGCCCGCCTGGCAGTGGAAGGGATGGTGACCGAGCTGATCAACTGCCAGGCCGACGTCAACGCCGTGGATGATCATGGTACTGCGGGGCCGGGGGCTCCCAGGGCGGCGCTCGGGAAGAAGCAGCTGTTTCTAGACTGCAGCATTTTACTAGCACGGCGCTAGCAGGATCAAGAGGGCAGTGGGCGTCCTCCCGAGCTGGGCTGCGTGGTGCTGAATGCCTGGCCAGGCCCACGCGGGCTGCCTGGAGATGCCTGGAAGTGTGGGGGGGACACGGGGCCAGGGGGTTGTGCTGAGACTTTCTGCAGCCTCTCTCAGGTGTGCAGTGAGCCTCCTGGAGGGGCTGTCCCCTGGTGCCAGGGAGGGGCCTAGGCGGCAGGGCTGACCATGCTGGGAGGAGCAGGAGGTCGCCCGGCTCAGCTGGTCCCTAGGGAGGGTGGGGGAGACGCCGCCCCCTTGGCGCGTTGCTGAAGGGCCTGGATTTCTCCACAGGCAAATCTGCTCTGCACTGGGCTGCCGCTGTTAACAACGTGGAGGCAACGCTGGTGCTGCTGAAAAACGGAGCCAACCGAGACATGCAGGACAACAAGGTAGAGTGGGTGTGCTCAGAGTGCTGCCCTTCCCCCGCCGCCTGCTCGGCCGGCCCTGGCCCCCACGCTCTGCCACCAGCGGGTGTCAGCTCAGCGAGATGGTCAAAGCCGGGCCTTGGAGCTAGGCTTCTCCAGCTCCTTTAGGGACGAGTGAGCCGAGCCTTCCAAAGGGCCGTAGGCAGCAGCTCCCATTGACCCCCACCCCACCTCCCTACCACTTGGCCGGGCTCATCCCCAGCCTGGCGTCCTCCCGACGGCTCGGTTCCTTCCCCCACAGGGAGTTAACGGCTCCCCTCGTCGGCGAGCCAGGCTGGCTAGTGCTGGCCTCGGAGAGTGCGGTGGGCGTGCTGCGTCCCACACCGCAGGTCCCCCAGCTCCGTGGAGGGGCCCAGCTGCTGAGAGGTCTCTGTGCTTTCAGGAGGAGACTCCGCTGTTCCTGGCAGCACGGGAAGGGAGTTTTGAAGCAGCCAAAATCCTGCTGGACCATTTTGCCAATCGAGACATCACAGACCACATGGATCGCCTGCCGCGGGACGTGGCCCAGGACCGGATGCACCACGACATCGTGCACCTGCTGAGCGAGTACAACCTGAGCCCGAGCCCCGCCGGCCACCCGGGCAGCATGCTCAGCTCCCTCTCGCCAGTGATCTGCGGCCCCCATGGCCCCTTCCTCAGGCTGAAGCAGGCTTCCGGAGGCAAGAAGCCAAGAAAGCCTAGTGCCAAGGGCCTGGGGGC
>JANRFK010004893.1:1010355-1054144 GCA_030068395.1 Apalone spinifera | reverse complement strand
GATGGACCTTTGGTCTGACCCAGTACGGCCGTTCTTATGTTCTTATGAGGCAGGTCCCACAGCTACACTCTTTGACCTGGAGGAATGGGTTGAAAACAGCACATGAAATGTGATAAAATAGAAGATGGTTCCCACAGGAATAGGTGATTATCTAGACTTGGGACCCTGGCTGGGCACTCCCTCGAGTGTGTGATTGGAGAGCTGGAGAGGAGGTTAACCACACACAGCAAGGGGCTGATGTGGCTGTATAAGCCACTTCAAACGGTCTATTCAGCTGTGCCGGGCACAGATTTGGCCCTAGGTGGGGAACTGTGCTCCAGCAGGGGCGTCACATTTCAGAAACAGAACAGGAGGGTTCAGAGGAAGATAAACATGTTTGTAAGTGGCTTGGGAAACAAAATCTTGCAGAAAAGCCGAGTGAACTGGGTTTGTTTAGTTTGGAAAAGGACACGGGAGAGAAGTATTTGCTGACTGGTGACAATATTTGACCCCCGCATTCTTTAAAGCGCCTTTCTTTAAATCTGCTACAGCAAAACAAACAGCTTAAGGAAAATGGCAGTTAGGCCTGAGCCCAGGTTTTATTAAAACAAGATGGCACGGGAGGGTCCAGAATCACCATCACTGGAACAGACAAGACTGCCAGCTGGTGGATGACTGTGGGGTAATGAAAATCCTGCAGCAGAGCAGGTTTGACCAGATTCATTCAGATTTCCTTCCCGCAAAGGGATTCTGGGTCTGACGTTAAGTGGCGGCTGAAATCTTAATCCCTAAGAACAAAGGGCACTGGAGTTATGCAAGCACCAAGGCACTTGTTACCCAGCTGATACCACCCTGGCTAACACCATTCCTGGCCTTACACTGCACCCAGCTCAGGGAAGATGTGTCTCTTAGCTCTCGGCACGCCTGGCCGGACAGCCCCTTTCCCATGGCAGGAGGCTCAGGCCTGGGGACTGGATGGCATTAAGGCCAGGTCACCAGCACAGCTGGCGTAACTACCGAGTTCCCTACCCCGAGTTCCTGGCGGGCAGGAGCACATGAAATGATTGACGCGGTCAATGCAGGTTCCTCCGTTCTGGCAGGGCTGGAGCTGGCACTCATCCACTTCATACTCACAGTTGACGCCTTGGTACCCGGGCACACACTATTGGTATGAAAAGCAGACAAGCGTAAATAAGCTGCACCCAGCCGGGAGCGGCACACCCGCGGGGAAGCCGGGACACGCTACGGGGTGGGCCAAATGCTGCTGTGCACCACCGGGCTGGGCTCTCTGCGGGACGGCGCAGGCAGCCAAGCGCAGACTGAGCTCCCACTGTCTGGAGGGGAGCGCGCCTGCCCTGCGGACAGAGCCAGGGGAATCGCTCTTCCTGGGCCGTTGGAGGTGCACAGGCTGTCGAGCTAAGCAGAGCTCTTGCAGGCCCTCAGAGATCCCCCCTGCCTCGTCGCTAACGTCCTGAGATTGACACAGTTACAAGTCCACGGCCCCCGCGCTGGCCCCAGGGAACTGAGCACATGCCACTGCTGTAGAAACTGGCCTGTATTTTAAGTGGCACGTAAAGTCAACCCCCTCCGAAACAAGCCTCCCCAGTCCGGCCTGGGAGCGAGAGCTGGAACAGTAGCACGCCTGTATAGCAGCCAGAGAGGCCCCTCCCAGCCTGGGGAGCCACTGGGCCCCACTTCCCCAGCAAGATGAGCACTGGCAATTTTTTCAATATGCTCTCGTTTATTTTCACATAGTCACAGAAGTTGGGGTGGGGGAGGTGACGAAATCCACCGCGCAGGGTTATAACATTTTAGTAACAAGCTGCCATATCTCCTGATACTGAACACCCTCAGCTGTAAGGCCCTTCAGGAATGCTGCTTCCCTCCCTGCCAGTAGCCGACTTTCAACTCGGGCTGGGTCTAGCCTTACGCAGAAGTTCAGATGAAGATACACAACCCTAGCTCTGTTAATTGCCTCGCTGGAGTTGACATACCTCAGTTCAAACTTCAGCAGCATCGCCACAGCAGGAGGTCAATGGGAGCAAATGCTGTCCTCAGCTTCCCTTACTACTCCTGATTTGATGAGTACCAGTGTCAGCAGAGGCACTTTCAGTGTTCGATTTAGCATGTCTTTACTAGACCCGCTAAATTGAACTCTGGAAGATCGATCACCACAGTGTCGATCTTTCAGGAAGTGAAGACGTGGCCTTATTCTCAGCTGTATTAGCTGTGTTTTTTCTCACATCAAATCTTGTTTGACTGTTTGCCCGTATTGCTAAGAGCTTGAGAGCTCTGTACTGTGACCAACTGTTACCCAGAGCTCTTCCTGTTAGATATAACCAGCAAGTGTCACTAACATGGCGGGACTCTCTTCTGGAAGGAGAAAGAACCCGACGTCTTCCCCTCCCCTTTCTTGGGGCCAGGCTGCTCTTGACTTGTCACTCTTGGCTTACGCCCAGGTTACTGTCTTGGGTACGTCTTGGGTACGTGCAGACCCACGACAACTTGAGTAAATCTCAGGGCTGTTTGGAAAATGACCAGACAGGCTAGCAAAGGGCCTGGGAACTATTAACGGAAACAGACCACATGAAAGGCGAGGGAAGAGCTGTGCAACGAAAACGCAGGCCAGGAAGAGAGAAGCATCTGCCTGGTGTCTCTTCTGCACTGCCCGGCTTTACCTCACACTGATACCCCCCCAGGTAGTCGCTGCAGGTGGCACCATTCTGGCATGGGTTGGAGGCGCATTCGTCCAGCTGCTCTTCACAGTAGCTGCCAGCATAGCCCAGGTGGCACTGGCAGCGGTGGCTGTTGCCCACATCCAAGCAGATGCCGTCATGCTGACACAACTGGTCTACAGGGACCCCTAGAACAAGAATTGATTAAGCCAAGTCAGCAGCCGCCTCAAGGCAACACGTCGGAGAAAAGCTCCCGAGTGCCCTTCCAAGCGTGCGTTCCCCTGGGAACAGGCACGGCTCCACCCGACCGACACACATTCTATCCCAGGGGCCGCTCTTCGAAACAAGCCTGGTCCCCCGACAATGGTCCTACCTGTGGCCGGAGGCAGACGAGGGCCAGCAGTGCCTGCTTGGATTCTTCCCGCGGATCACTAGACACTGTGCTCTGCTTGGTGACGATCTACAGCACGCAGGTCAGTGTGCAAAGGCTGGCTTCTGCCCACCCGCCCGCAGCACCTCCCGGAGCAGCCCTTCACACCGCCTGTCCGCACATTCTGGGAACCACCCGAGGATTTGCACCAGGTGTTTTCCATCAGCGTCATCTGAATTCGGCAACTGAGCACGAGCCCTAAAGTTGTAGGCCACGAAGCATCTACGGACCAGTATCCCTGACCCACAGTACCAGACCCTCCTGCACCCACTGGGAGGGCAGGGTTTCAACCTGGTCCTGCGGCGAGTCACCGCAAGGGCATCAAAGGCAGAGGAGCCCCAGAGGGCAGCCCGTGTGGAGCAGATGACTGAAACCCTGAACGCGGACTTAGGGGAGCGTGAGCTTTGGGACACTGTCCCCAGGAACGGGTCCATCGTTCTGTGAACAAAGGGAAGGAATCCGAGGGAGCTTGGGCTGAATGCTTCAGGAGGTGTCTGGAGGCTGTTCCTCCTTATGAAACTCCCCTACGCTCTTCCACAGCTTAACACTGCGCCTCACTGGCCCCCAGGGCCACCATCTTCTGGACCCCAGACCCCGCAGAGCACGCCTTACCCCTCTGTGAAGCTGCAACCTGACAGGAGACGTTGGGCACGTCACAGTAGGCGCCGGTCCAGCCAGGCGGACAGATGCAGTGAACCTGGGCTCCCCTCTGGATGCATGAGCCTTTGTTCTTACAGGGAAACTTGCTGCACAGGTCCAGCAGCGTCTGAAAAAAACAGACCACCCTACTAAGCTGGAGAAAGACGTCAGGCCGGCAAAGGGACTGCAAAGGCAGCTCCCCAGCCAGTTAGCTCGTGCTGATGGGCCTGCCCTTTCCCAGGTGCACAGCTGGACACTCCAAGTCTCAGGAACTCACCAACTCCAGATCTGCATTTTTTTCATCTCCCTCCCCACGGCCTCCTTTGCAGAGGGCGGGAAGTGGGATGTCCAAGTCAGGCCTCCTTAGCCTGCCCTGCAATTCATCCCCGTCCCAAGCTGCAATGTGCCAGCATGTTCCACTCCTGGCAGAGGCTCCGTAGAATACAGATTTCTAGGGCCCTGCAGGGATACCAAAGCCTACCCACGGACAGACGCTGGGCTCTGCAGGGCTCTACTCCAGGAGACACTGCAGCCAATGGAGAGGAGGGTGGTTCTGCCAAACCCAGGAGCCAGTGTCCCGCGCCGGCAGCTCTTCCTAGCAGTGCGGCTGTATTCCCACAGTAGCAAGAGTACCAGCTGCTGATGGGGGTGCCCTCTGAGTTCAATTTAGTGGGTCTTAACCAGACCTGCTAAATCAAACTCTGGAAGATTGATCGTGATAGCATCGATCTTCCCTAGAGTGAATACCTGACCCCAGAAAAGTCTTGATGCTGTCTTTCCTACAAGAATGCACCTCATAGCTGGCAGATGTGGTTTTCTGCTTCCCACTACTTGTGTCTGAACATGGTGTGGCTGTGAGAGTGGACAGATCCAAGCGCAGAATATCCAGTGCTGGAAGCATAAGAGGCCCCGTGAGAACAAGGTTTTTAGCAGGGTCAGAGGCTTTGTTACAGAAAGGACTGGACCCCGTAAGCCATGTCTACACCAGCTGTACACCATCTCTGCTGTGTTACAGTCCAAATGAAAACACTGCGTGAGACCGACCAAGCAAATAACGGCTGTAGAGTCTGCACTCAGCGCACTCACCTGGCAGTCTTTCCCGGTGTAACCCAAGGGGCAGAGGCACTGGTAGGTCCCCAGGCTATCCACACAAGTCCCTTTGTTCAAACAAGGGTGGGAATCGCATTCATTGATCTCCATCTGGCAGAAGGCCCCAGTGAAGCCCACCGGGCACTGGCAGGAGAAGGAGTTGATCTCATCCACACAAGTGGCTCCATTGAAACAGGAACTGAAAAACAAGCACGAAAACACACTTAGCTGCGCCAAGGACACGTTAACGTGGGGAGAGCTGAAGAGCCCTACGGGTATCTGCTCTTCCCTTGGCTTTGCCAGGCCGTTCTGTGTGTGCCATCCTACAGACTGCATGCTGGGACAGAGCCAGGCTGACAGCCCCGGAGCCTCCTCCTCCAGTGGGCAGAGGCATTCCCTAGCCACGCATGCAGAGCAGCCAGGGGCATTCTCCTGGGAGCGGGGTCACGGCTGGTGACAATCTGTGGCCTGTTGTGTACAGCACGCCACCCTGGATGACTGTGCTGGTCTCTGGGCCACACTCTGCCTCTCTGACCAAGTGAATCCGCAGCCTGCGGCCGAGCCAGAGGCATTTCTTCAGAGAGACTCCCAGGCTCCACGGAAAGGCCCAGCGTTGGAAGCTCCCAATCGTCCCTGGCCATGCCCTACTTTAAAAGGTGCATCCTATTTTCAGTCTGACTGGCTCTGATGTCTGCTTCCAGCCCCTGGCTCCGGCTTTCCCTTGTGCAAAACTACGGAGGTCGTTTGGCGGCACAGGGCACCAAATATACAGGAATCGTTTCAGTGACACCAGAGAGAGACGAAGAATCAATCATCGCGGCTGGCTGTAATACTAACGGTGGCTCTGCTGTCTCTGATTCGCCAAGACCCGAAAGGCTTGGAAACGATGTCCCAATAGACCACCGTGGGGTTTCCTTGGCACCTCTCTGATTATACACAGTGTTTCTATCCCAGAGAGGCGGAATTAATTTTTCAAGTGACACTGACTCAGTGGCAAACCATTTATTTTACATCCATGACGTTCCTTTGACCCACTGACTTAGTAACTCCCCCCCCCCATCGCGTTTGACAAGCTTCCTCATCAGCCTCCATTCAGAAAGGCAATTAATCTGCTTTCCATATTGCTGGCACCTTCCCATCAGCCCCCAGGACTGGGTGGCTCAACAAGTCAGAGCCGATTCCCACAATGCACCAGGCAGGATGCATGGTGCCTGGCCGAGTACGAGAGACCAAATCACCAAGTGCAACAGCACCGGAGATGTGTGTCCCTGTGGGACAGGGAGACCAACAGGGCGAAAGTGATCACAAAAGGGAAGAGGACCATTCACCCCCAGATGCAGAGCACACGACCTATGGACCACAGGGGCCAGAACTAAGGGAGCTCCACCTGGACTTGCACCCTGAGCACAGATCCACAGGTGGTACCTTGGAGAGCACAAGACCCTCCCAAGCCACAAGTGAGGCAAACCCCCCTGGTCTTGGGCTGACGCAGGCCCCAGGCCGCCAGGCAGGAAGACAGCCCCGGAGCACAGCTGCCTGCAGCGTTCCATCGCTGAGGAAGGGCACTCACCTCTCGGTGCACTCGTCAATGTTGCTCTCGCAGAGGGTCCCCTCAAACCCTGCCCGGCACTTGCAGGTGAAGCTGTTGACGTAGTCTGTGCAGGTGCCGCCGTTCCGGCAGGGCTCGCTCAGGCACTCGTTGGTATCTGCCTGGCACTTATCCCCCTGGAACCCGGGCAGGCAGGTGCATGAGAAGGAGTTCACCCCGTCCACACACACAGCTCCATTCTGGCAGGGATCTACAACAGCAACACGGCCCACATTAGGAAGGGCATACGGCTGCCAGGGCCTCAGTCTGCCTCTGCCGCAGCATCTGAGCAATTGCTAGCTACCCTGGGTGGCTGTTACTAGCACCCACGCGTAGAACGCGAGCTGCAATGTAATACAATTAAGTTGTTTCCCCCCAAAATCTAGCTGAACCGGCTACATTTGGACTTGCACTTTGATATTTGTCTGAGCTACTCCTGCAAAAAGTTGAAACTTTCCTAAAGGGAAACGGTCCATTTTAAAAAAAAATTCACTAATTTATGAAAATTCAGCTTATGATGCGGTGCTGTAGAACCTTAACTTTTGCACGCCAATCCTCCTGGAAGATATCCCGGGTTTTTCTGGCCCTCGGACATTTATAAAGGATGGGTTCAGGAAGGGAGCAATGTGACGGGACAGTTCGTGTTGCTTCTGGCAATCTAAGATGGTACTTTCACTTCAGCAGGGCCAACGTCTCCAGGCAGAGGAGATTCTCAATTTGATGGTGCCCCTTATGAATGTGGGTTAACGTTTCTACACTTTGAAACGCAAAACCTGAGCCTAACTCCTCCTGTTTTACATGCTACAGCCAACTCCCATCAGACAGCCAGCAAAGGCCATTCCAGCCCCAAAGACAGTTTCCCGAAGTTGAAAATATCTGAAACAAAGGGCCACACCAGGAAGCGGTCCCTGCAGCGCCAAGAGCAGCCATTAGCAGCACCGGGAAGCTGTTTCTCGAGCAAACAGGAAATCGCCTCTTTCGAAGAATAGCCGTGCACTCACTTGGAAGGCAGTCGTCAATGTTGCTCTCACAGCCTCGTCCAGTGAAGCCCGGGCGGCATTCGCACACGTAACTGCCCTGAGTGTTACGGCACAGCGCCTGATTCTTGCAGGGCTTTGACACACACTCGTCTACATCCACCGTGCACCTCTGGCCTGAAACCAGAAAGAGGCTGCGGGGTTAAGTCTCCACGGTGGTAACCGCAGCCATGAACGGCAGAGCGCCCCGTCCCCCCCATTACCTCCCCAGCCGGCAGCACACTGGCAGGCGTAGCCCTCCGAGTTGGGCGCCGGGCGGCAGACGCCAGAGTTCGCACACGGCTCAGGGGAACAGGGAGACAGCGCGAGCTGGCAATTCACACCTACAAGAGGACACCAGAGGGGCAAATTGTTGTGGGCTGGGTGTCCCGATGAAGGATGAAAAGATCTTACCTCAAAGGGTTCTCCAAAGGAAACCGATGGCACTCCACTCCTCTGCACCTCACACTGGGGAGGGGAAGGTCTACACGGGGTGCTGGATAGAAGAGGGGGGCAAGTCGCTGTGGCCCAAACTCTCTGGGGGGGGTCCCATAGGAGAGGACTGATGGCTACGGCAACCAGTCACGCAGGGGACGGGTCTGGAGCAGACAGCAGGTGGGCAACGTGTGTCCTGCGAGACATTCTGTTTGCGGTTGCCAGATCCTGCTGGCTTTTGGCTGTGTAGTTTTTTCCTACTGGTGCCACTAACGCGACACCCACGCACAGCCAGGGCCTGGGAAGCGAGGTGCGTGCTGATTGCACCCAACACTGCGAGCCAGGCTCCCCCTGCATCCCATCACAGCGTTGCCATGGTGCAATCCGCACAGCCTGCCAATACTAGGGAGACCATCTTGGTTACGACAACCTTGTGGCTACAGGCCCAAGCCTCTCCAGCCTGCAGCCAGCTGGGAGGGGAGAGGACACCCAACTTCCACCAAGGCACCTGCTTCCCCTTTGCTTTTGTAACCCTGCCAGATGGCAGGAATCCAAGGGAGTGAACCTCAGAAGAGCCGAGCTGACATGCTGTATTCACCAACCGCTCCAAAGTCGTCCCTCCTAACCGGTTTCACCAGCCTGAGCTAGGGATTTGCCCCAGAATGCCTGGGCAAGGAGCAGGAGGTTCTGGCAGCGCAGTATTGTTAGCTCAGCAGAGCGCTGGTAGGGAAAACCTGAGCGCGGTGGCAAAGAACGACTAATGCTCGCCAGACACCGCAGAGCCGTTTGCTTTGGCGATTTTAGCTCCTGCACTGAGGCTGCTTCTGACTCCGGATGGATTCTACCGCAGCTCCCTGGCAGCAGCAGTGGTCACAGGCGGACCAGACAGCAAGTGTGAAAAATCTGGACACTTTTTTTTCAGGGGCGGGGTGACTCAGCTGCCCTATACAAGCCCAAGCCCTGAGATCAGGGTGTTCCTGATACTACTGGGGCGTCTGGCTACCCTAAATGCCCAGAAGTGCTTTTCTGTGCCCTCGGTTGTACCCAATATTGCCAGCTCAAGTCCCTGTGCGCTTGTCACTGCAAGGTTGCATTTTGCATCGTTCTCCTCCTTGGGCTGCTCCCAAAAACCACCATGAAACTGCCGAGAGCAGAGAACGAGGCCATCTGCTTATGGCGTGCGTCTGCCTTACATGTCTGTGCATGTCCAGACTCTGTTTAAAGTGCATCGTCCTAAAGCATTTGCCTTTGGTCACCTTCCACAGCCATCTGACTGACGGGCCGTTTTCATGCTGCTAGCGCCCCCGGCCTGTGCTCTGCTGCGAAAACCAGCCCCGCGCGCTAGGCCTTGTCCAGACCTTTCCCAGGAAGGGCACAAGCCGCTTTTATGAGAGAGGGTGGAGACAGTTCAGAGGGGTTGTGTGGGAAAATTCTTAGGAACCCCACTGCTCAAGAGCTAGCTGTGTGCCCCTCCTTCCCTGTGCCTGAGACAACCATAGGCCAGACCTGTTACGTCTGCGGGGGAAAGGGCTTTCCCTTCCGACGGAGTGCCACAGCAGTGCTCGGCGCCCGGACGAGAGTGGCGGAGAAACTCCCTGCTCTTTGTCACGCTCCCTAAAACTCTTCTGGGAACCCCTGGGACAGGCTACACCCCCAGCTGTGTTCAGTTCACTCATGCTGGCGGTACTGAGCCTGTCCAAGACGACTGCTGCACTACGAGGCAGTAAAATGGAAAACAAAAGAGGACAAGAGCTCGGCCCTCGAGTTCACCTTTGAATCCTTTCCTGCATCTGCATCTGTAGCCAGTTGCTAGACTGTCACAAATGCCGCTGTTCTGGCACGGGTCTGACAGGCAGGCGTTCTGTTCCACTTCGCAGTTGGCTCCGCCCCAGCCTGGGTCGCAGAGACACGTGTACCTGAAAGAAAATAGCACGGTTCTGTACTATTCCGGGGCAGCTGTGCTACCCACGCGACTAGGCAAGTGGACAGCCTGAGACGGGAGGGGAACGGGGAGGATTTGCCCTTAGAAAGGTTCATGAATCACATTTACCTTGGTCACACCAGCTAGACCATCTCCTTAATATACAACCAACCCAGGCTCACTCCTGCCTGTCTAACTTAAGCTAGTAGTCCAGCCCAGGCACAGTCTGGACCAGGCAGGACATGGGCCTGGAGCCCTTCAGCGGCCCGGCTGGATGAACTCCTGCGGTCCACAGCGAGAGGGCATTCCCCAGGGGCAGAGGGGAGCGCACTGCAGTGGCTGACACCTCTCCGGGAGGGGCACACTCAAGAGGCAGTGATAGGAAAGTGCATGGCTACATCTACGGAGTCCCAAAGAGCAAGCTGCTCTTCAGGCTCATTCCACACGGCCCCCCGGGCAGGCAAGAGGACACAGATGCCTGTGCCTGCCATACGCAGACAACCCAGCTCTACTTCTCCTCCACATGCCGCTGCCTCCCGCATGGCCCCGCGCCTGGACCAGACCCGCTCAAGATAGGCAGCTGGCTGCACGGATTCCGGCCAGGCGGAGCTGAGGCTGGCGGGCTGAGGAGTGCTCAGCCACAGCCTTTCGGTCCGTCCTTCGGAAGGGCTCTTCCCTCCCCAGAGCCTAGGCTCCTTCCTGCTCTGTGTGGGCATCTCTGGCTAGCTAGGAGACAACGACCTGGCCCTGTCCTCCCCGCTTTCTCCACCTCTTGGCTGGGTCCCTAGTGCAGCGCACTGCGGTGTCTGCTCAGCAAAACGGGACCCCTCATGCCCACCAGGCCCGGCCTCTGCGTCCCAGGGACCGGTCAGTTCTTGGCCTCGTCTCACCGGGCACAATGGCCCAGGCCAGCATACTGAAGAGATGGCCGAACGGCCCAGGAGGAAACCTGGGCTCAGCAGCCCTGCTCCTCGGCACAGCAACGCTCCTTCCAAGGGCAGCAACTGGAGCTCGTCCGAGCACCCAGCAGAGCGTTCCCAGGGCCAGTCCATGAGTTTGGAAAGCAACCCCCCAGGAATTAGGCCCCCCCCCCCCCCAGCACTGGCACACTCCACCCACCTTCGCCAATCGAAGCTCACGGCCAAACCGACTTTAGAGACCCTACCAAAACCAAGCTCTCCACTGCACACGCCACTTTTCTCCTGGGAGAGAGGAGAGGCCCGAGCCCACGTCAGGCCTGGCGCTTGCTGTGCTAGTAGGAGATGCTTGGACACTACGAGGCTACGCATGGCACGAGACCATAGCCCCGCAGAGACAAGGCTGTCCGAGCAGGCAGGGGCCCACGGATCGCTCCCTGGGGAGAGGAGCAGCAGCTAGTCCACGGAGACTGTGCCCCCTTCATCTGGTGGCCAGGTTAAGCTACAACATGTTAACTGAGACATAACCTGGGACAGCCCGGATCTTCGCGCAGAGGGTATTCAGGGCGTTTACTGAAAGACTCCTTCCAAGGTGTGGGGGCAGCTGGAACTGCTCGGCCTGCTCACCAGCAATGAGCCTGGCGGGCAGCCGGACACGGAGAGAAGCAAGCAGGAACAAAACGCTCCGCTCTCTCTGCTGCAGAGACACGTGGCACAGGGCACTCCAGGCGCCAGGAAGAAAGCCCATCTAACCCAGTGACACTCCCCACGTCAGTGCCCTCCTGCTCTTACCACTCGCCAGCAGCCACGGCCAGATCTGACTCTTCCATACAAACGCTGGGGAGAAGCGTTCGACACGGATCTAAATACAGAGTTCATTGGCAAAAAGCCCAGGCCTGCTGACCGCTTCACGTGTATGTAGCATTTGTACCCAGGGTCTCAAAGCTGGCACTCACCCACTGACATCCTGCGTGCAGTTGCCATGCACACAGGGGTTACTTAGACAATCGTCAGCGTGCGAGTGACAGACGGGTTGATGGAAGCCTTCTGGACACAGGCACCGAAATCCATTCATTTCATTTTCACACGTTCCACCGTTCCGGCAGGGACTGGAGAGGCATTCGTCAATATCCACATTGCACCTCGGACCTGAACGGAACACGACGGGTTAACCCGCGTTCTCACACCCGCGACGCATCCCCAAAACAGTGTCACAGGTCCTGCAGCTACGTCTCACAGGCCTGGGCCCATGACAGAGCCACAACAGAATTACACACTTTCCACAAGGGCTGACAACTAGGTAAATGCACTGTGCCTGATGCAGCCTTCCTGGGCTATTGGCTCGGCACCCAACCCCTCCTTCCTGCCAGAATGCATCCAGATCTTATGTGTATCGCAGGAAAGAGCACACTGCTTCTTGTTCTCCCCAGCCGCTGCCCGTTTGCCTCTCTGCTTAGTTCTCCCGGGGAGCATGCAAAGCGCCTGGCGCAGACGGTGGAAGCTTAAGATCTGATCGGAGAAAAGCACCAAGCAAGTGAGGTCTCGGCGGGGCTATGGGAGGTGAGATTTTGGCTCAGTTCTCATTGGAATCATTTTGGAACGCACTGCCCTGGCCTCGCCTGCAGGCTAATTAGCACGTTTGCAAGACACAGCCCCTCTGATGGCAATGCAAACAGGACAATTGACACCACGGGGTGAACTCCATCCAAGGAGCAGCAGCGCGGCTGGCGGAGACTTTGGTGCCAGTGCTAGGAGCCGTGCGCCTGCGCACGCGGGGGCTTTGCGTTTGCAGAAGGAAGGGGCAAGCTGGTCCATTCCCCAGGTGCCGTTCCGAGCGAGTCCTCTTGCTGGGAGCTTCCACTTCCCTCTCCTGCGAGTTAACCTGCCGGAACTTTCCCTCCTTCTTTCCTATGAGGCTGAGTCATGTGAAATGGACTAACTAAGCCGAATGGAACTACACCCCGTTGGCACCAGGCTAGGGCCGTTCCTTAGCACACAGAGCAACCTTGGGAATGGAGAAACCGAGCCTCATTACGAAATCCAGACACTGACTAGGCCCTGTGCTGCCCAGCCCAGAGCGCAGACCATTAGCTGCAAGACAAAGCTGAGGACAAGCCCAAGTTACTGGCAGCAGATCTTACCTGTAACTCCCGGCCTGCAGACGCAATCGTAGCGATTAATGCCATCGATGCAGACGCCATTAATGCAGGGGTTACTCGCACAGTCATCCACGTTATTCTCACAGTTCATGCCTGCAACCAAATGGGATGAAATTCAAGAGCTCCCCAGACCTACCCTAACATACAAACGAAGCTAGGAGCCTCCTGAAAATAGCCCTATTCAAATTGCAGTACTCACACTGCTTTGGCTTGCCAAAGGGATACAAACGAGCACTTGGGGCGCTTAGTTCTCCTCTGTCAATCTAGGAGCTGTTAACTTCAATATTCATTTGAAAAAGAAGCCAGTGTTATTTGGCACAACCAAAATGGTTCTGATAAATAATTTGTCCTTCGCAGCAGAATGCTCTGACGTATGGCTCGTGGGGGAGAACATTTCACAAGAGAGAGCAACATAACATCGAGGTGATTGCAGCCAGTTTTTAAAATAGAGTGACTGAAATCACTCGAGTCAGGTCGATGCTTTGTGAAGATAATTTGAGAGTTCTGCTGTTGCCACTTTAGATTAAAAATTAATATGAATTTAATAAACTAAATTATGAATAGTTTAATTTAAGCATTAGGCAGGGTATCCTGGTTGGGAAAAAATAAAAGATTGAGAATCGGGGCTGGGACCCTGCAGACACGTAGGCAGTAACATTAAGTCACACACTAATAAAGCCAGTGGGACAATATTACTAACTTGCTTCTTTTGTTTTGAAATTAAAAGCTTTCGTGGCATGAAGGCTGCCACTTGGCAACAATGTTCGTTTCAGTGTTAAGAGTTTAGCCCTTTGTGCGCTAAGAAAGCTGATGAACTTTTACACACTGGTCACATTTTTCAAACACGGATTATGTCTGGGCTCCTAATCCCACGGAGTCCCGGGAGGGAAATTCTCAGAACTGCTGCAGCCAGTTAGGAGCACCAGTCCTATGACGGGCAAGCCCACTCAGGAGCAGACAGGTCAAAGCTCATAGCTGCCTTGACTCAGAGAGTTCACCCTTCAGCAGGTGGTGCTGGCTGAACACACAGCCCGGGCTATTGTTTATCCATGTTGTGCTTGTGCTCCCCAAGCCCTGGACTTGCACTTTGCAGCACTTAGGGTGTGAGGTTTCCTAGAATTTCATATTTCACACTGACCCTTCCTGCCAGCAATCACCCAAGTACGGCACAGAAGGCCCTCCTCAGAAGTGAGGGGCTGTAAAAGGAGCCAAGCCCACGACTAGCTCCATGCAGACAAAGCCGAACCGAGACGCTCTTTTTGGCTGCCCTGCCACTGGATGCGCAGGTACCTGAGGTGCCTGGGAGGCAGTTGCAGTGATAGCCGTTCACCAAGTCAATGCAGCGTCCTTCATTGAGGCAGGGGTTACTCTGACATTCATCCACCTGCTCGCTGCATATGGCCCCCGTGTAGCCTGGGTTGCAGACACAGGTGTACGAGTCAATTCCATCCTGGCACTGCCCATGGTGGCAGGGGTCTGGGTCACAGTTGTTGATGTTCTCTTCACACAGCGTGCCAGTGAAACCTACAGGGAAAAGGAGCAGGCGCGACTCAGAGGCGGAGGGATCGCACATTTACCTGGCCTTGCGCGGGTCCTTAACTCAAGTTTGGTTTTTCTTTACCTACTGTCCCTGCTCCTGCTGCCTCTCTGGAGGGGCGGGTCGGCGACCCAGGATTACATATGGCCCCAAATCCCTCTCCTCTCCCAGCAGGCTCTGCTAAAGATTAATAACGAAGGCTCCCCACCCACTGAATGAAATCAGCTGGAGCACGGCCTGGCTTGCGCAGACTTTCCACAGCTACTTCCAAGTCCAAAAAGGGGTTGGGTTTCACCTTTTCCTAGGGACATTTATTTGGTCACAATCAGCAGTCAAAGGAGAATCCTGGCGGTAACGGCTCTTCCTTTGGATGAGAGCCTTCCAGTCTAACATTTCTGAACCCTGCGCTCCTGTATCTCCCAGCATCCCCTGGGGAATCGGCTGTTAAGCGGAACTGCATGCTGTCACACGGCACGCCATGGCGGAGACAGGCATTTTACAAGTTGCTACCATATCCATTCAGGATGTGCTGACTAGTGTCTCGACGAGGCTTTCCTAATCCCTGGAGTTACACACAAAATAAACGCCACTCCTAGCGTTTCCACAGAAATGCTTAGCGTGGTCAGGAGACGGACTAAGAATTCAGGAAGGCGGTGAATCAGCCTGTTGTTGGGAGCCCGATACAGGTGGGTGTGCCTGGTTCATTTCACAGACGTGGGAGCTAAGACACACTCTCCTGCGGATTCCTTCCAACTCCTCAGAGAGAGAGAGAAAACGGATTCCGTCTCCCTACTTGGGAGCAGGAGCTTTAGACCGCCCATTCTAGCGGCTGTTCTACACAACTGTGTCTTCTTTTGGGATCCCGGTGTCTGAACAAACTTTGGAGTACAATTATGACACGGTCTGCAGTATGACAACTTGTCCTAGAACACATGGCACAACCGTGTCTCCTAGGCTATGCCTCCACTGCAGAGCTTTGCTGGGATACTGCAGGTATCTCGGAAAAGCTTTGCCGCGTCCAAAGAACATTTTTGTTTTTTCAGAACAGTTTCCGAAAAAGCAGATGCGTTCTTTCAGCCCGTGTTCCTCATTTTATGCAGAATAAGGGACATTCCGAAAGAGGAGGGTTAGCCGACATTTGACCCCATGTAGAAGGGCCAAATGTCGGAAAAGCCTCTTCTGAAAAAACCCCAAACAAACGGAAAAAGATACACAAATTGCAGCTCGTAATTTGCGTATCTTTTCCAACCCCCCCCCCCCCCCCAGCAGTGTAGACACTGCGCTAGAGAATAAAGAGAGATGCTTCCTAGCCAGTCATTGGCTTGTGGTGGATTCATAGCTCCCAAGGCCAAGATTTGATATGACCATTTGCCCTGAATTCCTATGCAATTTCACCCAGCAATGCCTGCACCAAGTCCAATAACTTGTGGCTGGACGAGAACACGTGTTCAATAGAAGGACTCCCCATGATGGAAAATGTACCACAACCCTTGGTAATTCTGAGGACTATTGTGATGTCTCCTGCACAATCTTCCTCTTCCGCAGCTGCTGTGAATGCCATTTTGGAGAATTCTGCTGTTTCTAGTGGAGCTAACAGCACGAGGGGGCTAAACCTAATGGAAGGCCTGGCTCCTGCCCCAAACAGCTCAGTGGTTACTCTTTCCCCAGCAGCTTTCTTGAACTACTCCCGGCACCCTCTGCCACTTCCCTCCCTGCCTTGGGAAAGGGGACTTGCCCAACATGCAGTCAGGCCAAACAACAGAGGGAATGTTTATCTAAGACTGATCTGAAGTGAGGGGTTCAGGTCTCCGGTGCTTTTAGGGCTTCTTGGGGCAAGACTGTCCCTGGGAACTCTGTGCAGAGCAGAGGATGGGGCTGCTGCTCCACAACTTATTGTGGCCACTTCTTTAATAGAATGGGAGTCTTTGAAGAGATTGGCTGACAGGAAGCCAAACCTCATCCAAATCGAACCAGCCTGAGTGTGTACTTGGGACACGGACAGCCCCCGGGCTAACCCTGCCTCTTCCCTAGTTCCACAGAGCAGCGGCTTTCACTGGCCTAGTGGAAGAAAATGCTGATGCTGGGTGTTCAGCTTGTGAGGCACCATGTGTGTTAGATGTCAATAGACGTGTGGTCTCGCTCTGTGCCACCCCAGCCCTGTGCAGACAGCTGTCAAGTGAACTGCCCAATGACCACAAGATTTGGTACGGGATCGAGGCACCCAGCCAGGTTTATTGCTGATGACCGGCACTCCCTAGCTGACCCTACACGTAGGGACCAAAGGGGGGACATGCTGCTGCTTCCAGGAGCCATGGCACACATGGAGCCAGGCAGGCCGGCTAGACTGCCAGAGCGGGGCAGGCCCCTGACCCCACGCGCTGGCGGGAATTGGAGGGCTGGATTAAAAGGTCTGACGGGCTGGACACGGCCCGTGGGCCAGTTTGCCCACCTCTGCCCTAAGGGATTCGCAGTGCTGCCTGCCTCTGCCCACTACACTAGTTTCTCTCCAGGGGCTCTAGCCAGTGCCCGCGACACGGCGTGGAAGGCTAACCTGTGGCACACTGGCACTCATAGCCATTTGGGTAATCAATGCACTTGGCTCCATTTAGACACGGGGTGCTGGAGCAGTCGTCAATGTCAATCTGGCACACGGCTCCAGTGAAACCTGAAAGGCAAGCGCAAAGTGAGCCCCCGCCAGCTGTTCTCAGAGTAGGAGCCACCCCCGCTCTCTGCCTGCTCCTCAAGCAGGCCAACTCGCAGCTCTCCAGCCAGCATGGACACGGTGCGGAGAAGAGACCTCACTGAAAACCACCAAAACACAACGTGGAGGTCGACAGCTGGCTCGAGTTAGAACAGAGTCTGAACGCAATCGCTACAGACATTGCTCTGTAATTCCCCGGGGCACCATTAGCAAGCCAGCCACTGCACAAGCCAGCGTGCTAAGTCTTACCAATGCGAGTCCAGTTAAACGCAGTGTTAATGCTGCATTGGCGCAGCTGCACCTGCAAGGTATTTAGCAAGTGTTCCAGCTAATCATGTCTGCTCTCCTTCAAAGGGATTCTAACTGGGGCCTGAGCTCTCTGCAGGGACGGCATGTCCTGAATAGGGTTGCACACGCCCCCTTCCAACCGTCTCTTGGGCCCTCTCCGGGCCGAAGCAGGAACACTTACCAGGTGGGCAGACACACTGGAAGCGATTGACTTTATCCAGACATTCCCCGTTGTTCACACAGGGATTACTCTGGCATTCGTTAATCTCCAGCTCGCAGTGCACACCTTTAAAGCCTGGAAAGGACAAGGGATGGCAGAAAGGCTTTAGAAAGTGCCCGGGGTGTTGGTGGCACTTATTCCAGGATGGAAAATCAAAGCAAGATTTCACAGAAGTAGAGATTCCAGGTTGCACTGACAATTTTTGATGTCGAGAGACCATATTTTAATGGCAAAACTACAAGTGTTACAGTGGAGTTCTCAACTTTAACATTACATTTTCAGACCTGCATGCATGAGCCCCCAAAATCACACTAAAACCAGAGATTGGAATTGAAATGTACCCCTTTCTTCCACATGCTGAAAAGAGGGAGACAACAATGTTTTTAATGATTTGGGAGATGCTTAAACACATGGGCCACAGGCCCCAATCTAAGAACATAAGGAGAGTCACTGGCATTAAAAGCTGGTAACTTAGGGTCTGTCTACGCTTGCACCCTCTTTCAAGAGAGGGATGCAAATGAAGACATTCGAAATTGAAAATGAAGCCGGGATTTAAATACCCTGCGCTTCACTTGCATATTTGCATTATGGCATGAATAAGGGTTATTTCGTGGGTTCTCTCTCGAAATAACCGCATCTTAATAGCGTCTGTTATTTCGAAATAGTGCTATTTTGAAATAGCGCCATAATGTGAATATGCAAATGAAGTGCAGAATATTTAAATCCCGGCTTCATTTGCCATTTCGAATGTCTTCATTTGCATCCCTCTCTCAAAAAAGGGTGCAAGTGTAGACGTACCCTTACAAACAAAAGAAAACTGAACTCAGCAGGTAGTCCCTCTGAAATTCACCCCCACGGCGCGCAGAGACACAATACGGCATGTGGATTTTGGAAAGAGTGGAGCAAGGCCTTCATTTGTTGTTAGACTCACTAAGACTGGGGTAAATTCACTGTATGCTTCAGGGTGCCAGTTCGGGGTCTGCTGGAGCCAGGAAGGAATTCTTCCTCTGCATTTGCATAACACGGCCCAGTCGGCCAAGAGCATGAGGACCCCCCTTTCCCTGCAGCATCGGGTATTGATCAGTACTAGAGGGAAGTTAATAGACTAGCCCGACCATCGGGGTATTTGATGTCGTAAATGCTATAGAGAAGAGATTTCAAACATTAAAAAAACATTTCAGTGATGAGATCTCTGGATCGACAGAACAGCTTCAAGCCCCAGGGAACAGCACCATCTGCAAAACCTCGCCTTGGCCAAGCTTTGGGAATTACCCAAATCCAGATGTTGAGCTATGAAGGCGGCTAACGCAGCAACAAATGTGTGTGCTTGTATTTCATTACCAAGCGAGGCCTTGCTCACTAACGAAGTACAGATTCGTTTTCCTTTCTCCAGCCCAGCTGCCTGCTTTCTCCTCCCCTCCCACACCAGCAAGCCATGTCCAGTGACCTCATTCAGCCCAGCGGACAACCCTCCCTCCCACTTCTGAGCCTCTCCGTCTCTGCCAGCAGCCGGTGCCCGCTGGGCAGGCGCCCCTACCTGGCATGCACAGGCACGTGAACCCTCCAATCTTATCCAGGCAAGTGGCATCATTCTGACAGGGCTCGGAGAGGCACTCGTTGATGTCCAGCTCACAGCGTGGCCCCGTGTAACCCTTCAGACATTCACAGTGGAAGGAGCCTTCTGTGTTCACACATTTCCCATCGTGCTCACACGGGTTGCTGCTTGCTGCAACAGACACACAGTTATGGGTCTCAAGCTCTTCTGGGGTGGGAAAAGGAGGAAACGAGACCAGTACAGAACTCCAGGGCAGCCCCCCCGGAGCACCAGGCCGGATTACTGACCCCTATTCGGAAAGGACTGGAGGGGCTCTCACAGACAGGAATTCCGCGTGAGAAGGAAGGAACCGTGGCCTGTGAGGAAAGGCTACACGCTGCCCACACATCTCTACCCACGACAGGCGATGATGCACTGGGACTGAGCCCTGACTCGTGACACGTGCGAAGGTGGCATCTACAGAACGGGCCAGAGGAAAGGTTCGCCAGCCACGTGACTAGCTCAGGAGTGCTGAGACGGCTCTGGTGCCGCGCAGCGGAGGAGCCCCGGGCTGACGCTCAGTCGTGTCCCTGAAAGAGCCCGGTTACAGACGGGCCTCACCCATGGCACATTCGTCCACATCGTCGGTGCAGTCTGCTCCTTTGTAGCCCTGGGGGCAGGTGCAGATGTAGTGTCCATTCAGAGGGTTGGTATCACACAGCGCTCCCATCAGGCACGGGTTGCTCACACACGCATCGTCCAAGTGGCACAGGAGACCTACAGAGGCAGGGGAATAAAATCTGTTCTGTCCGGTGGCACCACACGTGTAGCGTTGGCCTCCTGCGCTGGGACGCCAGGCCCGGCTCCCAGGGCAGCAGAGGTCTCTGCGGGCGTGTGCCACTGGACTCTGACACGCACTGTGCGGCACAACACACCGGCAAGTCGCACTGTTGCGGCTGCACAGCATGTCAGCGCTCCTCGTTGAAAGCGCCAGCTTGGAGCAACTCACTCTCGCTAGGGCGCTCTCCCCGTCGCCCCTAGCATGGTGTCTCCCCCTTCGCCAGGCCTCCCGGCGGCCCCCTGGGAGCGCCCATGCTCTCGCTCTCTCATCCCCCACCTGAAACAGCCATGCCCCAGGCCCCCACTTGAGCTGCAGGGGTGTGTTACCCCCGAGGCCCAGCAATTTCAGGGCCCCAGCCACACAGGGCCTCCCCACCGAGTGCCAGAGACGTCCCCGAGAGAGGGCCACCAAGGGGGCACACTGCACCCTCCCACGGGACAGGAACTCCCGGAGCCAGAAATGAGCGACACTTTTCCCGTGGCACCCTCTCTCCGGCTCAGTCCATCAGGGGCCACAGGCCTGCTCGTAGCTTGGAAGCGCCCGCTGGGACTGGACTGAAAGGCAGATGCTGGCGTCCTGTAGAAATGGCACCCTCCCCCAGCGCGAGGCGCATTCCCCGCCCTTACCGGCCTTTCCTTCCGGGCAGACGCAGGTGAAGGAGGCCACGCGGTCGATGCAAGTCGACCCGGCAGTGCAGGGCGTGTTGGAGCAGTCGTCGATGTTCTTGCTGCAGTCCTCCCCGCTCCAGCCGTTGACACATACGCAGCTGTGGCCCCCGTTGTGGTTGGTGCAGGTCCCGCCGTTCAGGCAAGCGTTGGGCTGGAGCTGGCACTCGTCCACATCCTCGGTACAGAACTGGCCTGGCAAGCCGAGAGGGACATGTCACCGAGGCGGAGGGACGCCTGGACCAGGACTCCTTCCCACTAACGGAGGAGAGCCAGCAGCCCTGAGCCCGCGGCCGCGTCGCAGGAGCCAGGTTGCGTAGAGTGCGGAATGGAAGAGGACTAAGGAAAACCAACTGACTAAAGGCCTCAGGACCCCTTGGTTTTCATCTCTGCATGGAGACGACCCGCGCATTGGCAGGTGGCAGCAGCCCTGCTTGCAACCAACGTGCCAGGCTATCCGACCGCGGTGCCCCGTCTGAGCAGCCAGGTCGCAGGCCAGCCCTTCGCGGCCAGCCTACTAGCCAGGAACACGACTGGCGTCCGTGTTCACTGCCCCAGGAGAAAGGCTCCCGGTGACGCTGAATTCCCCCGGGCCCCAGCCCTAGGGGGAGGCGCACCGCCGTGGAAGAATATAGGCATGGGAGAGGAGGACGCTTTGCAGGTTCCTATCCTTGGAGTATTTGCGTCATGTCTCCTGACACAGATACAATGTGTCCAGAGACAGGCCCAGAGTGTAAAGCAGATGTTGCTAAAACCCTGAGCAGACTCAAAGTATCTCTGCACAGGAAACATTGGGCACCAGCTTTTCTAAAGTCCACAATGGATGCTCCTGGAACTAAAGACGCTATGGGTCTCTTGCCTTCTGAGGACTCACTAACACCTGGTCAAAGATCCACTGATTTTCTCCTTCAAGTCCACTGAACTGACAAAGAACAGAATCACAGAATCCTAGAACCGGAAGGGATCTCAAGAGTCATTGAGTCCAGCCCCCTGCCCTCACGGCAGGACCCAGCACCATCGAGACCATCCCTGACAGGGGTCTAACCTGCTCTCAAATATCTCCAGGGATGGAGCTTCCACAGCCTCCCTCAGCAAAATTCCCAAGAACACGGCCCCTGGTTTAATGTCCTTGGAAATGTTTCTGAACCTGCAGCGAAAGCACCAAAAGGGCGGATGGACTTTTAGTCCGACGGGTCTAGTATCAGTGCAGGTGTGTACCGCCTGCAGTGACACCCTGCAGCACTCAACAGCCAGGACAAAGGTACTTCGCTGACTACGCTCCGGAGTGAGATTAAACCCAGCAGGAAAGCTCTGTGCGGTGCGAAGGCAGCCCAGGGACGTGACTGGGCATTTCCAGACTACCAGGCCGGACTCGGATTTAACCTGGCTGCCGTAGTGCTCCCTGGGGTAACTGCGAGCCAGGGGCCTCAGGGCAGAGCGCTAGCACACTGTCGCTTTCTGCTCCGACTCGGGCCACCTCCCCCGGATTCAGAGCAACATGAGGCAACTGCCAGTAGGCTGTGTGCACAGCTGCTCTGCGGCACCAGAGCCACGCACGGCCCGAGCAGCAGTTCTCAAAGGGTGGGGCACGACTCCATCGTAAGGGGGTCGCCTGGGCTGGCAGCCTTGTTGGGCCCAGGGCTAACGCCCAACCCCACCGCATGGGGCTGAAGCAGCAGCTCTTGAGGTCTCTTCTAGGGATGTAAAGTCCCATGTAATCAGTTAACCAGTTAAATGAGGGCGGGAGGGTGGAGGGGCGGGCGGGGGCGTCCAGGCCAGGTCCGCTGCAGGCAGAGGGCTGCTCTGGCCAGGCTGGGCCCAACACACTCTTGGGTGGTAGGGCTCAGATTAAAGGTCTTCTGCCTGGTTCTGAAGTCCTTGGACTTTGGCCCCTTGCCTAGGGTGGAGGGGCTCGGGTGTGCTCAGGCTTCGGGGCTCCCCCTTGGGGGGTCGTGCAGTGGGTTTGTTCTCAGAACAGGCTCCTGGTGCAATGAAATTTGAGAATCCCTGCTCTAGAGTATAAACCCGTCTTTCTTGCCCTCCTACGTAACACATTTCCCTCCTTTCCCTCCCCCCCATGCAAATTTCCTTTCCCTCCTGCACCCACTTAGAATTACAGAGAAGTAGGGCTGCAAGAGGCCTGTGGAGGCCATCGCGTCCAACCCACCGCCCACAGGTGTCTGGATAAGAGCAATGAGCACCCCAACTAAATCATCCCAGCCGGGGCCTTAAACACCTCCAAGGATGGAGATCCCACCCCCTTCTAGGGAACCCAGCTCAGGGCTTCCCCACCCTCCTAGGGAAATCGTTTTTCCTAATGTCCAACCTAGACCCCCACCCTGCAACTTGAGCCCATTGCTCCTCGTTCTGCCATCCGTCACCACTGAGAACAGCCTCTCTTCAGCCTCTTTGGAACCCCCTTCAGGAAGTTGAAGGCTGCTCTCAAATCCCCCCTTACTCTTCTCTTCTGCAGACTAAACAAACCCAAATCCCTCAGCCTCTCCTCATAGGCCCTGTGCTCCAGCCCCCTCAGCATTTTGGTTGCCCTCCGCTGGACCCTCTCCAATGCATCCACATCCTTTCTATCGTGGGGGGCCCAGAACTGGACACAATACTCCAGATGTGCCCTCACCAGAGCCGAATAAAGGGGAATAATCACTTCCCTGGATCTGCTGGCAATGCTCCTCCTAATGCCATCTAATATGCCATTAGCCTTCTTGGCTACAAGGGCACACTGTTCACTCATGTCCAGCTTCTCATCCGCTGTAATCCCTAGGGCCTTTTCTGCAGAACTACTACTAAGCCAGTCGGTCCCCAGCCTGTAACAATGCTTGGGATTCTTCCATCCCAAGGGCAGGACTCTGCACTTGTCCTTGTTGAACCTCATCCGATTTCTTTTGGCCCAATCCTCCAACGTGTCCAGGTCATTCTGGACCCAATCCCTGCCCTCCAGCGTATCTACCTCTCCCCACAATTTAGTGTCAGCCGCAAACCTGCGGCAGGTGCAATCCATCCCTGCCTTCAGGTCAGCAATCAAGATGCTGAAGAAACCTAGCCCCAGGACTGACCCCTGGGCACCCTGCTTGTTACCAGCTACCAACTAGACATGGAGCTGCTGATCACTGTTTGCTGAGCCCGAGGATCTAGACAGAATTCTTTCCCCTTCACAGTGACTTAGAAAGGCTCCTAAGCACAATGTTAATTGAGGATCTGCCAGCTGGGCATAGCAGGAGGCAAGCCAAGACAGCAAAAGCTACCAGTCTGCATCTACTGTCAAATGTAAAACCGGAGCCGGACTTACAAGGAGATTGATATCACTTGGGTCGCTAACCCCTGATGGAAACAAGGACCATTCCATGACCACTCCAGGAGGCAGACACTGGCCCAAGGGACCGTCAGAGGGGATTTGAAGCCTTCTGACTTAAACAGTTGGGCTACCCGCCAACTACTGCCCCAAACCAGTCCCATGAGTGAGACACTGCACATACAGACCCCACGGGGTGGGGGCACTAGTAGAGATGAGACAAATGAGTGAGGGGAAGTCACTGGTGGCATGGAATGAAGGGGTGAGCTGACAGGGTGTGGCTGGGATGGGATGGTGATGAGAAGTGGTGGAAAGGAGATACTTCACCACATTAAACCACTCTTCATCTTGGCCATCCCTCTCTTCACCTCCTCTAGAAAACACAGAACTTTTGGGAAAGACCTAGCAAGTGGAGAAATCTGGAAGACAAAATAGAATAGTTACCGCTCAAAGTCACAGGAGTGTGCCGCGATCTCCTGCCAATACAGCAACGCCATTTAGTAGCTACAGTCATGACTCTCCTCCCTCCAGGGTCTGCTCTTAGCTTGAAGGGATCTGCTGGTATCGCTGTATCAGCAACCAGCCCCGGCAGAGAGGCAGCTCGTGCCAGTTCCCCGAACAGATGGCATTATACTTAGGGGCCTCCCAAATTCATGCTCCATTTTGGTCAATGCCATGGTCACAGAATTGTAAAAACGATACATTTCAGGGTTTCAGCTATTGAAATTTGACATGTGGCGGTGCTGTACTTGTAAGGGTCCTGATCCAGAGGGAGCGGTGTGAGGTTACTGTAGGGGGCACTGCGGCACAGAGGTGGGAGCGGTGGCTGCTGGTGGGGAGCCCAGCTCTGACAGCAGCAGCACTGAGCAAGGGCGACATGGGCATGGTCTTGCCACCCTTACATCTGCATTGCTGCCAGCAGGGCGCTGCCTTCGGAGCTGGGCACATGGCCAACATTCCAGCCACTGCTCTCCAGCTGCCCGGCTCCGAAAGCAGCAAACCCTCCTAAAATAACGTTGGAATCTTCTGCAACTCCCTTCTGGGCCAGGACCCCCAATTGGAGAAGGGCTGGTCTCCCCATGAAATCTGTCTAGTTCACGAGGACAGCACACACAGGGCCAGGTTTCACGGGAGGACACCAGATTCCACAGTCCAGGATGCATTTTGCACGGCTGTGAATTTGGTAGGGCCCCTATTATACCAATGAAGCATTTCTGCAAACATAACAGCTCTTGTAGGGTTTCTGCATAGTGACATCCGAGGGCAGAGGGGAGGAGAGTGAGGAGTCACACCCTTGATCAACACAGCTTTGCCAGCCAAAACTAGCAGTGTAGAGCAGGCTTTGGCAGGAGACAGTGGCCCAAGATGATGTCAGCAGGAGTTAGAGCAACGGTGTTAGCTGTTAACGGCATCAGGCAGTCCAGCCCCCTTCCTTCTGCAGACAAGCTTATGCAAATGTCTTTCAGTGCCACTCAAGCCCCTCGAGAGACTGCCTGGCACGTCCAAAGCCGGAAGGTCTCTGCACACGGGGGAACAAGCAGCAGGAGTGCTGGTCCGGCAGGTGAGCCTTCGACCAGAGACCACTGAACATATCCAAGCTGTGCTGCTTCTCAGGAGGCCACCTCCCACTCCAGACTCGTTACTGGCAATTAGCAAGCAGTGCCGAGTGAAACTGAGGATCTGGCCGACATTTCATAACCCATGCTCAATGCAATCGCAGCTAAAGCAGGAGCCTAAACCCCTTGAACGTGAATCTGCCCTGGCACAGTGGGTGGAGCTGGATGTAAATGGCAGGCTCCAGGATTCACTGGGGGCAAGAAAGTTCAAGTCCCTTCTGGGGTCTCCTGGGAGTTGCATCCCGAGCTGCAGGGTGTGCTATGCCCCCCCCCCCCCCCCCCCCCCCCGCTGCATTGGCTCGCTCTGCCAGTGTGGGCAGGGGATAGAAGAGAGAAACGGGATTGTTATCCAACCTTCCCCCCAGGCTCCCTACCCTCTAAGGAGATGCTACAGGAGCAGGGCTGCGCTGGTCCCAGGGGCAGCAGCGGTTCTCCCTGGTATCCCCCTCCGGCAGCAGGGAAGGAGTCTTCCTCCTTTGGCAGCTCTCTCCCAAGTGAGCTGCTGGGCAGGACTTCTATACTTCTACCTCCTGTCCTACCTCTCTGCTTCCTGCCCGTGGGGCGTGAGGCTTGCGGCTCCCTCTGGGTCTGCCTCTGAGGGAGGCCAGGCCGCCAGGCTAGAGACCTAGCGATGGTTTGGGGGAGTGTCACTATGGGCCGCCTGGGCAGGTTTGCCAATGATAGACGCATCGGGGGCTGCCTGCAGTGCCAGGGAGGCCAGAGCTGAGCTGCTGGGAAGTGGGAGCAGCGGAGCCTTCCTGACAGCAAGCTTCTCTGCCCACATTGCACAAGGGAAGCAGGACCGAGTCCTGGGAGAAGAGGGAAAACCAAGCGCCTTCCCCAGCCAAGTGGGAAGTCTCCTCCAACAGCTTTCCTGCAGGGCGGGAAGACTCGGCTGAAAGCCCCAGACGGCCTCTCCGAAATGTGTGCCACGTGAGGCGGGCAGAGAAGAGCATGGAGTCTGCAGACAGCCCCTTCGCAAGCCGGTGCTGGATGTACACCGCACTGCTCTTGGCAGGGGGCAGCACCACGCGGCGCGTACAGACCGAGAGCCTGGAAAGCGGGTTCAGCTGGACGCCGTGTGAGAACCACTCTGCCGGGGGAGGCGGGAGAAGCCCACGGTGAAGGCTTCGCCCTTAGGTCCTCCAAGCAGTTCACTGTAACACCTGAGAGGCCACGCGGAGGAGCGGGCTTGTGTGCCCAGGCATAAATGGTGACCACACTTTGGTCCAAAACAAAAAGCTGTAAGTGGAGAAGCACGGCATCGGTGCAAGATCACCCAAAGCCGGGCCTGCCTTGACAGGCTCAGAGACGACCCGCGGTCCGAGCTGCCACTTTTCAAAGATGCTCCAAGAAACAGTGCTTGCTTGCTAGCCCGGAGCAAAGCTCTGCTCTCCAGCCATAAGCCGCTGCCAAAGCGTTGGTGGCACAAGAGAGGCTCCGTGCCTCTCCACAATGCTCACGCAATACACGAAAAGATCGGATTCCGCAGCTCCACCCAACCACAGAAACCCCGCAGGGTTGATGGCAACACTGTGCCTTGCACTTACCCAACATTATCACTGGGATTTGAGGCAGAACTTAATGCCCAGGATGCCTGAGTGGGCTAGCAATAGTCGCCTCCCCTCTGGCTGTGTATGTGATAACCCGACTGGATTTGCTGACGCAGCAGCCACGTGAAATAAAAGATGACCCCCGGGATATTGGCAACATGTCACATGACCACGCAAAGATTCAAGACAGCAAGATACAGCCCGGTGAGAGAATTGTGCTAGACCATTTAGACAAATCTCTAAAAGGCAGCAACCATGTCTTTTGTCTGCAGTGTGCAGTGCATGTTGGACGTAACACACAACAATACCGATCTAATTTAAGTGGGCATGGGAGAACGACGTGGATATAAAGAGTAAAGGTTCCTGTAACATGAAGTGTGGTTTCCCACATTCATGGGGGGTGCCAAGTAAAGACACGTTCCCAAACACAAGCTTTTGTGAAAATGAAGCTAAGGGGGAAGGGACGTATTAGTGAACTAGTGCCATGACTTTAAATGAACACGACACGTTAGAGGCTAGACACGCAGCAGTTCAGAGTCAAGACTAGCCTGAAAGAAATCCAAACCGCTGAAGGTGTGGACATTCAATGGTAAAGCCACTCGCAGCTGTAACCCTGCCCTCGGGCCAGCCTGCCACAGTGCACTGTAAGTACGCTCGGCGTGTGCCGGCGCACGCTAGGCTGGGGAGTTCTGTACACATGCTGCTCCAGGAACAGCCCAGAGCCAGCCCTGCTCCGTCAGCGGGAGGGACGCCAGTCCACCAGCGGGGCACAAGGCTGCAGCCGTCCTGTGAGGCCGAGAACCCATCGGCATACGCCCCGGGCCCACTGGGGCGAGGTGCCAATAGCCACAATGTCCTAGCACCTAGAGAACTGAGCCACTAGCTGAGAGCGGCGGCAGCGGTGGAAGTGCTGAGGGGAGGTGAAAGTGAAACTGCTTGTTACCCAGCAAGCAGCCTGAGCCGTGCACATTCGTACGCATGCCGCTTCAACCCTGAGCGCTCGCGGCGCCTGAAAGCCAGGGCTCCTGCCAGGAGCGTACGCGCCTGCTGCCTTCGCTTTCCCTGCAGACGGAGGGAACTCCGGGAGCCGTGCAGCCTGGCTCTAGAGCCCAGGGGACGGAAGTGGCAAGTCTCCCTTTTCCCTGGCTCTTGCAGGGGGAGCCTTGTTACTGCACATGCAAAACCCTCCTGTGGACCTCAGGATGGGCACAGGAGGCGGCTCCCCCAGGTAAACGCTTCTGACCTTTGAAGGCCTGTGAAAAGCTTCCCGAGCCTAGCCACACACAGCCCAGGAGGCTCCCTGCGGGCAAGTCCAGCTGTGCCTCTGGAAGCCTTGAGAATTTAACCACAGCCTCAATGGGCTCGTGGCCCCTCCCCTTGGACAGGCTACTCGGCAGCCTAGCTAGGCGCATGATGCCCCAACAAGGCAGAGTGGCCTTCTCGGGGGCCTATTGCTAAGGGTCACGAGAGGGGTCCAAAGGGTACCCAGTAAATCTAAGGCTCTGCAGCGTGGAGTACGCGTTCCCTGGGGTTCTCCCACCCTAGAGGCACCTGCTCCCTCCAGCGCCACGCCCTGCAGGTCCTTTCCACAGGCTCCGGCGTGCGTGCAAGCAGAGTGGGGGCGGGGAGAAAGGCCCAAAGCCAAGCGGCCAGACACCTTGTTTGCTGGTGTGTCTTCCCTTAAAAACTAACTGCCTGGTCCAGTTCAATCCTGGTGGAAAGTTACTTTCCGCGGACACACTTCCTCTGTGGTGTGCGTACAATGAGGCTGATTAACTCTACCAGGAAAAAGGCTCGAAAGATGCTACGGAACCTTCAGTCTCCAGCAACCAAATCCCCTACCCGACGCCCGCCTGAGCCGTGATGGCCTACACTAGCGCCCCGTCTGCAGAGCACGCGGTCTCACAGCAAAGGCCAGGTCACCTGCGTGTTTGTCGTTCACAGTTTGCCCACTGCTCTTGCCATTTGTAGGAAACGTTCTGCACTGGCTCCAGATGGCACCTACTAGCTTTAGGGCTAGTTTGTTTGCTTGTGGATTCTGAAGCGGGGGAAAACAACGTTCAACTCAAAGTCAGCTGCAAACTAAGCGAGGGCGTGGCTGTGCCATGCCACAATCACACTGGCGCGCTTACTTGGTTCTGCTCTGTGGGAGAGCCGGCACCATCTCGCAGTTCAACAAGACAGCGTGCCCTGAGGCGTCTCCCTTCCGCGCTGTACGTTACTTTCCTGAGCTCCGTGGCATTGTTACGCAACGGTAAGAGAGCAGCCTGCGCAGGAGTCTCACGGCACAGTCCGCAGCAGGACACCATTGTTTAATTTCTGTAATGCTTGAGAGAGCCTGCCTGGCTGCGAGGCCATGGAGGGGAAAGCACCGCAGGAGCAGCGTGGGATTCCTACTCTGACCCTGCGGCGGAGCTGCGTTCGGCGGTGTCTGCACAAGCAGCGAGTCGCCTGTGGCACCCTGACACGCAGAACTGTGCTGGGGCACAGCCTTCTGACGAAGCTGCTTGAAGCACACAGTCCTGTGCCCAACACTTCTGTTTGTCTGTAAGGTGCCACGGGCCGCCTCTTCGTCTAGCCCCTCTCCCCGTACGCCGTGGGGACCCACCAGAGGTTACGCGATAATTTCTCCTCCACGGCAGCGGGGGCTTGGACGCGCTCACCGTCCACTAAGAGCGACGCCACCACTCGTCCTCACAGCTACTGCACGGTGGAGCCAGCTTGAAACGGGGGACTCCGGGGTGGCGCATCCCAGCCCTGGGAGCCCTGAGCCCCGCAGCAACAGCTTCCCCAGAACCTACCTGTCCACTGCGGGAGGCAATGGCAGTTGTAGGTGTTGACGCCATCCACGCACATCCCGCCGTTCTGGCAATTGTGGTGGGGGCAGTCGTCGACATTCTGCTCACAGGTGTTTCCTTCAAAGCCTGGCCAAGGGAGAGACAAGCCTGAAATGACGTTCAGGGTCCTGCAAAGAGGGCTGCTGGGCTGTGGAGAGATTCAGCCTGCTTGTCCTGTTGCACAGCAAAGACTTGTCAGTAAGCATGTCTTGGCCTTACCAGCCCAACGTGCGTAGGGAGAAGGGCAGCCAAGCAACCAGAACATATCCCAGACATCTTACTCGGGCCTCTCCAGAGTCTCCCCTGCTGTCCTGAGGGACCAGCTGGGAGCGCTTCTCGCACGAGCACAACTCCACTCCCACAAATTTGGGCCACTGATCACTATGCTTGTATGTTGCCCTTCACCTAACCTATGCATTGTAGGCCCTCTGAGCAGACTGTGTCCTCCTGCTGTCTGTACAGCACCTCCTTGGCTGATCCCCAGGCACCACCGCAACAAATAGCACCCCTCGTTCTGACTGCCAAAGGCAATGCTGCAAGGGACTTCTGGGCTTCAGTTTCCCCATAGGAAAACGCTGATCTCCGCATCGGCCTGCCTTGCAGAGGGCTTGTGAGGTCTAAGTAAATGACACCTGCAGAATACCACAAAGGCCAGGCAGTGGAAGAGGAAAGAGAACGATTTGCCCATTATTGTTTCCTGCCCTTCATTTATCTACCAGTGCCACCGACGCTGGGCCACAGCCTTTAGGGAAGCTGCGTGTCAGTTAGATCAATGCAACAGCTCTGCAGGAAGCAGAAGTCCTGTGTGCACTTTATGAAGTTTGTGCCCACTTGAAACAGGCTTTACAAGCCGTGTGCTGCACTGAAACATTCTGAAAGGGCGCGTCTCCTACAAGGGCTGCTTTGAGCAAGGTTATACTCCAAAAGTATATGGAAATGGCTTAGAAGAGAAGCGAGCCGCCTCGACCAGCAAGCTCAGTCAAAAGTCTCATGCATCTTACCAAGCGTGGATTTGAAGCATCAAGGGCCACACCGTTTTGGAGTCACAGCTTCACAAATGCAAGTAGTTATGTTTTCTGGTCACTTCTGATCTCCCATATGCCCTAATCCAATTTGCTTTATTCCTGTCCTTCTAAAATACAGTTGAAACTTTGGGGTGTGATAGTTATGCCTATTTCAGGTCACGTACAGTCTGCAGCACTGTGGCGGGATCAATAGTGGAGTTCACCTCTTGCTGCAGGCTGTCCTAGAGCCGTTCAGCTTTCTGCGTTAGATGTTGGATCTCATTGTGTAAAGCAGCACAGGTATGCTTGCCTGAGTCTGTCACCAGCCTGAAATGATGCAGGGGGCAACCTGCCCCCATTCATGTCAGTGGGGGCCCCAGGACCGGCTCTGCATTGCGAGGATGTAGCAGTTTGGGCCACAGTTGTATGACATGGCACTAAAAGCTAGGGGACACATGACGTTGTTTCCTCTTTCCACAAGGTATTCCAGTTCTCACACACTCTGCTCTGGTCTGACAGATTCTTCCTGGACAAGCTCTTGGAATTCCCTCGGGTTCTTATCTAAGTAAACGGGCAATTATTGTGATGGATAACAATGACTAATCACTTTCCCAGCCACCAACTTCCTTTATTGACTTGTTTAACATTCGGTTGCCAAATCAACTCCTTATTTGTCAGATATTTACAGCTATAAAACTCATTCTCACCACATTTCAAAGGGAGTTTAAAATGCTGCAAGTTAAACATCGCCCTTGTAAGTGTCATTTTCTAAAGCTGATTGAGCTGAGAAACTTCCCATCTGTTTGGCGTTAGGGACTGCCTACACAGGGCCTGTACTCATTTGCCTAAACCTGGAGAAAGGGAGTGAATCTGGCACAAGCTCCAGCCAGATGGAATTATGCCCGCAGAAGGAGGCTGGCCCTGGCGTAGCTTTTGGGAACTTTGCCTCTAGAACTGTGGAATTTCCCCTCGTTTCTGAGATGTGACTGAGGTTAGTGCAACATCTGGATGACATAAACACACACGAACGAGCTGGAAAGCTGCAAGTTTTCCTGCCAGGGACACTGGGCAGTCAGAGGAGCCTTCTCCTGGGCAGTACTCCTGCCTCACCAGCCTTCTTTCCCTTGGTTCTGGTTTTGAAACAGGAAGCTTGGGAAGCCCTTTGCAGCAGCCCAGCACTGCCGCCGTGCCGGGACTGGCTCAGGCCCACCACAGAGAGGCTCTCAAGGCCGCTTGCGCAACGAGTCCCACTCACGGGAACTAGACGCTCGGCAGATGGGAGCTCTGGCTTCATTTCCTGGCTACATTTGAGATCCAGATTTTAGCCAGCCCACACTACAGGCTGGCCCTCTCTGCTCTGGCACCCTCAGGGCCTGACTGGAACCGAGGGTGGGGATCTGCTGGAGGTCCCCTGTCATTTGCCTCCCAACCCTCCCTAGTGCCAGGGGGCTCCTGCCGAGTTGCTGTCCCCCTGCCGCACGCCCGGCTGCACTGCCAGACCTCCCTCTCCCTGAGCTCTGTGGTTCAGCAATGCCGGATATTGCGGACCAGGGTTCCCTAGTGTGGGGAGGTCTGACCTACAGCCTGCAAGGGAAGATGCATGGTGCCCCCAGCCCATCTTGCATCCCGCAGGAAAGGGTCACGTCACACATGGGAGCCGTCTCCTTGGCTCTGACGTTGCTGTTCTCCTTCCCCCGCTCCAGCACTCCAGCCACGACAAACCCTCTGAAACCTCGAGGGTCAAAGCTCCAGGCCAAGGAACTCAAGCGTCACTAAGGAGGCAGAAGAGCCCAAGTCTCCCTTTTACAAGAGGGGAATTAAAGGCAGCAAGTTCACGTGAGACTGAGAAATCAAGATGTCTGAGAAGTCGGTGAATTTGAGCCATTTGTTTCTTCAGCAATATTTACCGATCTAGTTAGCCTTTTCCCGGGCCCCGGAACCCACCCGTTCTCTGGCCACAAACCTTCCTCTCCTGCCATCCTTAACCCCCTTCTCTCTCCCCATCACTGGGACACTGCTCCCCTTTCACACGCCCACCACAACTAAGCCTCCATCCCCCCACCTAGCCCACACTTTTGTTACTGTTCTCCTGGGCCTGCACCACTCCAGTATTGTGGGGCCATACATCAGCCAACCTCACGTGGCTGGTCTCCCAGCTTCGCCACTGCATCCCAGCAGACCGGGGAAAGGACTCAAGCCCTACCTGGCAGACAGTGGCACTCGTAGGTGAAGTCACTGGTTTGATGGCACGTCCCTCCGTTCAGACATGGTGAAGGTGAACACGGCACATATGTGCTCTCACAGCGGGGTCCCGTAAAGCCTGGCTTGCACTGGCACCGGTAGGACCCAGGCAAATTGTGGCAGGTTCCACCATGCTGGCATTGTCCTGGGGTGGCACATTCATTCACGTCAATCTCGCACTTGGGGCCAGCGTAGCCTGCTGGGCAGGTGCAGGAGAACCCATTTCCAGACGTCACGCACGTGCTCCCGTTGGCACACGG
Source organism: Apalone spinifera (assembly GCA_030068395.1). Classification (NCBI taxonomy): domain Eukaryota; kingdom Metazoa; phylum Chordata; order Testudines; family Trionychidae; genus Apalone; species Apalone spinifera. The sequence continues at coordinate 1,020,695 of JANRFK010004893.1, read as the reverse complement.
CTGCGACGCACAGGCATCGAGCCACTGGCAGTCCTTTCCTGGGGAACACGGCACCTCAGTCAGACACTGTTTGCATCTAGCCCCTGCCCTCCCACAGCCGAGACACGCCAATGGGACCTGGCACACCAACACTGCCCACGGCAACCCCCAATCGGATTCAGGTCTAATCTGGGTAGGTGGGACTGAAAGACAGAGAGAGCCTGTGAGTTACGAGACACAAGCCCGGAGCTGGCCTGCTGCTGCTGCTGCACCGCTCAGATATGGCCGCTCTCCCACTCGGCCTTCCCGCTGAAAAGCGGGTTCTGGATTTCTGCCTGACATAGAATTAAGCTGCCCTACTGAAGTGGCTGCTGGCCAGAGCTGACCCAGGAGATGTTCTAGGGCTTGCCCACATGGGGCAGTGACTCTGCATTAAGACGGCACATAAATGTCAAGTGCAGTAGCTGTTCTGCATCACTCCCAGCGTAGACGCTCTCCTCCAGTACGGCGGAGGTCGGGGTCCCACTAGACAAGGCCTACGAGAATAAATGCATTCAGGGTTTACGCGTTTCTCTGGAGGATGAGGGGCCAAAAACGTGGCTTTAAAAAAAAATTAATTCTCGTGCTCTAGAGGAGATACAGAGTGAAGGGCTTTATTCAAAAAAGCTGAAGCTATTAGTTCAATAGCAGATTAGAGCAACCTCCTCCGAAGTCTCTTCCGGCCCTAATCTTCTACGATGCTCTAACACTAGGGCGTCTTAAGACGGCACATCCCTCTTAAAAGTACTTGAAATGGGGGAGGAGATTAAGGACACAATTACAAAGTCCCACCTGTGTAGCCTGGTGGACAGACACACTCGTATGTGTCCTGGAGAAGCAGCTGGCAGGTCCCTCCATTTAAGCAGGGGCGAGACACCAGGCAGATGTGTGATTCGGAGTATCTGCAGTCCTCGCCTGTGAACCCTACTGCACATTTACACCTGGCTCTGCCGATCACAGAGGTGGCTTCGCAGGTCCCTCCATTCTGACAGGTATAGCTCTCACAAGGGTTTCGGTACTGACAGTAGTCTCCAAGAAAACCCTCCAGACACCTGCAAGAGAATGGTAGTCAGGATTAGCAGCGTGGTCACTCACATCCTCACAGTGCTAGTGCTATTGTGACAGCGCTGACACCTCCAAGCCCCACACTTTGTCCTGCAACACTGCAGACCCTAATGCACAAGAAAGTCCTCCTGTTATTCATGACTGGCCGCAGTACGCAGCCTTGAAGTAGAAGGTCATAACAGTAATTCATCTACAATACTCAATGACTTTCTAATTATAGTTGAGGAAGGGCAAAAACTTCCCGCTGTCCCTCCTTCCCCTTTGGCCACGTGCCTGGCAGACACACAGACTCTGTCTCCCCATCCCTTCAAACCCTATCAATGGACATCAGTAAGACACAAATATAAACAATGCAGAGAAAATTCGACTCTCCAGCCGCAGGTCTTTCTACACTCTCAATCAGGGGTGGGCAACAAAATAGCAACGGTTCCCGGGGTTAGTCCGTGTGGGCCACTGACACTGTGTTTACCTGGGCCTCCGCCGGCATGGGGACAGCAGCTCCCACTGGCCAGGAGCGGCGATCCCCTGTACCTGCGGAAGTGCAGGCAAATATGGCGGGGGGCCACCAGAGGCTAAGCCTGGCCGATTGGATCTGGCCTGCGGACCTCTATTTGCCAGTCCCTGGGCTAACTACTCTGATGAGCAATCAAACTATATACATCTTGTCTGGGAGACAGTGAGGCACATCCAACATGAGCCGCTCTACAGATATTTTAGGGATGAACTCCTGATGCTTTGCTCACAACTCCAGGATATGAGTAATTGCCAATCAAGCCCAGGACAGTTACTCAGCTCCAGAGGAGGGCAATTCTGACTCCAAGAGCAGTTAGTTCTCTAGTGAAGTCCAAGGCAATATATCTAGTGGCAACAGAAATGAAATCAACTGTTTACTGAGTTGTTTACAACGCACTCATCTGATGGATTAAAAACTGCCTGCTCTCAAAATGCAACTGTAACCAGGGAGACGTCTTTGAGCAGGAATGTTTCTAGGGTGGTCCCACACAGATCCCAGGGGCTGAACACTGAGGCTAGACAATTTAGACTAGAAATAAGGACAATTTTTTAAAATGAGAGTAATGAGCCACTGGAACAATTCTGGGGTGTTGTGGTGGATTCTACATTAGCCACATTTTTTAAATTAAGATTTTTCAAAAGTTCCGGTCCAGTTCAAACAGAAATTAACTCAGGGTCGTCCTATGTTATACAGGAAGTCAGACTTGATTACCACAACGGCGGCGTCTTGTCTGATCTGTGAGAAAGCTTTGGATACATGGACAAAGGGTAACTATTCCATAGCCTGTAAATATGCAACAATGTCCTAAGATGAACGTCCTCTCATCCACACCTCAAAACTAGAATGCGCCCCTAACCCTTTTTCATCTACTCCTACCCATCCACCCCAGAAACAGGCTGGGATACACGGAGATGTGCAGAGTGACCCAAGGTTAACAAATCTGGGGAAGCTAATTCTGAAGTCAAGGTTCTCTCTGAAAACACTGTGCTCCCTTGAGCCTCAGCTGACCTAACTGCTGCAGATGCCTAGACATTAAGGTCTGAATGGACTATCACGATCATCTAGTCTGACCTGCCCACTGCAGGCCACAGACTCCCCCCCCCCCCCCCCCCCCCCCCCCCCCCAATACACACACTCCTGTAATAGGGCCATAACCTCGGGCAAAGTCACTGACAGCCTCAAATCTTGATGTAAAGACTTCAAGTTACAAGGAATCCACCATTTACCCTAGTTCAAACCAGCAAGTGACCTGTGCCCCATGCTGCATTGGGTCTACTCTCGGCCAATTTGACCAGGTGGAAAATGCATTCTCGACCCCAAAGATGGTGATTGGTTAGACCCAGACCTCGTGGGTGAGACCCACCAGCTAGACACCTGGGGAAAAAATTCTCTCTAATAACTCAGAGCCCTCCCACCAGCTGTTGGAGCTGTTTGCTAAGAATAGTTGCAGATGGGCTATATGCCATTGTAGGCAACCCCATCATACTCCCATGCCCCTCCATAAACTCCGCTTTGCAATCAGTTTGGCTTTTTGCCCTGATGACGACCTTGGAAGGCTGTTTCAGAACTTCACTCCTCATTCATGAGACAGTCTCCGGTATCCAGTGCCCAACCGTTCAGGTACATTTTACAGATTACATGTAACACCCGAGTCATTCTTCCGCTCTACTCTGCGCTGGTTAGGCCTCAACTGGAGGATTGTGTCCAGTTCTGGGCCCATTTCAAGAAAGATGTGGAGAAACTGGAGAAGGTCCAGAGAGGAGCAACAAGAATGAGGAAAGGTCTAGAGAACATGACCTATGAGGGAAGACTGAAGGAATTGGGCTTGTTTAGTTTAGAAAAGAGAAGACTGAGAGGGGACATGAGAGCAGTTTTCAGGTTTCTAAAAGGGTGTCACAAGGAGGAGGGAGAAAAATTGTTCTCCTTGGCCTCTGAGGATAGGACAAGGAGCAATGGGCTTAAACTGCAGCAAGGGAGGTTTAGGTTGGACATTAGGAAAAACTTCCTGCCTTTCAGGGTGGTCAACACTGGAATAAATTGCCTGGGGAGGTTGTGGAATCTCCATCCCTGGAGACATTTAAGAACAGATTGGACAGACATCTGCGTGATCTAGACGGTGCCTGGTCCTGCCATGAGGGCAGGGGACTGGACTTGATGCCTCTCGAGGTCCCTTCCAGGTCTACTGTTCTATGATTCTATGAATGACTACAAAAGCGAACTGAATGAGTGAGAATGCACTCCCTGCGGGGCTACTTCTTAGCCCACCAGTAGCCAGCATCCCATAGCCAGCAATGAGAGTGCTAGCGTGGGCCAAGACGGCTCACACCACCGAACTAGCTCCACTCAGCGCATATCTCCGTGCAGGATTGCAACCAAAGGAGGGATAAATAAGTGACAGTAAGGAAGGTAGAGACAACGCTGATTTACTGCATAAGCATGAGGAGACAGGACCCTGCACACACTCCCACCACGTCACTAGAAGCATGGTTCAGCGTATGCCTGGCAGCTTTGAGGACTGCAGTAAAGCTGGATTTGAATGCTTCTAATCCACCAACCACTGCTATAAACTTGGATCAGTTTCCCTAGTAATGAGGCACAGAAAGATTTGCTCTTTCAAGTTCTTTACATAAAAAGCCACTTGTCTGGAGAGCAGCTTAAAATTGTAGCCGCTTGTGTCAGCTCCAAAATGACAGGCTCAGCACAGGAAATAATACCCTTTCCAAACAAAGGCCACTGTTTCGCCTCAGTCTGCCATAGAACCTCAGGAACAGTGATGGAGCCCAACGCTTGTCCTGCCACTTTCTAGAAGCACGGGAGGTTTCCTTGCCTACTTCAGCAAGAATATAATCAGGTCTTTAAGGGCAAGTTTCACACACAGGCTATTTCCAATGATGATTTTTGAAAGCTAGAAAGAATTTGAAGTGGAAAAATGTCTTATATGCTGCATCAGCCATGCAGCTGTTTCTAATTAAAGCTTCTCCTTTACTGCCTCTGGGCTACTTTCCAGCGTAAATACTTTAGTCAGAACTTAGTCCAACCCACTCTTTTCCTTCGCAGCTCACAGCTGCAGCCTGCAGTGCCTTCGTGCAGGCTCTCCCACAGTTTCACAATGGATGTTCCCCTCACTAGCCACACTTTTGCAGATAGTTATTCAAATAAAAAACTAACTGGAAATCCCAAGAGCTGAATGCACACAACACTGCCACTATCAATGCCAAAGAAACACAACAGGGAGAGCACGCTGCTGGCACAGTTGTGCTGCCGAAGTTGTTGTTTCTCCTCGGTGTTGCATTTACCCCCTTTCTGTGGGGTCCTGGAGAGAAAAGCCCAGGGCATTGGAAAGGCTATTCTCCCTCAGACAGAACAGCATCCACTTTGGGTACTTTTGCCCACTAAATTTATCTGACTGCAGATTACTTTAGCCAGTCTTTCCAGATGTTTGGTTTGCATGGGAGTTTCCAATTCAGGCTCAGGGATATCATATGGGACTGCACCGGAGGAAGCATATCGTTCTCGTTTGGTATGTGAAGGGAGGAATTTCCTAGAATGCTTGCACCCACTCAACACCCCTTTCGTTTTGATTGGAGGATCACTGGTGGGAAAGCGTAGGCCCCACGACAAAGCTGAGAGTTTGCAAATACTCTGGGACAGATTTTAATCAGTCTTTTCCTTCGGACTCCCAAAAGCAGGCGGCAGGAGGAAGAGCAGGATTCTCGGTCTAGCTTTAGCATTTCATCTAATGTTCATCTTGTAAGCACTTTGGGGCAGAGACCATCTCTCTCATCTAGCACAGCGACTGGTGCGTGACTCAGACTCCAAGGTGCAATGGCAATGCCAACAAACAACAGTGATAATAAACAGCAACAAAAGGACCAGAAATATCTAGGGTGAGACTCAACTTTGTGTGTCTTGCCACCACAGGCCACGGTCACCTCTGTCCCCATAGCACAACTTCCACAGAGAATGTTGGGACCCTAAGTGCCAGCTTCTCCCCACAGATTCTGGCTGCAATGAGTGAGCAGCGTGGATGGAGGAGTTAGACCATTAGAGGGAACATTCGCCTCCACTGATTCAGAATGTAGGTTTCAAGCAGATGTTTTCCACTGCTTGATCTGGGATTAACCCTGGTCCAGCAGGTCCTGTGAAGATCTCGCTCTCAGCTCCTGGGCCCTGTGGGGCATTAGCACTCAACCCAGTAGATCCCTGCAGCTGGAATTTGACCGTGAAGAGCCAGTTAAGCAGGGCCTGTTGGAAAAAAGGGCTGGCCAAAGTCCTGGAGAAGATGGGCTCAAGGAATTCAGATGGGCCTGGAAACCCCTAACCACTAGCCTGTGGCTCCACAGGACCAGGCGGCTTTTAAGTCCTTCCATCAGGCTCGAAGGCAGAAGCCAGTGCAGCTTCTAGCCAAGTTTCTATCTGCAGATAACCATGGAATTCTGCTTCTGGTCAACGTGCCATCCAGCCCAAGGAGCAGGACATGGCTCTGCACAAAACTTGGCAGCTGGGCAGTGGGTACTTGGCATTTGCTCAGCATCTGGGGCCGCCGGGGAGGTTACTGTGGTGCGCAGAGTGATGGCAAGTCTGGGGCTGTTGTTGCATTTTTGATCTTTTGGGTTTGCAGAAGTCAGAATTCAAGAGAGAGAGGCAGATTGGCTAAAGACCTTTAAGAGGTGGTTTTCGTCCATCCTCCAGTGCAGAACATACACATCTCAACCCTCTTCCTTCCCCTAAGGAGTTACAAATTCCATCCTGAGTGCATACAAAGTACACAAGGATGCACCAGGCCTTGTACAAAGTTAGCAAGACACACCCTACCCCTTCCACAGCACTTCTAACTGACCCTAACCCTTCCTTCATTTCAGTCTGTGCTCGGAAGACACAGGGCAGTGCCAAAGTGAACAATACTGTGCACATTTAAGTTGCAGGCTTGTTTAGTGGAGCTCTTTGCTCTCTAGGCAAGCACATTACTACTTTTACAGCTTCTTTGAGTTCTAATGGCATCAATAAAATCCATTACGAAAAGTGGTTTGGTAGCTACTGTCCGAAGAGACTCGGAGACACCTCTGAAAGAAACTGAATTCTGACCACAGGACAGACAGAAACAGCGAGGAATTTGCCTACCTACCAAATGAAGGATAAAGGAGATGAGAAGCACTGTCAAGCAGTGCCACAGGACAACTGGCACAGGCGGGGATGAGGCTCCCCAAATCATATAGAAAACAGTCCCAGAACAGTGTGCTTTAATGGGATATAGAGAATCCAACATGGCTTTAGCAGCAGGCTCAAGATCTCCATCCCCATCCGGGAAGAATTAACAGCCAGAAGTTGGCTTTTTCTAGCCTAGATCCAGGTCTCTTTTAAAGCAGGACACAGACAGCACAGAAGTACCACTCTGATGACAGTGGTTTCAGGACTAAGCTGTTATGTGTTTGCTGCTTTGCCAAGCATTTAGACTAGTTATTTTGCTTATTAACATTCTTGTCTAACCCGATTCTTGGTCAGCATATATCTGCCTGTGATGCTCCGGGCTTCTACTTCATCTGTCCACTTGTTCCTCATGGACAGTAATTTACAGCTGGAGTTGTTAGCAATGCATCTAGCTGGTGATGGCTTTTATTTGAAGAAAAACAAAGTATGATTTAAAGCTTCATATAATTTTTACTACTGCCTTTATCCTTTCTGGGAAACCTCTACCGCAGGCCCTAAATCTCCCCCTACTCCCAGCCTTAACAAGTTAGTCTGATAGCACTGGGAACAAGCAACCCCACGGAGAGAAGAAAGAGGAAGAGAGCCTAGGTCTGATTACCTTCTTGCCAAACAGAGGAAGTACTGCAGCTAACTCAACCAAGTGGGCGGGGCAGGGATTTAGCTAACTGGGGAGCTTGCCCTGCTCTGAAAACTCAGCTTCCTGAGCACAATGGGTCTACTCCTGCAGCTATACAAATATTTCAGAAGGGGAGTTAGGTGGCCCCGGCAGTGGGCACTTCCCCATAGTCATGGGACAGGAAAAGAGGATGCTAACCGCCAACGTGGAAATTCCACCTTGAAGGACCAAGTTTGAGTTTTCTGCTACATTTCCTTCCTCTCTACAAAAGAGAAACCATTAAACCAGAACTGGAAATTTGGTGCCAGGTCAGGCAGGTGTCAGAGGGTGAGACATGGAGTACGGAAAGATCAGGGCCTGCAGTAGACTCTTACCAGGAAGGAGGAAGGCAACAGCAAGAGTTACAAATGCCTCTAAATCAGACACTTTTGTCAAATAAATGGTTAACGCCACCACCAAGCGCACCAAGCAACCATGGCTTTCAATTACCTGGCCATCCCGTGAGACCGATATGCTTGAGAGCACTTCACAGCTAGTGATCAATAGCTGGATTTAGTAGAACAACCAAAGTGTCCAAATCTTAAATGAGATTTATTGAGCCCGGAAAGAGATCGCATTTAGTCACGCACACAATTAAAAGGTCCCTATCAAGATGGAGAAGTCTGTAATGAAGTACAGCTGGCACCAGTATTGGAATCCATTTCATTGAACCCCTTTATTATGATCTGCACACCTACCTGGACACCAGTTAATAAGTTTACCAGTGGTGCAACTGGGGAGCAATTGTAACACCAGTCGCAAGACAGAAACAGAAAGTGATTTAACAGAAAAGAGGAGAAGGCGCCACTTGTACATCTGGGGGAAATCATCTAAAGCATGGAACAGAGCAACCTGGGAAGCAATAAAGGTGAAAAGGGTGACAGAACGGCAAGTGTCATCTTGCAGTGCACCATGGCTGCAAAAACACCCTGGATTTGTAACTGAAAGGCATCCCTCTCCATGTCTCAGGTGTCACAAAGTACAAATTTGGGGCACCCTGTTAGCAGGAAAATACTGACTGACGAGTTGAAGGGACCTTTAGAGAAAGGGAAAGAAACATTCAGGGGCAGGGGGGACTGATTCATGAAGGAAATGCTGAAAAGAGCTAATTAGGAATAGCCAGCCAAAGTAGGTGGAATGTAATCTACAAACATTTCAAGAATGCAGGCACTGAGAAGCGAGGGTTTCAGTGGGCTATGAAATGGTACCACTGGCACTAATGATGTCAAGAAGGCCTGACAAATCCATTCACCAGTGGCAAAGCGGGAAGCTGACTCCAACAAGTGACCAACACCATCAAGCTGTGCAGAGTTGAAGCTTGCTCGAAATCCCTGGCCCTGGTACTCGCCAAGCTAACTACCAAAGAGAGCTGTGTTCCAACAGGCACAATGCCATTTTCCAGAAACTACAGACTGCTCCAGGGCACCCGCTGTGGTTTAGAGATTTTCCATGCAGCAGCAAAAAGCAGCGTTATTTCTATGAGATGGCTAGATGGGTCTGGTGGCGCAGGGCTGAAGGGGCTTCTTCCCTCCCACATTGCCAAGACGGGACAGAACCTGCAGAGGGGCAGGAGCGTTCCGAAGAACCCTGCAAATCGCTACATCTGGCCCGGGTGAGGAGATTCGAGTTCCCTTGGTAATAAAGCCAAGCCACTGGAAGAGGAGTGAGTGCTGACCAGCTGCAAGCTATAGACGCCTGGGAGCAGGATGGGGAAACCTGCCCGTTAGGGTCATCACTTTCCCAGCCTCTATTCCTAGCCCACTGTACAGAAGTCAAACTGACGGCCCGACCGACGTACCTGCCCCAAAACGAACAGGTCCGTTAAATTACAAACGCTCTGCCTAGAAGAAAAGCAGCATGAAACGTCTCGAAATGAGACCAACAGGAGGGACATGGCGGAAGCGCCAGTATTGATGCCCCCTCTCTGTGGCCCTCAGAAAGGAACAGCCAGTGGCTAGGGCTGTGCTGCTTTGATGCTTCACAAGGACAGGACAGTGCTGCCCATTTCCCGGTAAGTTGCTAGCCAGGAAGCCCCACATTGTGCAGTAGAGCAGAGGTCCCCAAACTGGGGGTCTGCCCTGGAAAAACATTCATGAAGGTGTGCTGCAGGGCCTGGGCTAGCCCGCACAGGGGGCATCCAGCCCGGCTCCGCCCCCAGTCACAGCTCAACTCCGCCCCTTGCTCTGCCCCCAGCTGCAGCTCCTCTCTGCCCCTTGCTCAACCCCAGGCCATCTCTGCCCTCATTCCCTGTCTGCCCCCAGACCCATTCTGCCTCTCTCCCCAGCGCCTGCCCCCTCTCTAGTTCGACCTCCAGCAAAGCTTCCTCTTCTGAGCCATTATGCAGTAATGGGGGAGGGGCATGGCCAGGCTCCATAATGGGGGATGCTATAGGAAAAGTTTGCACACCGTGGTTTTAAAGATAAGCATCACCCCATATGAGGACGCATTCAGACTAAGGATTTTAAATATCAATTAATTGACTAGTCGAGTAGTCAATAGGCACTTCTGTGTTCCGCCTTTGAAATGTACAAGAGCACCAGCGGGGGCCTAGACATTTCAAAGTTGGAAATCCGTGTGCAGCCTGAGCCCGAGGGCTCTTGTGCATTTAAAAGTGGAAGTGCCCACGCGGAGCCCGGAGTCAGCAGGAAGTCCTGCTGACTCTGGGTTGCATGCAGGTACTAGCTTTGAAATGTGCAAGAGTCTCCAGCGGAGGCTCTTGTGCATTTCAAAGCGGAAGCCCTCGCTGACGCCAGGCTCCATGCGGCGCTGCTGCTTTGAAATGCCATACGGAGCCGGGGTCAGCTCGGGACTCCCAGCTGACTCCAGGTGCCACGGGACTCCCCAGCTGACTCCAGGTGCCACGGAAATGCCATACGGAGT
>JANRFK010004893.1:992559-1010255 GCA_030068395.1 Apalone spinifera | reverse complement strand
AGCTGGGAACTCCCCAGCTGACTCCAGGTGCCATGGAAATGCCGCATGGAGCCTGCGGTCAGCTAGGGAGCCCCCAGCTGACCCTGGGCTCCACACAGCGCTGCTGCTGTGAAATGCTGCTGTGGCGTTTCAAAGGGGCAGCACCGCACAGAGCCCAGGATCAGCATGTGCAGCTCTACCCCTCTGAAACGCCACCATGGTATTTCAAAGCAGCAGCGCTGCATGGGACTCCATGCGGTGCTGCCACTTTGAAGTACCCCTTCTTCCTCCCTCCCCTTTGTGCCACTATCTGATAGAAGTAGCAAGGGGGAGGAGGGAGCGACTAGTTGACTCGACTATCCGATAAGCATTTGCATATCGGATAGTCGACTAGCTCTTAACATCCTTAATTCACACAGTGCTCAAAGAGAAGCCCAGGATCAGCATGTGGAGTCATGTGGGGAACCATTTTCAAAGAGCTTGATTATAGATCTTTCCATCTCTAATGTCTATTTTTCTGTTCTTCCACGAGTGTGCAGCCTACAATCCAGAGAAAGCCATGGCTTAAAGATTCTTAATGTCAGTCAACAAGTCACACTGAGCCTGACCTGAGCACAACCGTTGCGCTCTTTGCCTTAAGACCTGGACCGAGAAGCAGATTCCAGTCCAGCTGACTTACTTGCAGTGTCCTGTGCCGTTGCGATAGGAGATGCATTTTCCCTCGTTGACACAAGGCCGCAGAGCATCCAGGCACTGTAGAGCTGGAAGAAGAGCAATGGAGAGTTAAGCCAGTAGCCATCACATATCATGGCAGCTCAAACACTGCAGTATGTAATATTTAAAGCACCAAAGGCAGTCAAAGGGATTGCAAAAGGAACCCTCAAATCCCCAATGTTTGAGTAGCAAAGCAACACTCGGGCACTGAAAACATCCAGTTTCTCGTAGCAGACAGGCTTTCAAAACAAACCCCAGAACCTGCCGCAAACAGGGACGATGCTGATGGCATCACTTCATGGGGAGGACACAATGGTTTTACACTGTATCCCTGGGCTGCCAGCCAGCCTTAGACTAAATAGTGCCTGATGGACTTCCTGTGCAGAGCATCCGGCCCCCCACTTTTCCATCTCTTCTTGCCATGTGTGTTACAAGAGAGACGCTGTCCCTCAAAGCTCAGATGCTTTTGCTGCTTAGTCTCCAAATGAGCCCAGAAATTGCTGTGACACCACAGTTACTGCGGCAATTGCGACTAGGAAATTATGGAGAGACAGGAGCTCATAAGAAAAAGATTTGCATCCCAGAATCCAAACACGGAGGAAAGGCCGGTAGCAGGCAGAATTTGGCGACTTTTAAGCACAGCCTCATGCACGGGCTGGTGGATATGGCTGGGTTGCCAACTTTCTCCTCACATAGAACCAAACGCCTTTGCCCAGTTCCTTCTCCACCCGCACCCTGTCCCGCCCCTTCTCCCAGCATCATGTCAGGAGGCAGGTGCAGTCTCCACAGCTCCCATTGGCTGAGATTCCCGGCCAATAGGAGCCGCAGAGCTGTGCATGGGGTGCGGGCAGCATACAGAGCCCCCGGCTGTCTCTCCACCTAGGAGCTGAGGGACACATCGCCATGTGGACCCAGGTAGGGAGCCTGCCAGCTCCTGCCAAGAGGAGTTTAGGAGCCCGGTCAGTGGTGGTGACTGGAGCCATTAGGGTCCCTTTTCCACTGGGCATTCCAGTTAAACACGTCACCTGGCAACCCCAGATAAGTCACGAACAGAATAAAGAGACCTGTAAGTGGAGAATTCGTCTGCCTTGTCTGCTTCAACTGTCAGTTCCAGGGTACTGTGTGCTGGTAATGCACTAAACACCACTGGTCTCAGCTGAGGCCTCTGGGAGCTTCAGTACTTTCCTGCCACTTCTTGCACTGCTGCTCTTCTGATCTACGGACCCACGTGCCCTGCATGCTGCAGGACAGACGGACCCTTATTTCAGCTTTGCTGTCGTGGATTGGTATCAAACTCTGAGCATTTAACTTCTGTCTCTGTATTTCGATTGCGTGTATTTGAGAGCAGCAGACACCTAGACCCAGGAGCAATTGGAGGTAGAGGGCAGCAAGTCCTTGTCAAACCAGCACGTTTAAGCTCTAAATTCTGGCCATAAATTTTTCCCACAAGGCTTGAAAAGTAATTTCTCAACAACCCTTGAGCACGTAAGTAACTGATATGCCCCATGAGATGTATAGTGACACTGTAACTTGCAGCCCAATATCCAAAGCTAAGGCAATTCTATTCTTCACAAAATGTGGAAGTCTGTTTCTTATTAACTTGATTTCAGAAAATGGAGCACTTAGAGACAGTACAGCCTCTGCTCCATAGTCAGGAAATGGACAAAATTCCTCTCCAAGCCCCCTACGATAACCTCTTAGGTCAGGGTTACTAGGCAACAAGAGCTTCCACACAGCTTTAGACCAATTATTTCCCTGCAGCTGCCAAAAACGTGCAGTCTGATTGAACCTTGCTCCTGTGACCAACTCTTCACTCACCAGCAACATCTGCAGCACCTAGATAGTAAACAGCCACAGAACCCACACTCTAACTACACAACTGGATCACCAACATCACTGGTGCTGCAACCAGCCTGGCCCCGTAGCTCAGGTTACTTTGGGCCAGCATGGCTTCTGCTTACAAAATGTCTGTCACAAACCCAAACGGGAAGATTAAGATTTAGCAACTTCACTCTCTATGATCCTCATGATACTCGAAGTAGGACAAGAAATCAAGCGACCCGTAGTAAGTTCTAATGGACTGGCCCAGGGAGACAGGGGTGTGTATTCACACGTCACTACCAAAAAGGGCTTGAATTTTCAATGCCACGCTGATATGGCCAACAGGGTGACAACCAGAAGATCTGGTTTATTTCCTCTTCACTAGTACTTGCAAACAGGTGCCTATGTTCGCTTTGATGCCTTGTTGCTACAGTGAAAATGGACTGAATTTTTGTAAGCTGCCCTAAAGAGTAAGTAGCACGTGACCACCATTGTAGGCTCCACTTTCAATAGCACCTTGGCGTGGCCAAGAATAAGGAAATAAGAGGTGACTGCGTTCAGCTTTTCAATACAGAACCTGCAGCTGAGTCAAGCACAGTAGAGCGGAGCAGGCAAAGAAGAGTAGATTCGTACAGTAGCAGGAAGTGTATGCAGCCTTTGTCCCAGTTTATCAGCCCAAATACTGGCACAGAAGTGCAATGGTTAATTCCCCGTGTTTCCAACAAAACAGTGTCGCCTTGAACTGTTGCCTAGCAGATCATTAAACCAAGGAGGGTTACGTTGTCAATTTCAATCGCTGCACAAATTGGACGGTACAACTCAAGCATTTAACTGTACCTAGTGCATGATCATCTAAAACTGACTAAACAGAAGTGAAACCAATTACTTTGTGTACTTCCTTCAGCCTGAATAATTAAAATAGACTACACAAAAGCAATCAAATGTAAGTAAGATTAAAATTGTTCCAATTGCATTACAACTATATACCAAATTATTGAAAGAGGTGCTACAATAAAGCTAAAATAATTTAACTTGAAAACATCCTTTTGAGTGCACAAAGGAAGTTAGAGTTTACAGTCCCATAGCAAAATTAGTTGCTTCTCTGTGCAAGCAGCATTGTTACAATTACCAAGAAATGCAGGAAGACAATTCAATAATGAACACAAAGAAGTAACTTCTTTGGTCATAGTCTTTGAAAATATTTTCTACATTAAGAATTAACATGTGCAGTACTTTGTGTACATCCAAAACCACGCCTAGACCACATTACCAAGCTATGCACAAGAATCAGAAAATAAAAGTAAAGCTTTGACTATCATTAACACACCCACAATAAACAGTTTATGAAGATTATGCTTAACACTGAGTTCACTGAAAATTTACTCTATGCTTAATGTGAAGGAAGAGGGTCTTATCTGGAGAGACAAAATAGACGGGCCAGACTGTTCTTCTAAAGCTGCACGTGGGCCAAGTGGATCAAACCCCTTGCCTCACAAACTCCCTCCTGCCTTCGTTAACCATTAGGTCAGCGTATGACTGATTGGCCTCTTCAGCCTGAAAGAGCTGGCCACAAATCCAAGCAGTTTGCTCTGATTTCATCTCCTGTTTGGTCAGAAAATTGCTTTTCTGAGAGTTTATCTTCACTGCAGTGTCCACATGGGTGACTGGCAATTGGCCAGCCTAGGCCAGGTGTGAGCAGCCACAGTGCAAAGCTATGCCTGTGTTTCACTGGTGCTGCATTCACCCGTATGTGTCGCTAGGACAGCTGGTGATCTCACGAGCTGCTCCATGGTTCTTTCCCTGTGGATTATGGCACAGCTTGTCTGCTCTAAGCACATGGGGAAATTGTGGGAAGGCACTGGAGGGTTAGCAGGACTCAAGCGGCTTAGCCTGTGTCCTCGCTGCCAAGCGGGTGGGTTACCAGACAAAGAGAAAACAACACTGAGGCTCTAACCTCTATCCCTAGTAGGGCCAAGTAGCCCAGGCTGAAAACACCAAATTCATGTGAGAGGCGTGTCCGTGGGCAGCAGAGGGTTTGGGGGCAGCCCCCCAAAAAAGGCTACATTGTTTCTGCAGTGATGACATACACTGAATAGAGCCACCCTCCACCAGTGGCTCTGCACATCCGACAGTCTCTCCAGGGATATTAGCGTGAAAGAGCTGGCAGCCACACACAGGGCAGCATCAAATGCACTGAAGGAACCGGAGGGGATGCTTTGACTCTGCAGCACCCACAGTGTCTAGCCAGAAAGGTGTTCATGCACATGTGATAACTTATCCCAGATCTAACTTTATTGGCAAAGGAACCTCTTAATGAATAAAATACATTTACAGAATGAACTCACGCTGCTTCTTGACTCTTTATGATGTAAAAAGCAGCCAGAAAGCTGTGATTTATTTATGCTTCTGCTTTTTTTAACCTTAGAAATGTAGGCCCTCTCTAGGCTTGAAAGTCTGAGGAAACAGTGACTTTTGTTCCAAGAACTAAGAGAGTTAGAGACAGCCGGTAAGAGAAAGGTTAGGAGACAACTGAGAAGGCCCTCGTAGCTGGCTGAAACAGGGGTCTCATGAGAGGGGAATAAGGTTAATATACTTATAAGAATAGCCATACTAGGTCAGACCAATGGTCCATCTAGCCCAGTACCCTCCGACAGCGGCTAATGCCAGATGCTTCAAAGGGAATGAACAGAGCTGGCAATCATTAAGCGATCCATGCCCATCTCCTCTCACCCATTCCCAGCTTCTGGCAAACAGAGGCTAGGGACACCAGAGCATGTTTCTGCATCCCTGGTTAAGAACACCAATGGACCTATCCTCCTTGAATATAGCTAGTTCTTTTGTAAACCCTGCTACAGTCTTGGCCTTCCCGATGTCCTGTGGCAAAGAGCGCCCCGGGTTGAGTACAGATGTAAAAGGAACACATCAAATACAAATATCACATGTAAAAGAGTAGCAACACTTAAATCCGTTAGAGACTGCTGAATGCAGGAAATCACAAATCTTTGTGCCTTCCAACTATAAGGCGCCTTGGGGGGAAATTCTGGAATATGTTGAGGTTATCATGCCAAGCTTAACACAGGAATAGCTGAGAGACTTAAAAAGAACAATGAAGGAAGGCGGTCCCAGAAGCTATTAAAATCAAAGCCAACACAAAAAACCCAGGACATGAGGGCTTTTCAGTGGAGTTTTAGAAGATGACATATCACTACAGGTAAGCCAAACATATTAATGATTTCTTAGAGTAAGAAGATTCCCACTGTAATGAAAGATGGCATAACAACATCAAAACCTGCAAACACAAAGTCCTGCACGTAACTTATTTCAACCACTTTTAATTCTTAATGTAGGAAGTATTTTCAAAGACTGTGACCAGAAGAATAGAAACGGCCCTGCCCCAATTAATACACACTGGTCAAACTGGTTTCACCCATCACATACAACTCACTGAAAACAGACAAGTCATAAGCGTCATGCAAGATAGGCAGAGCAGAACAAATCCAAATACAGGTCTGCTGTTATCCTTAGATGCTGAGGCAGCCTTTGATAAAGTAGAGTTGCCTTTCCTAGAAACACTGCTATCAGGGATGAGCGTCGAAAGCAATATGAAGACATGGATAAATATAACTCCCTCTATACAAGGCCAGACGTTAACAGGGCATGCTCTCAACAACCCCACCTACAAAGAGAAACCAGACAAGGCTGTCCTCCTTTTGTACTGAAGGCAAAATACATTTAAGCTAAGAAAAAAATATATAAAAAAGGAGTCAAATGCTGGAACACTTGCATAGGGATGGAAAACCCCATTTAATTGGTTAAATGGTTAATCGATTAAAGGGGTCTGGGCTGGAGCAGTCCCCCCACTCCCTCCGCCCGGCTGTGGGCTGGGGATGCTCTGGCTGGCTAGAGTAGCCCCCTACTTGTGGCGGGTGGGGAGACACTCCAGTCTCCACTGGTTAACTGGAACAGGTTACTAGTTTTGATTTGATACTATTAGTTTAGGATTAAACAAAGACTGTGACTGGCTAGTTAACTACAAAAGCAGTTTCCCCTCTCGTGGCGGTCACACCTCCACATCAGCTGCTAGAAGTGGGCCTCATCCTCCCTGACTGAATTGACCTCGTTATGTCTAGCCTTACTCTTGACTGGAACTCTTTTCTTATGCCTGTATATTTACACCTGCCTCTGGAATCTCCACGACATGTATCTGACGAAGTGGGTCTTTGCCCACGAAAGCTTATGCTCCAATATATCTGTTAGTCTATAAGGTGCCACAGGACTTCTCGCTGTTCTTGCAGATTCAGACTAACCTGGCTACCTCTCTGATACTTGGAACAGGTAAGCCTCACTTGTTAAGGGTGAGGCTTACCGGTTAATCGGTTAAGCATTCACCTCCCTACTGTGCATAAAGAGTGGGAATGCCCATAATTAAGAAGAAAAGCCAGAAATAGAATTTAAGCTAAGCCCCTAGAAAGTCTATCAGATTACAGTACAAAGAAGGGTACAACTCTGACGATGAATGGGCCTGGGTGAGATAGCTCACTTGTGGAAAAGGACATTCCCTCCAACTGCAGTGGCATGGAGAAATAAATTACAGATTATCCTTTCAATGAAAAAAGAATAGCCTTGTATTAGGATGAAGGAGATTTTATAACTACTTGTTACCATTTTGGGACTCTGAATAAGAGAAAGACAGAGAAGGTGCTATCAAAATGTAAATGGGTCTTTAAAGGTAGCAGATACTGGTTATGAATAAGGTGTGTTAATACTTGTATGAAAAGTTCACGTATCTTAATATTGACAGTAAAAAGTTTTTCAAGCAGGAAAGGCTTTCTTAATCAAACAGACTAAACTTTGGTTTGTTTCTGTAGAGATCTATCTAACATCAGAGGCTAACAACGCATTCATTCACTCAAAACGTTAGATTCCACATCTTCAAATAAGATAGTAAAAGCTCACAACACCCCCTAGACCTCCCACTAATGCGCCAACAAAACCAGGCACAACAGACTTTACATTCCTGACAGTTCTATGGGAAAACAAGCAGAATGCTTATTAAAAAGCCATCCCAGGCAGTTTTTATATGCTAAGCAATAAAGAGCACAAGTTTTCAAATCTTTTGATCTCCCTTAACCTAGCAGAATAGGACTCTGTTGATCGTAGGACACTGTGTAGATCTTCCTGGCTTCTTAGGATGCTAAGGGCGGTGTAAGGTTTTAACGGTGTTAAACTTCAACAACTTCCAAAGTTGAATATCTAGCTAAGACAGGCCAAGAGGACACCAGGAATCAAAGCCCAACAACTTTCTGCACTAGCGGTGGTTTGAATAGAAGGGCAAATTGAAACTCCGCAGCAAGGCACTACACCAGGGCTACTCAACTCTGGAAGCCCCGGGGGCCACAATGATAGTCACAGCACATGCCGAGGGCCGCAACTTAAGTGTGGTTGCATATGCATGCAAATATATGCAAATAGCTTCTTTCACATTGACAGGCATGAATACAAAGCACTTCCCATAATGCTCCGGTGCTCCCAGCACCTCCCCCTGGAGGCTAGAAACGCTGACACCCTGTACCTGATCTGTTCCAGCCAGCCCGTCCGCTTGCGTCTTTCAGTGCTCACCCCGCCTGGGACATGCCTCACCATTGGGGAGCGTGTTCCCAGTGGAGGCCCTGTTCGAAGGATCCCACCCACGGGCCATGTGTTGAGCCCCATGTAAACTCCGCAGGCCGCAAACAAATGGGCTGCGAGCCGCATGCGGCCTGTGTGTTGAGTATCCCTGCACTACACCCTCATCTCCAGAGAAAACAACGATGGTGAGATTCTCATACTGAGAAAAGCTTGCAGGGCACTACACTGCCAAGGCCCGAGCCTCCACAGCTCTGAAGAAAACGCCCCGAAGCTAAGTGCTGTCGGATAGGTCGAAACCCTTGCCCCAGGACATCAGGAGCAGTATCTCAGTGTGGCACTGTTCATCCTCTTGATCGCTATCAGGCTTCAGAGAATTAATCGGGAGGGTCCTTATAGAGGGCAGTACTGCGCCCCCGCCCACACCAACGTTCCATGAGACTGATCAGTAAGGCAGGGGTGTAGCCATGGGGGCTGGAATTAGCACCGAGGCCCACCCAGTCTGAGCATACTCGTCAGAGGCATACTCCCACTAGCTCAATGAACAATATCACACACAGTACAGCCACGGAAGCGGTGGGAGGTAAAGTTGAACTGAGTTAATTGACTATGATTTCTTTATCCATTGATTCTATCCTATTGCTGTATCAATCTTACACCCCTTACCTCCTGCATTCCCATATTTTTTAGACTGAAAGTGTTCACCCAATACAAAGCCAAAACACTACATAAATGCTTGTTACAACACAATGCATTTGTTAAAACAGAAACGCTTTAGTAACCCTAATTTGAGTTAATACAATTAAAGATTGAGAAAGAAACTGACGTCTCTGTATTTTGAAAAACGTTTGATGAAGAAATAGTTGTGGATATGTTCTCTATAACGTTTTCTGTCATTCTTTAATGCTAACGTTAAAACAAATTTATAAAAGTTTTTACCCCTTCAGAAAACATAAATCCCCTGCTTGTCATCAGCATTATTTCCATAGCAACTACTAGTGATACTGCTAAAATAGGACTAAGACGCCCCACAGGGACCGAACAGCAGAAGCCAATGTGCTATTGAGATCCAAAGCTCTATTTTCATCCGTATACTTTTAGAGGGCGTATGCTCTAGAAACAGAATATTTTCCAGCTGGAATGTTAATTTTTTCTGGAGTTCTCGGAGGACTGTACGTTAAACATGACACAGCCATTGTTCCTTCCAGAGAGGCTCTCACAAGATGCTGCCCTCATGTTGACTTGACTTTTGTTGGCAAGAAGACCTCGGAATGAGCTCATAGAAACGAGGACTATGTACTACAAAGGGCTTCTTAGCGTCGAGGCTTGGAAAAGTAGGCGACAGTTTTCCAGCCAGAGTGACATGCCCCTAAAATGCCCTGAGGCGAAGCGTGCAATGTCTCAAAGTCAATGGTCATCACTCCACACATTCCTTAGATCGGGGTGGGGAACCTACCATCTGCAGCTTGTCTTGATCCAGCTTGCCACCCTCCGACCCCTGCAGCAGTGCAAGCAGGTGGCGAAGTGCCAAGGTTCAGTGCCCCCCACACCATGTGCCTGGAGCACCAGTTCTCCACTGCTGGGGGAAGCCCAGACCCCACGGGCTGATCAAGGCAAGCCACGATCTGCCTGGCTGCAGGGAAGAAGTGGCTCTGCACTGAACGGCAGCACAGGGAAGCTGTGTCCCCAGCACTGGCTTGCAGGCTTCACCCCCATTGCGCCCAGCCAGCCCAGGCAGTGCTGAGCCCCCCAGGAGCTAATCCAGGCATCCCCATTCCCTGCTCCCTCTTCCATACTCCTTCCACCCAGATTTCCCCCACTCCTGCATCGTGCCCAGACCCTGCACCCTCAGCCTGCCCCTGCACCCTCAGCCTGCCCCTGCATCCTCCCTCCAGCCCAGATCCCACGCCCACACCCCAGTCCTGCATTCTACCACCCACACAGACCCAGCACCCCCACCCTCAGCCCACTCCATGGCAGCCCCCTCCAACACACTGAATTCTTCATTCCCCCCCAGCCTAGGGGGTCCACAAAATGTACTAGCCCCAGGCCCCCCAGAAGAGGGGAAACTCTGAGCCTTGGCACCTCCACATGAGGCTGGAGTGCAAGGGGAACACTGGTGCTCCGGGTTGCATGAGTGAGGTGTTTCCCCTATTTATTTATTACTGCTTATCAGTTGAGGGCCATGCACGTGAAGTGGGTTGGTTTGTTTGTTTCTCACTTGTATGTGGCTCCTGACTGATTTTTCCATGGGTCAGAGGCATTAATCCAAAACAGGTTTCCCACCTCTGCCTTAGATCCATGGATCCTCGCCAACAAGGCAAACTTGAAACACAAGGGATTGACGTTACATGCAGCTAAAAGTCGTGTCTACTGGCTATTGTAGATAAAGTTTCCTACTCCAAAAGAAACAAGAGTTCCAAACTCTACTGCTGCCCTTTCACTGCTCATAACTTGATAAACAAGGTTCATCCAAATTCCAGCTCTCTCAAGATCAATATAACCATGACAACATGGATTACAGCACAACATCTTTTAACAAGCACATTCAGCCAGACCATTCCCAAACCACAACTGTGCTGCGCCCTTTTACAACATGAACCTTGGCTCTGGAAATAGGGAATTCCAGTCCTATGCAATGTGTAGGACAGAAGAGTGCCCGTTGACTTATAGTGTTAGTGATTTAAAGAGAGCAAACAACAACACTGATTAAGTTGGCTAGAACTTCCCTATCCAACTAAAGTGACTCAAAAGGCAAAGATATCTCCAGAATACAAGCACAGCCTGCATCTCTGGCCTTCCCACACCCCCTCCAAACTTACCTCAAGAGTTCAAGTCTTGGGGTTGTTAGCAAGCAGCTAAGGGAGTCTACAAAGTGCAAGGCTGCTACTTAGGCCCCTCACTCCTAAATAAGTGGGCCACTAACTTCCGCAACAGCACCAATTCCCAAGTGTTTCAGAGCAGTCCTGTGGCGAGCGCACTGCAGCAGTTCCATCTAGCAGTAACTAAGATGCTGAGAACAGTGCAGGGTCTGCAACCGAGAGCTGGGGAGGCAATCTCCCACACAGGAAAAGTAAAAATGCTGGTGTTTGCCTATTCTGTGGTGCTGTTTGATCAGAGGCCCCAAACTGGGAACATCAGTTCTCTCCCTAGCAAGGGCGGATGGACCCAACATCACCCCCATCTCCAGAACCTACCATCCTTTCAGTCTTACAGACTGCACTTCAGCTCAGCCAAGACTCATTCAAGCAGAAAAAGCAAGTCACTACACCACCTACATGGCATGCAGACAGAGCTGAGTAATCTGTAGCATAACATCAATTTCATTCTGCGTGAAGCAAAAGGTCTGACATCAGAACCCTGTGGATCCTTGCGCAAGAACTCTCAGAGTAGTTAAATACACATCTAAAAATACTCTGAGTAGCTCCATTCTTTCCTCATGACAATTCCAGTCACAGTTTCACTCCCAAGGACTACTGGTGGTCAACATTCGAGCTGGTTGGGAATTTGACAAAAAAGATTATTTGTCAAAATCAAAACATTTTGCAGGAAAGGGTCAGTGTCAGTTTTGACAAATGTTTTACTTGATTTTTTTTTAAATTACATTTTGAATTTTTCAAGACATTTTGCTTTGACATTTTCAAAGCAATTCTCTTTTTTTTCCCCTCTTCAGATCAAAATAGCTTTCCATTTTGAAGTCTAAATGAATTGTATTAAAAATAAAACACAGAAAACTGTTGACATCAAAACCACCTGAACCAAGCCTTTTTTCAAATATTCAGTTTGTGAACATTTTTGAAACTTCGAATTTTCAGACTGAGTCGGGAACATTTTTAACCTAGAAATTCTTCACTGGCTGGGAAAATTATTTTTTACTTAACACTGGTCAATATCACCTCATGACCAATGGTATCACTGAAAAATAAGCATCACCAACTAACCTGCATCTACTGCTCGGAAGAACTTGGACCAATAATACACACACGGTCTCCATACCACATCTAGATCTAAAACTGATTAGAAGAACTAGAAAGTCAGCCTTCTTCAAACCTTTTCCAGAGAGTGAGGTCTAGAGACAACACTAGTTGGAGAAGTTTACTGTCAAGAGACAACTTCTTAAACAAAGGAGGAAGAATCATTAGTTTGAGCAAAGCCAGCATCTTGCAACTCCACAAGGAAGCATAAACTATTTCTGTAAGTAACGAATCCACAGGTTCATAACCAAGGACACTGGTCCTTTCAAGGCTTAATCTGACCTCTCCAAATCAGTACTGGGCAAAACTGGCCAAAACATACTTAGAAATAATTTTTGCCTCAGAACACAGCTGTACCACCATAGAGGAAGATAATCCAGGCCTAAGACAGACTAATCCTACCCTCAAAGTAAATGGAACATTTCTCCTAGCAGGCCAGTGTTGACTGTTTCCAGAGGAAGACAGTTTATATTAATCAGAAGACGGAGGGCCAAAAGGCTTTGAAGATGCAAACCTTCATGCTTCCCAAAACTATGGCCTAACACTGCTGGAGTTCTTACACTCCCTGCCATAAATGGTCAAACGCTAAGCTCAGTTTCCACCTCCAAGCCTTAATTTCTTCCACCCACTTTTTTTGTCACATCATCAGTATAACAAGGCCTTGCTTGCAACGCTCCTGCTAATGCATCCCAGAAAGATGTTGGCTTTCATCGCAACAGTGTCACACTGCTGACTCATATTTAGTCTGTGATCCTTTTCTGCAGTACTCCTTCCAAGGCAGCCATTTCCCATGGTGCATGTGTGAAACTGATTGTACCTTCCCAAGTGGAGCACTGTCCATTTATCCTCCTTGAATTTCATCAGACCATTTCTCCACCTTGTCCAGACCAGTCTGAATTTTAATCCTATCCTCCAAAGCATGTGTAACCCCTCCTAGCTTGGTATTGTCCTCTAACTTTCTAAGCGAACTCTCCAAGGATGTAAAATCCCCTTTAATCAGTTAACCTGTTAAATGTTTCGTTAACCACGGACACCCCTACTACAGCCGTTCCCCGAGTTGCGAACGGTCGAGTTACGACCATTCGCACTTACACCCAAAGCTCCCATGGAGCGGTCATAAAGGCGGTCCCCGACTTACGAACAGCGCGGTCGCGTGTAACTCAATGGGTCCGAGTTACGAACAGTTCGAGTTACGGACCAAGTGTTGGCCGTAACGTGTTCGTAACTCGGAGAGTGGCTGTACTCTCTATGGCTATGCTGTTGTCTAATTAATTGGCGCAGATATTGAGCCGAACTGGATCCAGAACTGATCCCTGCGGCACAGGCACTGAGGCCACGGCTGGCACATCTGTGGGGAAAACCAGTGAATGCTCAGCACTCACCGAGCACCCCATGGAGCAGCCCTTCTCCCTCCCTCCCACTCGCTGTCTTCAGCTACTGGGTGACAGAGGCCCTGGGAGGAAAGGGGAGGAACAGGGGTGGGCAGAGGTGGGGACTGAACAGGACCGGTACAGGAAGAGGGAGGCTAGGGGTGGGAGCTCAGGGGAATGGTGGAGTGGGGCAGGGCCTTGAGCAGAGAACCCCCAGGGAACAGAGGAACTTGGCACTGATACCCTATGCCCTGGCTCACTCGGCAAGAGCAATGGGCTTCAGTCGCAGCAGGGGAGGGTGAGGTTGGACATGAGGAAAAACTTCCGAACTGCCTGGGTGGTTAAGCACTGCAGAGGCGGTGCAATTGCCATCATTGGAAACTGTTAAGAGCAGGTAAGGCAGACACCTGTCAGGAAAGGTCTAGAGCAGTGATACCTAGTCCGCAGCTCACGAGCCGCACATGGATCTTCTTCACGGCTCCCTCCTGGAGCCCCGCTAACAGCTGACTTGCAGCACTTTGAGAGGAAGAGAGTCCCTGCTCTTCCGTAAGCCCCACAAATCTGCAGACTGGAGGAACAGGGCTAGTTATTATTGCATCATGGCCTGATCGTGAGGACTGTGAGAAAAGGCAGCTGGCATTGGCTTCAATTGAGACAGGGCTGGAGTTGTTGGCATGTGTAGAAAGGGAAGAGAAAAATGGAATGTCCCTTGGGAAAAAGAAAAAGTTGATATTGTTCTGGACGGGAAAGGGGACAAGGCAAAAGGGACAAATTCCCAGTGGAGTGTCTGGGAGTAGGAGAAGACCTGAAGGAAAGGAGAGTGTTTGGGGAAAATTAGAAAGAAACGTTGCAATTTTCCCCTCCTCTCACCAATGTGAAGCATCCTTCTCTCTAATTGCAAAGGAACAGTGGAAATTTTCTTACTCGCCAGCACACACACGAGTTCCTTCAAATTGCCGTCTCAAGCAGGGAACCCAACTTCACTGAGCTTTGTGTCTCCAAGGAAGAGCCAGCCGTACATCAAACTGACAGTGAGGCAATTAAATGTATGCAACAAATAAATTAGCTACATTCCTGGTACTGAAAACTTTAGAATATTTGGTTATATCTATAATGATCTATTTAGTAGGATTGTATGTATGTGTTTGGTGGGGTGGGATGCAGGGCATGCATGTGGCTCCTTTGGTTAATGGTGGTTACAAATGTGGTTCCCAAGGCACACAACTGTGAATACCACTGGTTTAGATAATACTTAGACCTGCCGTGAGTGCAGGGGACTGGACTGAATGACCTCTGGAGGACCCTTCCAGCCCTACGATTCTAAAGTGACCTGTGAGGATAGCTTAAACAAATGAGAAATGTAGAAGTCATTGTACGGACAGTAAAGAACAAAAAAGACTGCTTAGCATGCTGCAAGCCATCAACAAATCCATCTACCAAAAAGATTGTTTCTCCAAGAGGTACGAAATCCAACAACATCTATCACTTGTGAGACAATGTAAACTATATTCTCCACCTGGACCAGAACACAGGCGTAACTTGGCCCCCCCTAACAGTATCAAGCAAGTAGTGGCGCAATGATGAGATTTAGTGTGATCTCCAGCTCGGCAGACCTGTTCACAGTGATTACTGGCGGCGTAAATATTTACTAAACACATAGTTTAAAAGATTCAAGGCAATTTTAAAAAGAGTGTGTTACAGTGTGGCTCCTTCGAGTAGCCAGAGCTACTGTCTCACTAGAGGTCTTTAATTTAATATAGCACTGTGCTTCTCAACTGCCTAAAGGGGTGTTACAAGGAGGAGGGAGAAAAATTGTTCTCCTTGGCCTCTGAGGACAGGACAAGAAGCAATGGGCTTAAGCTGCAGCAAGGGAGGTTGAGGTTGGACATTGGGAAAAACTTCCTACCTGTCAGGGTGGTTAAAAACTAGAATAAATTGCCTAGAGGGGTTGGGGAATCTCCATCAGTGCAAGGGATTATACTTGATGACCTCTTGGGTTCCTTCCAGTTCTAACGCTAGGATTTCATAGAATCATAGATCTCTCCGTTCTAGGTTTTTCCTTTAGAAAGCAATGGAAATTACAGCACTTCCCAGTTGTTTTGTTTTTATTTTGCTGACTCGTCAGGTTCTTATTTTTAGAGAATAATGTAACCTTGTTAAAATGATTTTCAAATGCTTCCAAAGTAAGGCTCAAATGCTCAGTCATTCAGTTAACAATCTATGGTCAAAGAGCAGGGGCTTCCAGATTATTCATTCATTATGTGTATAAGACATTTACTGAAGTGAAATTACTAGTCTTATTACACTGGAGTTTCCTTCGACCAGTTCAACGTTCCCAGTATTGTACACCAAGCAACACTCTAAAATACTTTGGTTTCAACCTTACTGTGACAGAGACATGCCCAGGATGGTATATTACACCTGTGTCTAACCATCTTCTCAATAATTCATCGTAGGAGGTTGCACATGGTCTCTGCCAAAAACTAAGAACTAGATGATGGTTAAAGTTACTGCAAATTGCAGGGGAAGTTTTGGAGAGAGATATAAAATGTACAGACTTCTGTTCCAAATCTGTATGCAGTGAGGCATGGCACCTGAGGAGAGGTGTGTCTCTCAGCTAATTCAATCAAGAATGAGTGCAATCAACATCTTTCAACCTGATCTAACCCAGCCCTGTGCTTATAGGCTGGATCAAATGCCGGCTTGAGCATGTGGTTCGCAAGCCACGTAACCGTGAACACCACTAGTGTAGAAAATACTTAAGAGGCCCAGAGATGAGCTGAAGTTGATGAAACACCCAGATTCTGAAGGAACAAAAGTCTGGTGCTGTCTCAGATAAGAAGAAAGATGTTACCCATTACCGAGGCGACACTTGTGTGAGTGTTTCAGGAACAGTAGAACCCACTTCTCTAGATTGGACAAGTTCTGTAAGGGCAGATCACTGCGTAAGTATCTTACTAGATGGGTACAGACCTTGTTAAAAAGTAGAGGCACTAGATTTGCATTTAATGTTTTTCTTTTCTCTGTAACCTCATGTTTCCAACCTTTTCACTTGTATCTGTTTTAGATCTTTATCTTTGCTTTGCTAAATAAACTCCTATCTGGGTTTACTATAGACAGGACTTGCTGTGCACTGAAGAGAGTGTGGAACTGAGGTGAAGCTGGGGCACTGCTCCAGGGAGGCAGTAGAAGAGTGTACATTGTGTGGATACCTGGAAGAGAAGGGACCGGGCACTTGAGTGTATCAAAGGGGGAGAAGCCTGTAAAAGCAGAAGGTGAGGCCCATGGACCCTGGAGCAGAGCGCTTGTCCTCCCAGTGGCTGGCAGATTTGAGGGAATTTTCCCCTTTGGGCACAGACAAGGCTGTCTCATGCTGTGGGCAGGTGACAGAGT
The DNA here is from genome assembly GCA_030068395.1 of Apalone spinifera. Classification (NCBI taxonomy): domain Eukaryota; kingdom Metazoa; phylum Chordata; order Testudines; family Trionychidae; genus Apalone; species Apalone spinifera. The sequence goes on along the minus strand of JANRFK010004893.1, from coordinate 993,379 downwards.
CACCCTGGATACCTCTTACCCAAATAGTGTCATAAGTGCAACATGCTAAACACGCAAAAGTCAATGAAAACTCCAGCACTGGTTATCTGTGGCCCGCAAGCAGTACTCTGCTCTTCTTCCAGAGGCACATTCAAGTCAACCCAATTACTTGAATTCCCTCTATTGTTACCAATAACACTTTACAGTAGCAATGAATTACATGTACACATCGCAGGGTGCTTGCTCTATGCACTCTGTATTTCCCTCACCAAAACAAGAGCCCATGTTTTTCCACATCAGTTTCTAGTCAGATATCCTGCCTGACTCCCATGCACTGCCACAACCAAGTTGTGTTTACTAAGCAAACACAACAGGGAACCCCCCAGAGCACCCCAACCCAAAGTTGCCATTATTGATTTTTAGAGTTTCATTAACACATCTGAATTTGTATTGAGGCAGGCTGGCAGACTCCCCTCCATCTCCCTGTCTGGGGGGCTAGCAGAGGCAGTGGGCACGCTCCTCTTTCCACGCGCATCCCCACACCTGTGGGGCCAGGCGTGGGAGTTTACGGGGGTGTCACCCCACCACACTTGTTCCAAGCCTGCCACCAACCCTGAGGCAGGGAGGAGCAGAGGTCAGATTCCAAGGGACACAAAGAAGGGGAGCTGGGATGATGGGAGAAGAGTGAGCTCCCCAGAGACCCCCTGGGCAATGGGGCCAGAGCAGGCCCCTAAATACTACTGCACGGCAGGGAGACCACACACAGGACACTGATGGACCCTAGAGACCGTGGCACCACTGCCACCCAAAGGAAATGGGGCAGGGACAGTCTCCTGGGGGG
>JANRFK010004893.1:962856-985320 GCA_030068395.1 Apalone spinifera | reverse complement strand
AGAGGGAGAGCAGGGGATCCGGGGTGCAGGGGCGGCGTGGGGAACGGGCGGCGGAGCCAGATGGGACGCAGGGCAGGCACAGCGGGGTGGGCGGTCGTCAGGGAGGGTGTCTCGCTGGCGAGGGGCTGGGGCCGTGGCAGGACTGGAGCCGGTGGGGCGGAGCCTGGTTCCGCCGCGAGCCGCAGCCAGCTGCCGGGGACACGCGGCCAGAGCCGAGCTGCCGGGGCCCTTTACAATCGGCGGGGCCACGTCACGCCAGTGTCCTGGCATCTGTCGGCTCCGCCTCCTCGCGCCGCAGCTGCACGCGGGCAGCCTGGCGCTGAGAATCTCCGCAGTTCCCCTCCCCGGCAGCGCTCTGCTCCTCCGTCGGCTGGCGGATTGGATGGGGCCGTGCCGCTGTAGTGCGGGCTTCGGCCAGTCGGTTACAACGGCCCACCGGGCCAGTCCGCCCCTGCACTCGCCAGCTGGCAACATCTACTCGCCGCGGGCGAGTGCATTTGTCGAGCCCTGCGCATTGGGAAAAATAACCCCAGCTATACATATAATATGATGGACGCTAATTTAGCTACAACTAATCAGGAAAGAGATCTTGGAGTCACCGTGGATAGTTCTCTGAAGACATCCACGCAGTGTGCAGCGGCAGTCAAAAAAGGAAACAGGATGTTAGGAATAATTAAAAAAGGGATAGAAAATAAGATGGAGAATATCTTATTGCCCTTATATAACTCCATGGTACGCCCACATCTTGAATACTGCGTACAGATGTGGTCTCATCTCATAAAAGATATACTGGCATTAGAAAAGGTTCAGAGAAAGGCAACAAATGATGAGGGGTTTGGAACAGGTCCCATATGAGGAAAGATTAAAGAAACTGGGACTTTTCAGCTTGGAAAAGAGGAGACTAAGGGGGGATATGATAGAGGTCTATAAAATCATGAGTGGTGTGGAGAAAGTGAATAAGGAAAAGTTATTTACTTGTTCCCATAATATAAGAACTAGGGGCCACCCAATGAAATTAATGGGCAGCAGGTTTAAAACAAATAAGAGGAAGCTCTTCTTCACACAGTGCTTAGTCAATCTGTGGAACTCCTTGCCTGAGGAGGCTGTGAAGGCTAGGACTAGAACAGGGTTTAAAAGAGAACTAGATACATTCATGGAGGTTAAGTCCATCAATGGCTATTAGCCAGGCTGGGTAAGGAATGGTGTCCCTAGCCTCTGTCTGTCAGAGGTGGAGATGGATGGCAGGAGAGAGATCGCTTGACCATTCCCTGTTCTGTTCACTCCCTCTGTACACCTGGCATTGGCCACTGTCGGCAGACAGAGTACTGGGCTGGATGGATCTTTAGTCTGACCCAGCGTGGCTGTTCTTATGTAGGGACTGTCCTGTTTGGCTAATGTATATGGCAGAGGGGCACTGCTGGCGTATATTACATTGGTAGATGTGCAGGTGAATGAGCCCGTGACGGTGTGGCTAGGTCCTGTGATGGTGTCGCTGGTGTAGATACGTGGGCAGAGCTGGCACTGACGTTTGTTGCAGGGATTGGTTCCTGAGTTAGTGTTACTGTGGTGCGATGTAGAGTTCAGGTGCAGGATGACTTTAGAGAATGGCTACGTGTCTCTGCCTGCCAGGCCTGCAGGAGAATGTCATCCTGCTGAACGGGTTCTGACAGACTTTACCAATGGGGCCCAGGCCAACCTTGAACCTGAACCTCCCCTCATTGCCCCCGACCCACCAATGCCCCCCTCAAATCCATCTGCAGCAAGGACCTGACCAGCCCATTACATCTTGGGCTCCCTGATCTGTGTCTGTGTTGCTTCCTGTGTTTGTTGGCTCTCCCAATCCTCCCTTTCCAGAGCCACCTTAGCTCTCCTTTCTCTAACCCTCCCACTTGAGGCCAGAGTGCAGAAATGAGGTTGCCTCATTTCCCAGCTGGGCCTGGAGTGTGAGTCCTCTCCAGCACGAAGAGCCTGGCACCAAAGAGAACTCAGAACAACTCTGCCTGAGGCAGAGGCTGTATCAGCCAACACCCTTGGCACACGTTAGTTTTGTGGCTTGTCCCCTCCATCGCACTACTAACGTTCAGACAGGACAGTACTAATTTGTAACTAATGTACAAACGAACCTATAGAGCACAGAGCCTGTTGCTTTCTCCAAGTGTCTTCTGGAGAAGTGGGTTGTGCCCACGAAAACTCATGATGCCATCGACATTTTTTGTTAGTCTCTGAGGTGCTGCAGGACCACTCGTTTTTAGAGTTTTTTCTGATCCCCTTTGTTGGATGGGAGAGATCAAAGGCTGGGATCAGCTGGCTATGGGGGAAGCTCGTTCTGCAAAAAGAAATTACATTTTGGCTTTTATCTTTCCTCCCAGTACCCATTCCCCATCGAGGAAGAGCTACATGCCACCTGAAGCTGTCAAAACCTTTGGAGCACATGGCTGGGATTCTTCACGCTCATCTACCTCAAGTGTGCATGGATTCCATTCTGGTTTCCAATCTCCCAGCGCAGCATGACTGACTACATCGAGAGCCTCAGAAGAAGTGTCTGGAGAACATTGTGACACTGTTCCATGGGAAGCACTCATTTGAGAAAGCAGAAATTCTGCCTAGAGGAACCTACTGATGAATTGTGGAATCCAGTTGCATCAAAGACTGAGCTTGCTTGGGTCTAGTACCTCCAGCCCTGGACTACATACCAGCAAACAAGAACCATCCTTTGAATGAAGTGCAGTGGCCAGGGAGCAGTAGTGAGCACAGATACATGTGGTTACACCCAGCGTGTTTCACTGGTGACCCCACAGCTGTGACACTGCTTCCAGGTGTTCGGAGACCTCCAGTGTTAACTTGTTCGGTGCCTGCCAGCAGTCATTCAGAGTGCTAGCTCTGGCGACAGGGTGCAAGGGGGCTAGAAGCTAACGGGAGCAGAAGTTGCTGCTTTAAAACTGATATAGAGAGCCTGGACACTCCTAAGTGCCCCTGCCTCTAGTGATGCACTTTGCATCACTGAACCTCATTCTGTGTGTCTGCCAGGATAAATATTTCTCTCGAGCCTTTGCTATCACACCTATTGGCACACAGCGGCCCTAGACTGGTGGGGACATGAGGAGGAGAACTGGGTGAAAGGAAGAGGCTGGCCCAGCAACAGCAGGGATGTCCTGACCTAGCTTCACTCTCTATACATACACCTACAAATACTATCACCTGGAGTCTGTGTCTAGTTAAATTGCTTAGTGAGCAGAACAACCAACCTTTCTCCACCCAGCAGGTCTGGCCACAAAAGCAGCATGGCAGGAGCTGACTCTGCTCAAGATTCTCCATCGAAGGGGCACAGACCGCGGAGTCTTGTACCATGAGGCGTCACTTCAAGGGCGCACAGATGAACCGGAGCTTCCCCCGGCATGACGATCAGAAGTGAGTGTAGGGGACTAAAGGCAGAGATGAGTGTTGAGCCTTCTTCCATTCTGGCAGAGCTCCAAAACAATACAGTGTGTAGGGTGGCTCCCATCCTTCTGCACAACACAACTTCTCCAGGGGCTTGCTCGGGACAGGGTTTCATTTCTGCTGCACCAGCTCTGTTGTGTTGCTGCACGAGAGGCTGGATTTCAGCAGGGCTAACGCAGTAGTGACTTTTTGTTTTTCTGAAGTCAGCTGCCTATTGTCTGCTGCCAACTTCTAGCCACAGAAATCAAACGCCCTATCATTTGAAGTGTCTGTATTTCAGGCTGCAGAAAATAGACATCCTCATTTCCGAAAGGTCACGCAAGTGCTCATACAAAAACATTCACCGTAAACAGTGAAAAGCCCCAACAGGAAAAAAAAAAAACTTTCAACATCAAAACAAGTCCCTCCAAACAAGCTCAAATTTCAGCATTACTCAGCTTCCCTGCGCCCTGCAGGGGAAGGGGTAAAGGGCAAGTCATCCCAACACTTCACCCCACAAGCTAGATGCAGCTGCAACGTGCACCAGCTAGCCAGCCAAATAGGGAAGTTGAGTTTTCAGAAATATGCTGTGGCTTCTGAGAAAAGTAGTAACTGACGAACGCCCCAGCAATTTCATTCCTGCATCGACCAAGGAGCATGCCCAGTAAACAGTGGCAGTGCTGCTCGACAATACTGACCTCCCGTGGGCCAGCAAATTCTCTGGTTGCACCGGTCAGGACCCGAGGTTCAACCTTGACGCTCATCATTGCTCTGATAATCTAATTTACTAAACGGGCAAAAGCAAAGCTCCAATAAGAACGCTTCAGGAACCACAATTTTAAACCCCACCTGTTCAATATCTGTAAAGCATGCTGGGAGCCTGGGATGGAAAGTGTCCATGCCAAACCCTCCTTATAGCGGAGGAGTATTTTTAGAGCGTTTGAGCAGCCATTTATGAGTGGGGAGCAATATATGCAGCCTCTGTTGTGAAGACAATCTTTGTGATTTGAACCCTATAGCAACAGCAAAATGGCTGAAGTCTGCAAGCACCGAGAGGGCACAGAAGTCATCATCCTCACCTAGGCCTGGAGCAAACTGGTTTTGATTTGACAAAGTACCAAGTAAAAACTCAGGCCAAGCAGGCACATCCTGCATGACAAGGTAAGGGCTGAGCCAGCTCCCATTCAAGTCAAGACAAACGTGGGTATGGGCAGACCCGTGTCCTTACATCCACTCTGCAGGTGAACAGACGAACACACGTAGACACGCCAATTCACTAGCTGTTGGGACAATGCAGATCAGAGCTTTCCTACAGCTGGACACTCAGGCAAGTTAAGATGAAGCAAAGAAAGCTGTGAGGTGCACCAAGCCCTGCTGGAGATGCCCCACCGCTGTGCCTTGCTCGTTCACAGAGAAAGAGGATGGAGCAGGGTGGCGCTTACTGCTCCTTTGGGAAGGACTATGGTACTTCTGAAGGGGAGTATGCAGACAGGGGCTTACCGCACTGGCAGTTCTGTGTGCTCTCTTCACAACCATGTCTCGCCTTCAGCACCCCGCCCCCCTGCCCCTGCCACAGCCCACATCTGCGCAGCGCCACGTCCAGCCCCTGCCACTGCTTGGGGCAGGAGGCACTCTCAGTTTGCCGAAGCACCCCAGGCCAAACTCACATAATCTCCCACTGCCATCAAGCAGCCAAGCCCCAGACTGGCCACTATTCTTCTCTGCTCCCTAATGGCCCCAGCCTAACTCTGGTCAGCTGGGGGGGAGCAGCCCACAAGCTGCTGCGGCTGCACCTCTCTGCTTTCAAAGATCAGCACAAGGCAGTTCCTACTCACTTCTTCCCTTGGCTACCCTCTGCCCACCCTTCTCTTCTGCCAGAATGCATTCGAGAAGGGCGAGCCTACGCCGCAAGAGGGAGCAAACCTCAGAGCCCAGGGAGATACTCGCAGGGGTCCGATTTGATCGAGCTCATGTGCTAAAACCAGCTGTCTGGACGCTGCAGCTCAGGCTCCACAGCCCGCTGGGTCAGAGCCCGAGTGGCACCCAAGCCACAGCATCTACACTCAGCCTGTAAGCGCAAGCTGAGCTAATGCGCATCCAGATGGGACAGGCTTCCCCCTCCACCAGAAAAACTCCCCTATCCCCGTGCCCTGACCCTGGCCCTGCCCGGGTAGCAGCCAGACACAGCAGTTGGGCAGCAAGCTCTGGCTTGATTTCTGCCGTCTGGGGGACTCTGCCAGCAACAAGAATGAACACCGCCATCCTTCCCTTGGGATGCCCCAGCCACTGTACGAGCCAGCCGTGCTGGGCACTGGGAAAGGGTACCTGCCCTCCACTCCAGGCCTACTGCACTCAGCTTAAAAATACACAGCACGCAATTCCAGGAGACGCTCCCCCTAGCCTTTCCTGATCCAAACCAGGGAGTTTGGAAATTAAATCCCCCTTCCCCTCTACAACTGGCCACCTTCGCCATTCTCCTGCTCTGCCGACAGACTGGGGCTCAGAAAGGAATTTCTCCCCCAGATGTACTGGAAGGCACGCTGCGGATCTTCTGCCTTCCCCTGCAGCAGGGCTCACATGCTAGGCTCTGGGCAGTGCACCTGATCCGCTGCCTGCTATGAACGGCCCGAAGGCACTGGAAGGCCTTGGCTGCTCCTGGTCTTTGGCAGCGCAGTCTGTGGACTGAAACACTTTGCTGTAGCTGAGGCTGTTGGGCTCAGGGTAGGGGTATCTGGTGGCACTCACAGGCCCGTGTGATGCAGGTCATACAAAATATCTGCTGGCCCAAAGCTCTGACCTCTTCTCTCGTGCCCAGAGGTGACTGCTGAGCACTTCCCAAATTGCCTCCTTCGGACAGAGCCCAGAGGCACAGCAGTGCACAGGACACTCCAACCACACTGCCACGTAGACACAAGGCCCGGTGACCGGGGGGGTGGAATCTGGATGTAAACTCTGCAGCAGCTTCACGTCCATTCCCAAATGGGGGCTTTTCTGATAACACAGTCTGCCCCACAACCCCTGCCTGCTGGATACACAACGGACTTCCCCTGACCCCCCCCCCCACTCCTTGGGGCATCCAGCGCCCTGCAGGCTCTGTAATGCACAGCTGCCTGGGGAGCCGGGGGAAGAAGAAGCTGGAGGATTTGGCGGCCAGGCTGGGGGCAGTTGGCACCCAGCAAAGAGCAGGTGGGGATTTGAGGCCCCAGAACAGCAGCTGGTCCAGGGGCCATTCTGGCACCAGGAGACATACTCCTTACTTGAAAACTGAGCGGCCAACGAGGTTTGCAAACCCCGCGAGGCACTGCCTCAACAACTGCAGGACACGTCTCTGGGAGGGCTGGGGGTCAGCGCCTTTGGCTGAGGTGTTAAACCACGGCTTGTCATCACCCCCTTCTAAATGGGACACACAACCCAGAGCTGTGAGGGCATGCAGTGACTTGCGGTTGGCATGAGCTTCTGCTTCCTCATCCTTGCTTTCGGTTCAGTTCCTTCCTGTTTCAGTGTGAGCGGCTGTCTAAATGAAAGCCTCAGCCCGTCGAGCGCTGCAGAGAAAGTGCAGGCCAGGCTCTGCTTCAAGCCAACAGGGCAACTTGATGGAAGGCTTGTGGTGAGAGCTAGTGTGACTCAAACTTACAAGTGGGGAAGTGGAAAGGAAAACGTGGCTGTTGGCGAAGGCTGTGAGAAGAACGGAGGCCTGGATTAAGGAGTCCCAGAACTTATTTGGCTTCTTTAGTCTGCAGAAGAGCAGAGCGAGAGGGAATTTGAGAGCAGCCTTCAACTCCCTGAAGGAGGTTCCAAAGAGGATGGAGAGAGGCTGTTCTCAGTGGCAGAACGAGGAGCAATGGGCTCACATTGCAGTGGGGCAGGTCTAGGTTGGACATTCGGAAAAACTATTTCCCTGCGAGAGTGGGGAAGCGCTGGAATGGGTTCCCTAGGGAGTTGGTGGAGTCTCCATCCCCAGGGCTATGTCTACACTCGTGGCTTCTTGCGCTAGTAATATGCAAATGAGGCTAAGCATGGAATATCACCGAGCCTCATTTGCATACCTAATGAGCCACCATTTTTTTCAGAAGAGGCTCTTGCACAAGAAGGAGCATCTATGCTGCCCCTTCTTGCGCAAGAAAAACCCTCTTGCGCAATGCCGTTACACCTATTACTTTTCAGGAAGAACGGCATTGCGCAAGAGGGTTTTTCTTGCACAAGAAGGGGCAGCGTAGATGCTCCTTCTTGTGCAAGAGCCTCTTCTGAAAAAAATGGTGGCTCATTAGGTATGCAACTGAGGCTTGGCGATATTCCATGCTTAGCCTCATTTGCATATTACTCGTGCAAGAAGCCGCGAGTGTAGACCTAGCCAAGAGGTTTTTCAGTCCTGGCTTGACAGAGCCCTGGCTGGGTTGGTCCTGCCTTGGGCAGGGGGCTGGACTAGAGGACTCCTGAGGTCTCTTCCATCCTAGGGTTCTATGATTCTTGAGGTGGTAGTGGTGGAAGTGATGGGCAGGGGCTATCACCAATAGGGTGCTTCTGCCATGGCTGGGGACACGGAGCAGCAGAGGAGGAGGAACTGATTCACAGAATGCTGCTACCGCTGTCGTGGAGCATTCTGTGGCAAGTGCTGCCATACAGGACACTTGGAATGTCAACACACCCAAGGCGGCCTGGCAGATCTACAGAACGGTACTGGCAGAGGGGTTTGACTGGGCTTTGCACAAAGAAAAACTGATGCTGCTCAGACGGGGTTCAGAATCTCAGTAACGGACAAGGAAGAATCCAGTGGGAACACCATCCTCTCCAGACTGGTAAAATGGCTAGGGAGCAACACCTTTTGCTGATGAATGAGAAATGTAATCACAAAGGCAGAGAAAGGAGCTGCAAATGAAGGCTCATGCATGTCAAACATACTGAATATCTACAGTATTGCTATTAGAAAAGCACCAGACTGAGAAACACATGACAGGAAAGGTGATGCTGAGATAACACAGGAAGAGACTCACTAAAGGGACTATTTTTCTGCCAAACTCTATTTTGGGGGTTTCCTGTAGCTGCAAGGTGTTGGGGCACCATATCAACAGATCTAGGCACCAGATCAACAGATCTGAAAACATATGGATGTCGTCTAGTGAGGACCTGTCAGAATTGGTTTAGTCCAATATTTAATTTTTTTCAATGATCTGGAAGAAAACCGATTCTTGCGGATAAAGCCTGTGTGTTGTCAGACTGGTAGGGTGCTAAATAAGGGGGGAAAGTAGCTGATACAGAGTTAGCTGATTACCTGGTACACTGGGCACAGTCAAATAACCTGCATCTTAACACCCAAATGTAAGCTCCTCCCTACCCACACGAACAAAGAGCACAGCAGCCACATCCGAGGCGAGGGACTGTGTTCTGGAAAGCAGCAACTTGGAAAAGAATATAGGGGTTACAATGGGCAAACAAGTCATCAGGAGCCTCAAGATAATGCTGTGGCAAGAAGGGTTATATAAATCCTGGGATGTACAAACAGGGCAACATCACAAGATCACTTCTGCATATGGCAGTGGTGAGACCATTAGGCTCTCTGGACTCAGATCTGGGGTCACCTCTTAGAAGCAGATCAAAGACAAGAGGCCATTTGATCATGGTCTAAGTACCCACACGGGGAGAAGAAACTACAGCTCAGGATGCTGGTAAATGAAACTTACAAATGTAATGGAGGATGGACGCCGCCTAGCTAGTAGAGGAGCTCCTTATTAAGCATGACCAGTTACTTCACTGTGCCCCCTCCAACCTACACCGTGGGCCAGGAGTCACTTTCTTCCCAAGAGAGAGGAATCGGAGAAGACTTCCCGTTCTGTGAAGTGAAAGCAGTCCGTGTCCTTTGCTGGGACAACACTGCCCTCTACTGGAAACGCAGCAGACCTTTTTCACAAGTGAGGATAACAACATTTGCCAAGAGTTAAGGATGTTAAATTGCGGTTATCTGGCTAATCGTGTAGTCGATACAATTTGACCACATGATCAGTCAATAAGGACTGCTCTTACTATCTTTAAGATGCAGAGGCGCAGCATTCTGGATGAGCGCTAGCCAGGCGAGTCCAGGTGCTCCTGTTTGTAGTGGACAGCCTGGGCCACCGCAAACAGGGGTTGCTTCACAGCAGCCTCCCCAATCCCTCCCCCGCTTGCCTCAGATAGAGGCAGCAGAGGGGGCAGGGAAGCACCAAGGAGATGGTGCTGGGGGGAACCAGCTTTTAAGCTGGCTCCCGTCAGCACCAGCTCCTGTCCCCTGGCTTGCTGCCTCTCAGAGGCAGCGGGAGGTAGGAGAGCAGAGTCAATACTCCTGTCAGCTACCTGATGAGCTTATGCTTATCCGATAGTCGACTACTTGCTAACATCCCTACCAAGAGTCTCGGTGGATTCTCCATCAGTGGCAAATTTAAAATCAAGATTGGATGCTTTTCAAAAGATCCGCTCTAGTTTTAGGGGAGGTCTTGTGGCCTGTATTACACAAGAGATGATCACAAGGGTCCCTTCTGGCCTTGGAATCCAGCCAGGATATTTCTCCCACCCCCGAGCTTTGTGCATCATGCAAAGAGACAGCGCAAAACAGGCATTAAATAAGCTGTAACAGCATGGTCCTCAGGCTAGAGGTGAATAAAGGATTTTCAGTGAGACATGAGGAGCTCATTCTGGCCTTCTTTAGCTCGCACAGCAGCTTCCACGTTGAGAAATGTGCCTCGCATGCTCTGGCTTTACTACAGCAGGGCCTTGTGCAATCCTTGAGCTAGCCAAATCAGACAACACTGTTTAGAAAAGAAAATTCCAACCTGGCTCGCCCATTGCCAGAGAAAGCTGAGCTCGGCTGTGCAGACAGGAGTGAAGCAGTTTGGGCTGGAAGACGGCATCTGAAACTTGCCACACGTAAAGAGAGGCACGGTGACTTGCCACATACTAATGTACATGTCAAAATGTCATAGGAGATCCTATGACCCAGGAAGTGGGTCATAGGATCCCCTAAGGACTCATTCGTTTTATCTGACTTCACCATGGTCAGGCCTTTAGTAAATGGATAAGCCTACTGCTGTTGATGCTCTGAATTAACTATGCGTGGGTCATGGGAAGCTGGCAGGCCAGAACATCTTCATGACACATGGTGGTGCGAAGATGATGTATCAGTCGGCATTAAGACTGACCAAGGGAAGTGTGGCGATGGTATTTCCTGCACTGAGAGATACTAAAGTCTCCTCTCCTGGCAGACCCTGCAGTCCATGGGAGGTGATGGAATTCAAGAGCTAGAGTCTCTTATCAAATCCACAGAGCAGGATGGCCTCCCTCCTTACACTAAACAGCAGAACATCCTCATGCTCTGAGGAGAGAGAAAGGGTCAGAATAGGGCCGAAACAAAACTTATCAATTCTGTATTTCCAAAGGAGCAAATTCCTTGGGTGGATCCATTTACTGTGCAATTAAATGGTCCCTTAGTCCAAGCTGTGCAAACGGAAGTCAGGCCAGCCGTGGGTGTCTAACTGCAGAGCAGACATACCTGGAGAGACAGACCATGCCAGAAAAAGAGCACAGCTAGATAGCGAAGAGAATAAGCTAAGAGGAGGAGCTAGGATACAAGTATAGAAAAGTGAAGGAGGGTCTTCTAGTCACCCTCTTAACACAGAACATGGGTGCCCAGGAAAGAAAAGGAATGTCTTACCTGGGGAACAATGGTGGTTGTTTCTATTTCCCTCACTGGTACGCTGGATTAAGCTTGCCAGCATTCTCCAGGTTCTCTCCCCTTCCTGGGTTCTCAAGACCAAGGGAAGCTTCCACTTTTGGCCCAAGCTAACGAAACAGGCATCTGATCTGGCCCTGCTTTTCTTTGCTCAGGCTATAACTTTCCCTTCGTCTGTGAGAATGCCTATGCTGCTGTAGTACAGATACTAAAGCAACAGAACTTGTTCTTGTCTATTCCTGTAGTAAATCCACCCACTTTGACGAGAGGTGGGGGTGGGTGGGTAGGTACATCAATGGAAGAATTCTACCATCAACTTCACTGCATCTATAGTGGAGGTTAGGTTGACCTAACATCACAAAGGGCACAACATTTTCAGATTCCTGAGCCCTGTAGCTATAAATGAAAGTAAATGTTAAGTGCAAACCAGCCCTGAGATGTATCCATCTCTGGATCTGTACCCTGATTACACCCTCTCCTCAGGGTATGTCAGGAAAACCCAATACCAGGTTCTGGTTACTTGAAGGTTGTGTAATGATGCCAAGTGACCCTCTCTGACTGGTTGCTGTGTAGGCCTCTTCCCAGCCTTTGACTGGAGCGAGCCAAAGCTCCCGGCCTTCTAGTTTCCTCCTTAGAGACACTCAGATTTTGTCACTGCTGTCTCCTGCCCTGAGATAAGGGACCTGCTTCCATACTGTTCATTCTCCCATTGTCCTTGATGCGAGGCCTACAACTCCCAGAATGCCCCTGTTTTCGACTGCAGGCAGGGCAGTATTGGACCTGGAGTCCATTTTACAAGACGTACGATCAAGTCAAAGGCAGCCAATTTAAAGAAGTGCACTATTAGAATTTGAAATGTATAGCTCTGGATAGTGAGGTCTAAAAGCTTAGCATTAAAAAAACCCGGGAATGTTTAATGAGAACGGAGTTCAGTTAACCAGGGTCACAAAGTTAGACAGGACAAAATTACTGAGGCTTTACAACATAAACTTACTGACAACTGCTGGGGGAAGGTGAAACCCTCCCCAGTATGGCTGCAGATTATTCCACAACTGTCAACTTCAGGGTTTCCTGTAACTTCCTCCTCAACATCTGGCACTGAGACACCTAGACAGGACACAGGCCTGAGGAACTGTCACACCACCAGGGTACTCCGGTTGCACCCTGTTTTTAAGGTCTTCTGCACCTTGCAAAGGGCGAAGAACAATATTTTCAAAACACGAAATTCCTAGTTCAGTTCCATCGCAAAGGCTGCATTCTCCAGCACAGTCAAAGCCGTGGAATGCGCAGGGCACTGACTTACTTGCTGTGTTAATTCAGACAACATTTCCGGGCCGAGACCTGGCTAAGCTGAAACCTGCTACATGAACTGCTGAGGGTGTTACACTCCACGTGGGTTTCTGATCACACAGGCAAGCCTCGGCGGCCCACCTGTAACATTAGAAGCACACTTGCTAGGGGCTAGAAAAAAGACGATGGCATTTGGCAAACTCTATCCTTCCTGCAGGTGAAAAATGGAGCCCAGCACTAGATGAAGGGCATGCTCTATCCTAGCCATAAGCCTACTTCCTTAACAGCATTTGTGAAGGTGCCTCTGCTCAGTTCTACCCCAGGACAAACTGGACTGTGAGAAGGAGGGAGAGGCTCTCTTCTGAAAATAACGTGCATGCAGACAGAAAACTCCACACTAGAGGACATGACCATTTGCAAGTGTTTATTTCACTGGGGCTGGTTTCAAGTAGACCAGCAGACAAACTGTAGCTGCCTACTTGCCTGCCCACAGGAAGAGAGGGGAGTCACTCGGGCTGCTTCTCACTCCTGCGCCCTACCTTACTGCTGGAGACAATCTGTGATCACATCTTACACTGTCAGAGGCGCAGCAGATTAAGTGTTCTCTGAAGATGCAGAGGAATTTGAATCTGTCCTTCTGTTATGTCTGCTCTCTGAGCGTTCACTTCCTAGGTAAGGACAGAAACAGACACCTTACTATGGAGAGGTGCAGGGGGCGCCTTTACAGAGTTTTGATTTACAAAACTGATACCAAACAGGAAAGAAAGTTTCTAGCACTTGGACCAAAAATTAAATTACAAAAGTTGCATCACAATGGAGCTGTTTATATTGGCCAGTGAGAAACTGGAAATTAAACACTATAGCCCCACAATATGAATCTCTCTTCAGCTACAGTTTGACTTTGCCACAAGAAGTGGAGAACAGTGACACTAGGTAGAACACGACATTGACACAAGATCTTGGTTTTTAAAACTCAATACTATTCTTTATCACCAACTTCACAGAAACATGAAACTGAAATGTTTTCTTGAAGAAATGTTCTATTTTCTGCACCATTACACACGCTGGACTGTTTCTGTAGGATAGTTAACAGGTGCTGGAATGCGAGTGGTAGGGATACACTTGTTTGAGGAATACAGAAGGGAAAGAAATAATGCAACGATTCTGGAAATAGACTGGTGTTAGGAAAACAGATTAAATTACTTGCATTACGCCTGGGCCAATACCTTTTTAATTACACCAAAAGACTGTTCTGAGACATGTTAAAACAAACTCTTACACACAACTGGCAGAAAAGTGAGATTTACAAACTAGGAGTTTAATTTTGTAGGAGTTCGTGACAGTAGTCTTTCACTGTCTCTCTAAGACTCAAGATAATGTAATTTTAAGGCATAATTTAATATCCATTTATTCCTAAAGCAACTGAAAATTTAACAAGCAAACATGTCAGACAACGTAAACCCAACAATAGCTAGTTCGACAAGGGTGAAAGCCATTACAATATATACAGGGCAGAATCAGCCTTCAAACAAGGGAGTCTTGTTTTAAAAAGCAAAAGCAGACTCAGATTGGAGAAAGCAAACATTGCTGACACAAGGAATGTCCATTAGATTCCATTTCTCACTAGAGCTACTCTCTGAAAGGGAGGAAGAAGTGACTGCTGCCAGCAGCCCCTGGTTAGGATAGATGTCAGATCAACTGCTCCAGGAGACATCCAACAGCACCGTTATAAGCTTAGTATTCTGGGAGCCGAGTCCCTAGCGTACAGTGCCTAGAGGAGGAGCCTCGTGCCCACCCAAACTCTATACCTACAATTAAGATTTGCTGAGGGGTGTAGTACTTAGGGTCATTTTCAGGACACACCCTTACAGGTGACAGTCCCGGGTGGATTCTAATGCACATCCCTGTGAACAAAGTGTGCTACACGCATACCCCTGCCATGCTACAAGGGCTCCCTCTCTGGTGACTGCCAGCACCTCACAGCCACCAGAACCTCACATAGACTATTAACATGATAAAAAAAACAGCCACAGCTGCCAGTTTGGCATAGGTGGAACGCATGTTAAGGTACTTTGCATCCTGACGGTACTTCTTGGACAGACTGGACAAGTTGTTGGCCTTGGAGTCCAAAGCTGTTGAAGAGAAAGTGGAAGCAGATTAGTTGCATGATTAATACCACCAAGACACTCCCACAGTGTTGTGTTCGTAGATAATTGCAGCTGCTGTCTCGGAGCTGTATCTGATTTACTGCGCCCCGAGCCCCAAAACTCCTATTCCAAAGGATTCCTTTGTTAAGCTCGCTAGGTTCAACTGCATTGTGTTGTGATTTGACTATGTCTAGGGCGTTACACAGAAGGGAACAACAGTAGCTGCAGCAGCGGGAGGCTCCCCAGCACCGTGTCAACTCAACACCTCACTCCTGTCCGGGAGTCACATCACTACCATTCATCTCTGTGGGGCGACAGCAGCCCCACGCCCACGGGGGGCTCTGGCTCCTCCAGGGAGGATTAGAAACGGCCAGGTGGTTTATGATGTAGATCAGACAAATTAAAATGCACACTCAGCTGGACACATACGCTACAAAGCACTCAGGAAGCCCCTTTTGCCACGATGCCTCAGAGTCCATCCCTCAGCGCCTCCTGCCCACCAGCCTCAGTGCAGGGAAAGCATTTCAAAGGCTGAACTCCCTGTACCTGAGAGTGCCTCTCCGCGTTGTAAGACTTCTTCAATGTTGGCCACCATGATTCGCTGCACATCCTGTAACTCTGTATTGATGGAGCCTAGGTTCCTTCTTGCCCGGCTGTCAATGTAGAGCTTTTTGGTCTTCTGGATGTAAGTGTCTGGAACAAAAGGTGGTTGTTAGCATGAAAATCTTTTCCTCCCAGCACTTCCTGCTGGCTGTACTGAGAACATCCCTGAGTCAGCCTTCACCACTTTCCCTCCCCAACTGCACTCACCGCCCCACTCTGATGAGATCCCAACCACCCAACCCTCCAGACTGCATATCCCAGGGGGAGCAGGACAGCCCCGTCCTCCCAGACAGACGCAAGGACGACACGTTTTAGAGCAGGTCGCCTCCTGCATGCCTTCACCAGGGACAAAGCAGTGGACAGGACTGGAGCCCTTTGGGCTTAGAAGAACAAGCCACCCAGAAGACGACATGTACATCCGAAGCCAATCAGCCCAGAGGTTTCCCTGATGCTTCCCAAGTGGTGGCTCTACCGAGTGGCTTCACATTTGCATCCCACATCTCCCCAATGCTGCCGTAACAGTACAGCAGAGAGCTGGTTTGGAAGCCCTGCCACGCTTCGTGTGACCTCAAGTGAGAGGAAGTTTGCTGCTTTGCTTCTCCCCTTTAAAATGCAATCAAGGGAGAACCGCTGCCTAGAGGAATCATAGGGCTGCCCACAGAGCACAACTACCGGTGCGCAGGCCACCCCAGTGGCAGAGCACTGCAGGAAGAGTGAGCAAGAGCACACGAACGCTAACAAGAAAAAAGCCAACACTCAGAAGCAGAAAGTTGGATTATAGGAAATTTGCCATTTTCCCTGCCATTGCTCCATTCACATACCTGGCAGTCCTGGCTCACAGAGAACACCAGATTTCTCCACTGCCAGTGGTAAGTTCCAAGGGCTGAGCTGGGAGAGGCTAATGTGGCCAAACAAACAGGATGTTTATTAATTAGTCTCAAGGAGAAGGACCTCACCGAACTCAATGAAGGAATATGGCCTGGAGACCGTCGGCACCTTCTTTCCATGCTGTTCGTCGAACTCAGAATACAAGTCCTCCAGGTACGCAAAGGCCAGCTTCTTGGGGAAGTTGGCCTCGCACAACACCAGGTAACATACCCCTTTCTCAATAACGTAGCTAGAAGAGATCAAACAGGACACGTTAACCTCGCCCCGTAGGACACCACTTTTCCCTCTTCCCTTCTCTGTGGCGGAGTGCCTCCGGCTTTCAGTTTATTACTACACCGCACACAAAAGTGTATCAGGCATCACACAGCACAGATGGTTTCAGACACATCTCCAATACTGGGATATGTTGTCACTCTACTAACCATTTCCCTTCCTGTGCAAGTCCCATAATCTCATTCTACCCACCCATCTATGAGGACTTTACATGCGACAACCTGCTGGATGACTGGCCGTACAACAGCCTCCCAGGGCACAGCCCTGCAAGGTGATGAGAGCGCCCCATGCCTGGGGAATTGGGGCCCTCAGTGAGGAGTGGCGAATGACTCCCTTCTGCAAGCTCGTCTCACCAGGACATCGTAAAGCTTTTTCTTTTGGTTCTGTGCAGTCCAACTCACCTCGGTTTGTGGGTACAAATGAGCATTCCTTGCTAAGGGGACAGTTTGCTTGGGATGAATGCTGGAGTGGAAGGGTCAGATTCTCAGCGCACATCTGAGGACACAGTTATGCTACTGCAAGTCTCATGACTGCACTTCCACATCTAAACGTTACGCTTCATTTCAAACCCTTCTGAAGGCCTTAGTTTCTCTTTTCAGCTATGTCTAGACTACCTCCTCCTTTTGAAAGAGGAATGCTAATTAGACATATCGAAATTGCAAATGAAGCCGGGATTTGAATTTCCCACACTTCATTTGCATAATCGCATCATGGCGTTTTTTTGAAAAACATTATTTCAAAAGTTAAACCGTGGCCTAGACATTTTTTTTTTTTAAAGAAAAAAAAAGCCTTTTTCGAAAGATCCTGTACCCCTCAAAAAAATTAGGTTTACAGGATCTTTCGAAAAAAGCTTTTCTTTTTAAAAGAATCTCACGTAGACCGCGGTTTCCTATGGATTCAAAACTTCCATCGCGCACATGCACCACCGTAGATATAATGGTAAATGTAACCTGTAAATTACCCTTCCTTTCCTATCAACACCCGTGTGTAGTGATTTAGCACACCATTAATGTGCACACTGCCGTAACCGACCAATTCTTTTTTCAAGCACTAGGCCACTGTGTGGAATCAAAGTTTGAAATCACACAATAGCCTAGTAAAACTGGTAGCCACATGTTGCACAGCAGTTCCAAGCAGACAGATCTCATTTTTCTCCTCTTAGCCTCTAGAGCCCCAGACATGTATAAATTGTTCAAATTTGCCATATTCAATAATTAGTTATTGGACACAAAGGCCAGGATTATCCATTTGTGTAGCAGTCTCCATCTGGCACTTACTAGCTTTTGAAAAAAGCCTCCAACACCAATGGACCTCACCTCAAATAAGAGCGTAGTCACCACTGTCCACCAAGGAACAGAAAACACTCACAGATTTGCTTCTTGATTTCCCTAAGGAATTCCCTACCATATACCTCACAGCCCAGGACTCTGCTTCTACAGTATGTTCCAAACAGTATGAGGGCAAACCATCATTTCTGATCCCTGTCTTCAGTGTTCTGGCCTGACTAGTAATCCAATACATGTACTGGATCCCTCCCAGCATACCACCAATCATTATCAAGCGCCTGGGCAATCCATAACATTTCAGGGTTCAAAGAGTAAAAGAAGAAAACCTCTTTCAACACAAACCTTTTTAAGATAGGGAAAAAATCTCACGTGAGACACAACAGCAAGTTAAAGGCAAGTATAAGAAGAGCACAGTATCTTCTCTTAGCACAATCTCTGGCCATGTGCACAGATACACCATTATGTAGTTTTGATCTGAGCTCTCCCGCCTTGGTCTCCATTCTTCCCAGCGCTGTTCTTACTCCCTTTATAGTAGCTGTTTTAGATTCCTAGTCTTCTATCTCAGCAGAGACAGCACATGGATTTCCAATTCCGCAGAGCACTGCCAACCCCAGATTAACTTGAATAGGGTTTTTTTTATATAATTACTTGTTTTTCTCATCTTTAACACACATTAACACTTTTTGGCATGACATTTAACACAGTAGAAATCATGCAACTAGGTCTCTTTGCTATGAGTGTACGTAAAGGGTCAAAGACACAGCTGGCTACCTTCAACCTTTTGAATTCTAGATTTCTGATCGTTTATCTGTGCAGTGTTAATGTGCACACTTTCGGAATTCAAATCCTTATATTTACTTAAAGAAGTGATTTTTTTTTTCTCTTTCTTAAACAGGCACCATCTGGCAAAGGCCAAGGGTTGGTTCTCAATGAAGCTAGTAATCTGTGCACATAAAGATTTAAGACTCTAATCAGCCAAAGGTCAGCTCATGACTAATTTCACAGCAGGCTACAAAGGCACTTATTGCCTGCGTATGTATCAGCATGCATACTCACATGCCCAAACTGAGTTGCTTATAAGGCTCACTGTAATCGGCATTTAAAATGACTGAAGAAATTTCTTCAAACCTGGGTTTTCAGACTCAGCAACAGCCACATTTTTTCAAACGTTTTCAGATTATTCATATAGTAGTTTTCAGTGTTAGTTTAGGCTATTCATATAGTAGTTTTCAATAGTTTTAGCTGTACTATGTTTTAGTCTTGCTACTATCTTGCTCTCAATGAGATCATATGGAAATTAACTGCATTGAAAACAATTTCCTTTAGCAATTTTGACTTTGACACCTTTTTATTTAATTAATTGTCCCCTTGGTTTAGTGTTAGGAGAGAAAGTGACTAGCAATGTCTTTATACTTTGCATCACTTTCATGTCTCCTCTTATTAATCTCTTGAAATATAACAAATCAAATGTTTTAAATCTTTAGTTTAGAACCTGTGTGGTGCAGGAGTTAAAGTTATTCCTTTCAATCCACATAGCTTTGGATGTGTCAACAATTTCATGTCATCTGCCACTGTGCTGCTTAGCTTGGTCAGGACTCTCTAAACTGCATCAGTCCTCTCAGGTCTTTCCTAACGTATGTGATATCCCACCAGCAGAGTTTGCTATTTTGCTGCTTATTCTGAGCAAGTCCGCTAAGACATCAGTAAGATTTACAATTGGCCCTATCTTAGAAGGGTCTACAATGGAAGCAAAGAGCAAACATTATAGAAGATTTTAGTCAGGCAGCAAACTCAAAAGAGATGAGCTGAACATAGCTAAGACACTTTGGAATATTAATACTAGACAATGATATAAAAATATGGACGATGCTTGCTGGAGAGTAGGGATGTGAATAGTTAATTGGTTATGTTTAACTAGTTAACCACTTAAACGGGGGCAGGCAGAGTGGGGGAGGGTGCGCTCTAGCCCACCCGCGTTGGAGTGCAGCTGCCTGCAGCATGCCTGTCTTGGCCTGAGGTGGACAGGGACTGCTCTGGCTGGGCAGACAATGTTTAACTGGTTAACTGATTAAACCAGACTTTACAACCCTAGTGGAGAGCAGAAATGCTGAAAAGTTTCAGGGAAATAACAGCCAACAATTAAATGAGTTTGCAGTAGAGGGCTGGTACAAGAAAGTCTTATGTAGGCTGAACCAGGTGAGGTAATGCTAACCTAGAGTATAGGTGCAACTTCTCACTTTCGCCTCAGAGAATCCACAGGACAATAAATGCCAGAATGAATAGCAGATATAACCTGTAGAGAAAACTTAAGGGAAAGCGGAAACATGTAGTCTACAGAACAAATAATGGAGGAATGCAAGAATTTGACAGGAATGCGTGAAGTTTAATAATGCTAGAGAAGAACAGAAATTTTAAAAAAATATAAAAGGAGATGATAATGCACTCTCCTTTGAGCACAGGTTTCCCAAGGGCTGGTAGGATACATTACTGACTCTCACTCGTCTCTCATGGCCCAATTTCTACTAAACCTCTAATGTCTCCTGGAAGTACCTTTTGGTTTTCTAAAAACGTAGGTTGGGATGCTGACACTTTCCACTTCTACAGCACTTTAAACTTACTGGAAAGCCATTGATCCTGCTTCTAGGGTGCATCTGGTAGGCGACTGTTCATTCAATTTCCGGAAAAGCTGTTTAGCTTGGCTCTGGTACTGCTGCAGGTCCCGACCTGACTGAGAAGCGGAAAAAGTCTATTAGGCCAGGTTCTACCACATGGCACAGTGAACTGCAAACAATACAACAGCCTTTTAAAGCACAGGCAGGCCCTTTTCCCACAAGGACACGAATACAATGTCCATAGCTAATTGCAAAGAGTTTTACCAGAACTGGATCTGAAGTTGATGGGCACAATCAAACTAAGTGGTACATGTTGATAGATCTCAGGAATCTACGTCTGATGAATACATCAGTCCCCATTTTTGGAAGTCCCTATCAAGTTGTGGCTTTTGGGGTTTGCGGATTTTTTTTAAGCATTTCTTGCAGAGGGTCTTGGCCCAGAGAACGTCTGTCAGTGTCTCTGCCTTAATTAACATGAGTTCTACTAACCCTGGGTTTACAATGCTGGGATGACAATCTCTCTCTGTCCAGGAGTATTAGCTTGCTTCCTCAAAAGTATGCATGTATGAGAATCTCAGTGGCACTGAGGGGTGGGTCTTGGCTTCTTATATAGTTCTGATCTACTTTGGGATCTCAGTGGAGAAAGAATCTTTGGGAACTTCATTGTTACTAGGGGGACACATGAACTCTCTATCTCAAAGTCCAGATGCTGTGAGACAAGGGAATGCCTAGATCTTGATGCCAAATCTAGTTTCCACCTCTCCCCAGGGTGCTTGGGATACACTTAGGCTGTGTCTAGGCTGGCCAGTTTTTGCGGAAAATCAGCCGCTTTTCCGCAAAAACTGGCCAGCTGTCTACACTGGCTGCTTGAATTTCTGCAAGAACACTGACTTCCTACTGTAGGAAATCAGTGCTTCTTGCAGAAATACTTTGCCCTTCCCGTTCGGGCAAAAGTTCCTTTTGCGCAAATCATTTGCACAAAAGGGCCAGTGTAGATAGGACGGCATTGTTTTGCGCAAAAAAGCCCCGATCGCGAAAATGGCAATCGGGGCTTTTTTGCGCAAAAGCGCATCTAGATTGGCATGGACGTTTTTCCGCAAAAAGTGCTTTTGCGGAAAAGTGTCCGTGCCAATCTAGATGCTCTTTTTCCGAAAATGCTTTTAACGGAAAATCATGCCAGTCTAGACGTAGCCTTAAAGTTCAATCAACATAGCTGCATCAGGCATGGAGTGAAAAAGCCACTCACCTCACTAACAGCTATGCTGTACTAAACTAACCCCCACTGCAGATATAACTGCAGCCTCTGTGTCCCCGATCTCAGTCTGAGGGGGGCTCTGGGCCAGGAAGGAGGGTCTGGAGAGGGGGCTTTCTGGGCTGGAAAATGGACAGTGAGTGTCAGCAGATCCTCTGGAAATTGGAGGGCATGATTCCAGGAAGTGGGAGGGGAGGCTGTGAGCTGTTGATGGAAGAATAGCATAGTTCGGAGAGATGGCAGTTCTACACAACAGAAAAGACCCTTTCAGCGATGTAGGGTGAGACCACTGCAGCCTATAAAATACGTAAAGCTAACTTTAACCAAAGCCTAATGTGTATTTAAGTGTGGAGAAATATGGAAAATTAAAGCTGTTACTGTAAAACAAACAAACAAACAAACAAACAAACAAACAAACAAACAAACACCTACCCCCAGCCCCTTGACAGTACTAAAAACATTATCCAAAATTATATTGTGGCTCCATTTTGGTTATAGTTAGTTTTAGCAGGGCTTTTAATAAGCATTTTTAAAATGTGTCATCAAAATGTTTATATTAATAGTCTGAAAAGAACATTGGTGCAAGTATTAATTTAAATAATTTATAATGTAACTAGTCAAAAAAGTGGCAAAATTACAAATCTGGTTATGTGTAGATTTAATATTAATGAATATTATAGTGGCTCATAACACAAGTAGCCTTGCTGAACTGCAAAAAAGCTCCAACTACCATTAAAATGGTACCGTTAGGTTCCAGAATGATAAGGCTGTACCTGACTCTGTGGTCAGTGCCCTAATCATCCCTTAACATGCTATTTTATGTCTCTGAGTGCCAGGAGGTGGGTGAGTTTCATCTTCAAGAAGTCACAGGGTGAGAAGCACAGTGGCAGAGGTCATCAGCTGCCCGAAACTCACACCTGCCAGCACACTCAAGCACAGTAGCACAATCTTCTGAGAAAGCACATACCCAACACACCCTTTTACAGCCTTTATGCCCCCA
>JANRFK010004893.1:936524-956158 GCA_030068395.1 Apalone spinifera | reverse complement strand
TCTAAACTGAAAAGTCCCAGTTGCTTTAACCTCTCCTCATATGGGACCCATTCCCAATCAGTTAAACTGCAATCAGTGTTTTTCTGCAGTTTCTTGAAGCTCTTCTGAAATGTCAAGAGTCTGAGCAAAACAGTAGCTGGCTTCTTGCAGTTTGTCCAAAGCAATGGCGATGTGTTCTGGTGTGTTCAGCATTTCTCCTCAGGCTAAAGTTGACTGCTGTGGCTGTGATAGTGATATCTGCTGTCACAGTTTTCTTCATAAATTGCCCTAAGGAGAGGCATGTTTTTAACCAGCACCTCAGAATAGTCAGCTGTTAAATTCCATTGCACATCTTGGCAGCCAGGGCTGCAGCAGGCTGGGCACTTTCCCTTTGCTACATAGTTACAGGGAGCAGGAAAAAGAAAAGCAACAGCGACTGGTTAAGTGTGGCTGCAGCCTCCCCACCCCCCAAAATTTTCCCCTTGGCCTTCCCCACATGCATCCCCTCGCACCCGCAGCCTCCTGCCCTGAATCTGACACCCCTCCGCATATCTCTCCTGCCCATAGCTCCTCCTCAGCCCCAAGCTCCTGCCCTGACTTCTCCTACCTCCCCATTCCCTGCCCTGAGCCCCCTACACTCCACCCACACTTCAATTTCTTACAGATATTGTATCACAGTCCCCCTCCCATGCCCTGCTCTGGGTGAGCCCCCCCCCCACCTCCCCAGGAGGGTGACACACAACAGTACCTGCATGAAACTTAAGATACTTTCACTGCTGCGTATGCACCTGTGATGTGCTTGGCTAAGGGCTGCAGAGAGGCGCCTCCTGGGAGCTTTGCCCCAAATGCAGGCAGCATTACAAAAGTGTGCTGGAGACTTGATATTTCACAGCATTCTAAATCCACATACCGGGGGGGAGTGTCTTGCAAATTGGTACACCATAGGCATATGTCATAACAGCAGAGAGGCAGGCTCTAGAATCACTCATGTGGCGCGTGGCATGTTGAACTCCTGCCACATGGCCCAAGGGATCACAGACTGTGGACGAGTGCTAGGTGCTAGAAAAGAGCACACTTGGGGCAAGGTGCAGGCACAAAGCCCTGGGCCTGGGAGCATGCCGTGCAGCAGACTGGTGTACAGAATTTCTGGCCCTACGCTAATTCCTAGAAGCGGTGTTCAGATTATGGTGCTCGCCTCTCCCTGGCCCCCCCTCCCCCAGTCCATCTGCTACCACCTTCCTTCTTCCAGCTGTACCAGAAGCGTGGAGGTGTAGGAGGAGGACAGAGGTGGTATGTGAGTGTCAGAAATGTGTGCCCAGGAAACCTTGTGCCCAGGAAATACCAAAGTTAAGGTTTCCTAGATTTTTGATGCTGCCATCTTAATATTCCTCTTGACAAAGCTATGTTTGGTAGCTATTACATCAGCGGGGTGCCTCCTTACGTTGGCTCACATTGGGAGGCCTGGGGGCTGCGGGGCGTGCTAATGGGTTATAGAATCATTCAGCGGCAGATCACTGGTTTCAGTCCAAGAGGGATTGAAAGTTGTGCCCATTTAATGGCTATTTGGCCCCTATGAGATGAGTTGGTTCTCCTTTTCTTGGCAGGCTCTGCTCAAGAACTGTATTGAACCATCCCTTGTTGTTTTCGTGGATATTTCCTCTCCCAGCTCTCCCAACCAGCTTTGAGGTGTGCTGATGCAGATATTGGAACTTGTCAGGCTCTTGCCCTGCTAATAAAGTTTCATTCGTTCACGAGAGTTGTCAATACACTTTTCTCCAGCACCAAATGTACCTATTTTAATGGAAATTCATGGTTATACGGAAATTTGCTTATTAAATGTGTTGCATAATATATTACAACTTAATGTCCCTCTTGTTTTCCGAGAAGGTGACAACCTGGTGCCATTACGTTCCTCTGTAAACCCTAATCTGTGTAGGGCATCACAGTTTGCCTTTCATGGGAAGTTTGCTTGTTAGTCTGCTTAGATGCATCATGTCTTGGCAGTTCTTCTAATTCCTATGGGCCAAATTCTGCTGCTCTGAAGACTGACCTTTTTGGGAGGGTAGTTCCTGTGGAATTCATGACCATCTGCCAAACTGCTGCATCGTCAGGCCCACCGTTGTGCTCCTCAATCTTTCTCTCAGCTTTAGTGGAAATCCTGCACTGAGGAATTCTTCTGGGCTTCTAGCAAACGTTCCATCTTTTCATGAAGCTGGGATCAGAAGACAGAGGAAGTGGAGAATTGGAGGAGAATTTGATCATTGGGAGAAAAGCAGGCTTGGACAGCGGTTATCTTATTTCATTTGTTTTCTCCCTCCCTAAAAGCTACTGCAATTGTCTTTACAGTCTTCTCCAACTTTCGGTATAGCATCCATTGCTGTGGTCGTTTGGCTGATAAATGCCATTTCTCAAGCAGCACTACAGGTTTGTAGTCCAAATGGATCTTAATGCAGAGGATAAGTGGTTTAAATCTAATTGAAAATGGTAACATGATGCTCATCTCCTAGTGAAGTTTAATTGGATTACAGTAATTACAGTAATTAGGTGGAGACTCACAGGGCATGCCTATGAGCCAGCTTCAACATAGAATCCTGGCACTGGAAAGGGCCTTGCGAGATCGAGTCCGGTCCCTTACCCTCACGGCAGGACCCAGCGCTGTCAGAGAATGGAACTTCACTAGTTGCTAGCTTGTTTGAAAGTTGGGTACTTGCCTAGAGAACTGGCTGATAGGGGAATAAACAAGTGAGAGGAGTGGCTGGAAGACTTTAGAAAGAACTTGGTCCATCTTTCAGTGTTATGTCGATCCCTCTATTGGGGTGAGTGCATCCGCGCACATGGAAGCGGATAACTCTCTGGGAAAAGAGGCGTCTTTAGGGCTGCAAATGTGCCTTATAGATCTCTGTTCAGAAATAAAGTCATGCGTGGCCACTTCCTCTGCTGTTGATCAGGTGGGAGCAGAGAGTCAGCCTTTCTTGGGAAAAGTTCCTGCCAAACTCCTGGGAGCTCCTTTCAGTGTGTAACCTAGATCAGAGCCATGCCAAGGTAGCTGAGTAGTGACCAGCTGGGCTGCTCATTCTTTCTCTTACCAAGTTGTTGTCAGTCAGAATTGCGGGCTTTGAATGCTTGTTGCTTGGAGGACGGATGTCTGGTTCAGAACAGCAAGTCCAGAGCGTGTTCTGTCTTGGTGCCATGTGTTCGATGGGGATTTTACCACTTGTGCAGCCTTTTCTCCAGGGGCCTGAGGGGGGACAGACATTCTTCAGCCTGTTCCTTGAGGTATTTAAGGTCTGTGCTACTCTTGTGGGACAAACCAAGGCTGGCTTATTTCAGCTCTTTGGTGCAAAAATGGGGGGAGGAAGCATGCGTTATAGTGAGGTATATACGGATGTGGTTGTTTGTATTCCCATAGTGTGTAGGAGCCCCATTCTGAGACCAGGATTCCATGATGTGAAGCGTTGTACAGACACCCAACAAGAACACACTCACGAGCTTACAGTCCAAGTATGAGACAAGAGACAACTGTTGGATACAGACCAACATGAAAAGTACAAGGACACAATGAGACAATAGTCAGCCCGGGAGCTTGGGTCTCAGCACACCAGGAGCCTAGCCGTTGTCGATGTTTTTCTAAGTCTTGTGCTAAAGGGTTTCAAAGAGGATGAGTTAGCTCTGCAGATGGCTGTGGGCTGCTCCTCTCAGGCATAGGCGAAATCCTGAAGATGCTTGTTTGAAACCTTACCAAGTGGGGAATATGGCTGATCCAAGGTAGGAGTCAGTCTTTTGCTGCTGAATGAAAGATGAGTGATAGGGTGTGGATGGGTCGTGAAGGCCTTTGCAAATGAGGACAGGTAGCTTGTGTTTGTTACAATAGTGATGGGAGAGCCAGTCAAGGGATTGGGGGGAGGGCATGGTCAAAGTGGAAAATTATCCTTGCAGGAGTATTGTGAATGGATATAAGCAAGGCAAGGCTGTGTTGGTGTTGGCCACCTACAGAAAAACGAACATTGCTCTGCTTGGGAGGCTGGCTGAGTGTTTTCGCGGTGGGGGGGGGGGGGCGGTAATGCCGTGTCTCAGCCATGTTGTGCAGAAACAATTGGCAAGGCTTAGCTCAGGTTGTGGGCCTGAGACGAGTGGAATGGTGATGGAAGGTCTTGGGGAGCGGGGCCATCTATGCTTTTCTTTTTACCATGGCCGAGAAACCAGCTGGGATTTCCTTTTGGACAGATGGAGATAGGTCTGGAGTACAGTGATAGATCTGAGTCATTAACAAAAGATGGTAGTTGAATTTGTGTTTTATGGATGAGCTGACCCATGTTAGTTAATGTTGAGGCTAGCTTATTGCTTACAGCCAATTTTTAAAAGTGCTTAAAGCCACGTGCTCGCCTGGATTGTCTTGAAAATTGCGGTGCAGCATGGGGATCCAGAGTCCACGTTTCAGATCACTTGAGCAAGGAGTTCCCAAGATGCAGGTCGTCTTCAAAAATTAAATACAATCAATGTATGCTTCTCACCTTTATGCAGATGTGGAGCTTAAACTACATGCTGGATCCTCCTTAAACCAATATCACCCACTTGGGCTTAGGATCCACTGCTGTCCAGCCTCCACTGCCTCTTTGGGGAACCAGTATTTAAAAAGTAGGATGAGTAATCTGACTCGGAGGTTGATGAGACAGTCATTTAGGCATGTGCAGTGGGACTAGGGTTCTGCAGGCAGCCAGAAGACAGTAAGTGGGTGATTCGAGGCCACAGGCTGTGACCATTTAACCTCTGCAGCACCCAAGGACTGTGAGTTCGAGTCCTGCACTTAGCAGTTTTCTGAGTGTGTGGAGCATATTTAGCTCTCTGCCCGCATCTGCAGAGCCGGCTTCTGGAAGCTTTGCTGTGAGATTTTCCTTTAGAAGTCTTGTCTAGGAAAGCCATATTAATTAGAGTAGAAGTGGAAGACTCTGGTAAACAGCAGATTTATGGAAATATAATTATGCTGCAAACTACTGACCCATTTCCTGAGCAGTGGGACTGGGTGATTGGAGAAGTCAGTTGTGACTCGGATTAGAGTCCGCCTATCGGAAGGGATTCTGAGCACCAGGGAACACGAGCATAGTCAAGGTTCCTACAGCAAAGACTGGTACAGCATCCCTGTCCCCGAATGTGGTACCAGAAGGCTGTAATCAGCCAAAACAAGAATTCGTGTCTCATGAAGAATTCCCACAGAAAACAATTGCACGTCTTTAGAGTAATGTATCCAGGCTACACAAAACACCCTCTTGTCAGTTTCTCATCTCAAAGTGCTGTTGGTCCTGGAAGGCAAAGATAGGCACTAGAAAAAACTTGCAGGCTGACGTGGGCGTTCCCCCCAACAAACTGCTATAAAAATCAAGCAGTGCACTGACTGTGGTAAGCATTTAACCCCAGAGACAGGACTTATGTAGACCACCCCCCAGCGTCCTGGTTATAATGGAAACCCTGTTGCAACCTTCACTGGAGTGTCCGCACTGCTCCACCATAATATAGCTGTGCCACACCTGGGCCAGGATAGGGTTAGCGGTGTAAGTTGAGGTCCTTTGGATCAAGGGATTCCCGAGATGCAGCCTAGGCTGAACTTTAATTTTCAAAGTGCTGTAAGTGGCAAGAGTATTGGAGTTTGGGTACTTCAGGGAGAGCTGGGGGTCCTTTGGGGAGAACATCCCCTGAGATGTTCCCATGAAGTCTCCTTGTGCTCATGGCCCTCCGCTTGGCCAGAAAACAAGGGAGAGACCCTCCGCACTTTGGTAATGCAGGGTTCAGGTTGATCAGCAACACTGTGTGTACCCGACCAGACTGCTGAGTGCCGCGCGCTCTGACAGCCAGGAAATGGAGTGAAGATGTATGGCAGCCCATTGTGCAACCCTAGCTTTTCCCTCTTGCAGTGCTGTCTCCCTGCTCTGAGGGGCACCCCCACCCTCTCCTTGTGAGACCAGCACTGCACGGGCACCCCCTTGGCTATATTAGGAGAAACTGTCAGACCAGGTCCTCGCGAAAGCAAAAGTGCGGGGTGAGCTCAGTCAACACCAGTCATGCCTGGCCTGTTCTCCTTCACTGCCTCCCCTGTTCTGCACAGATCACCCGGGAGTGGCCAGATATTCTCACCCCTTGTCCTAAGCATCCCCTCTGGAGTGTCCCCTGCACTTACCTCTGCAGTTGTCAAGAATACGCTGTTCTCCTCCTGCAGAGCAGACCTCACTCAGCACAGAAACGAGCGGCCCGTGAGCCAGCTGGGTGCGGATGGGGCATTTCTCCATGTATCCAAGTGTGAGTTGTGGTAAGCCCTGCACCGGTCACTGCCGTTGGAGTGCAGGCGCGCAAAGGAGACAGAGCCCCCCACGTACAATGGCACGTACCCTCAGGTCTGCTTATTATGGACAGCCCTGGCTGAAACATACTGACAGTTTATCCACAGTGGTGCTTGCCAGCGCCCGCAGGCAGGGTGAAAGTCACAGGACGAGCTGGCAAGTCCTTAAACTCTTAATTTGTGACTTTCAGAGGTTTAAGTGCAGGTGCATTTCATGTTCTAGAAGGGTTCACAGCCCTGCCATTCAACCTCAGCTGAGCAATGACCAGCTTCTTGGGCACCAAATCTGAATTTCACTCAGGCCTGAGGCTTGTTGAGTTCCACACACTGTCCTTGGCTCCTCTCTGGCTCCCAGTCCAAGAAGTACCTAGGTAACGTTGGCACAGAAATAATAACAATACTTAGTTCTTGGAATCTGAAGCAGTGCTGTGTGCGTAGGATCCAACGGAGGAGACTGGTCCTGTGATCAGGCCTCAGTTGGATCCAAGACATACGCTGCCTGAGAACATGCACTTGTCTGTTTTTATATTGCGTATGTTAGGCTATTTACATAGTAAAGAAAACTTGATAATATAGTCATGCGGTTTGTGTTTCATTAATATACTTGTCTGTCTTTGAGTAAGACAAATGATATTGGATATTGCAAAAAGTACAGGATTTGATATATTTACCCTGCAGCTACTCAAGTCTATGAATTCAGACACACAGACACATTTATTACAGATTTTTGGAGTCCTGTAGAACTTTATTGTGAAGCTGTTTTCATAGGCATAAGTTGAGTTTTTTGGACTTGATTTTTCTAAACATGTTACACTGTAACTGCAATATAAACCCTCTTTGCTAAACTTTTATCTTACAAACCTGCCTAGAATTTAATTCCGAAAATGTACCATATCCAGTAAATTGTTTAGCCAATGACTCAGAACACTATTACAATGCAGTTTGGAACATTGATCTATATGATCTTTTGGAGTGAAGAAAGAAAATGGCATTGGTAACCCTTGAGTGCTTGCTGTAAGATTGAACATATTTTAATTTAACCCGGGGCTACTCAACATGCGGTCCACAGTGTGGTTTGGGTTTACACGGGGCTCAACGTGTGCCCCACTGGAGCCAAAACAAAAAAGAAGTCGATATAATGGTCTTCTGCTGAGACGCGTTTTAGTAGTTAAATTCCTGGACTGCCATTGCTCATTCAAAGTGCAATGGGTGGAAATGGGGTAAATATTACATTGTATTAATATCAGCAGAACTGACTTAAATGGGGCCTGTGTGTTGTGTGTCTTGCCCTAATCTTTGTATTCATGCCCATCAGTGTGAAATAAACTAGTTGCATATATTTGCATGTATATGCAACCACGCTTAAGTTGTGGCCCTCGGCATGTGCTGTATCATTGTGGCCCCCACGGCTTCCAAAGTTGAGTAGCCCTGATTTAACCAATTCTGTTAAAAGCAAAAAATCCTGTTTTAAAGCAGGGAGTCAACCACGTATTAAGTGAGGCCCTTTCTGGGTGCTTACATCTAGAATCTGAGTAAATGGGGGAAAACTCCAGAAAAAATCTTGTGGTTTTTTTTGAGGCTCATTCCTGTCTGGCATTGCTGCCCTGTTCTGTTTTTTTTCCATTCTTCTTCCACAAACAAGCATTGATTTTTTTTGTTTGTGGCTCAGAGAATCTGCTCCAGGTTCCTTATGCCTAGCCCAGTAACCTGCATCTGATCCAAGTGATGACAATTTTCTGTGTAAAGAGGATCAAGCCAAAGGTCCGGTTTCATGTTACTCATGTCTTGCTATGGGAAGAACTTCTTGTCTTCGCTGTTATTCTTCTGTGCACCATGTCTGTGCTGTTGAGCTGCCCAGACACTGTTTTGATGGGGAGTGGAGATCTTGGGTCTCCCTCTATGGCTAGGCGGGTTTGTATTTCTCGAACTCTGTCAGGGTTGCCTGTCTCTTATTGCACTTCACCATCTTAGGTTGTTGTGTCTGCCTGCCTTCCTTCTGCCCCTTTTCCTTGTTTCAAGATCTTGCAGCGTTTCTAGCGCCTTTTGTGTGTCACTAGAAATTAACCTGTTGCTGAGTCCCACATGAATCTAAAGCTGGTGTATCTCGGATCCCAAAATAGGTTAAGAGAATGTGTCCTTCCTGACACATTTTTAGCTGATGGTTGCTTCACCCCGAGGCAAATCACAGCCAGCTCTCTCCATTAAAAATTGGTTCATGGAGCTCTTTTGAGGTGGTGAGCTCCCATAGTTGGTGGTATGGAGCCAGCCAGTTTGTTTCAGCAACTGGCCGGTTTTGATTTGTGGGAAGGACTTTTTCGGGGGAGCTGGCAACTATCGCATTGGGGTGGATTTAACTAATAAATGCTTACCCAAAAGAGAGCTTATTTTGGGCTAGTAAATGACAGTGATTCTGCTGCTTTTATTCTCAAATCTGCTGTTGTGCTTAATCTGTATTTCCTCTTCAAGTGCTTTCTTGTTCCAGGGTAGTAATTAGGAAACCCTCTTCAGCTTGCTCATACGGAGCTGCCAAC
The DNA here is from genome assembly GCA_030068395.1 of Apalone spinifera. Taxonomy (NCBI): domain Eukaryota; kingdom Metazoa; phylum Chordata; order Testudines; family Trionychidae; genus Apalone; species Apalone spinifera. The sequence continues at coordinate 947,320 of JANRFK010004893.1, read as the reverse complement.
TTCTTTGGACTATGGGTGCAGTCAGTTCATAAGGGTTCAAAGAGCAGACCCCCAAAAATTAACAAGGTGGAATTACCCATACTTAAATGGAAAAGGATCCAGTTCTTCACCCTGGCTTGCAGAGAGATTACACATGCTTTCTATTTTGAAAGTGCATCTGTGTTCCTAGGCTTACGTTATATCCGTGAGCTCCAACCTTTTTAAGCATGAGATCATTTTTTGAATTTAAGTGCAATCCAAGATCTACCTCATATATAAATACCCTTGCCCCACCTAATTTGTGCCCTTCTCCGAGGCCCCGCCCCTGCTCACTCCATCCTCCCTCCCTCCCCCAGCCTTCCTCCCTTTCATCAGGCAGGGGCTGTGGGATGGGGTACAGGCTGTGGGATGGGGTATAGGCTCTGGACTTGGATTAAGGGATCTAGAGTCTGAGCTGAGCTTGGGGTAGGCAATTGGGGTGCCAGAGGGGGTTTTAGGTGAAGGCCCTGGGAGAGTGTTTGGATGCAGGGGTGCTCAGGGATAGGGCAGAGGCTTGGCGTGCAGGAGGAGGTTTGTGACTGGGGTAGGGTTTCAGGATGCGGGCTCCAACTGGGCTCTGCTCACCTCAGGTGGCTCCTGAGTGGTGGTGCAGTGGGGCTAAGGCAGGCTTACCCCTGCCCTGGCCCTGGACTACTCCCAAAAGCAGCCAGCAAACTCCATCCCAAGTCCTGTTGTGCCCACACTCTGCTCTGTGGAGAAAGGATATCGGGTGGGAGAAGAGGGCACCTTGACATCAGCACCCCCCTTCTCCCTCTCCTGCCCTGCACAGCAAGCAGGAGGCTCCTGGGAATGGGAGGAGGCAGCTTCAAGGCAAAAGGCAGGAAACTGTTTCTGTTTGTATAGTGTGCCTGTTTGAGCGCTGTGGAAACTGGAAATTAGTCTCACCTTGATGGATTTCCATTTTTCAGCTCCAATAAGTCCTCTGTATCTGGGCAGTTAAAAGATACTGCTGCTTTTGGGACTTCCTTCAGGAAAGCAGTGGTTCAGTTCTGACAGTAAAGCATGGCATTGCATGGGAGTCCACCTTCCTGTCCTTTCCAAGAGGGCCAGTTGAGCACATCCTGAATGAGGGGGAGGGGTGATACCTGAGCATAATAAGCTTGCTGCGCAAATCCTGGAGTCGGGGTAAACAGATGCAGCATTTCACTTAACTTCGCTGCTTTTCTCATGCCCTGCCCATCCCTCTGCTGCTTCCACTAGGATGTCATAGTTCAGTCTGGTGGTGGTCAAATTGCTGATGGTTCATATTTTAGCTGGAAAAAAAGCTCCTTGTTGGGATTCTGGTATGTCTGTGTACAATGAAAACTGTTGAGTGGGCTGGGTTTCATTTCCAGCAAACTGGGATCAAGTTCTGGGAACTCTTTTGTTTAATAGAAATTCTTCTCTGCTTTTCTCTTCCCCCTTCCCACCCTCCACCCAACCTTTTCCACAAGGCTTGCTGAGGTATAGTTGATTTAATCATATGACAGAAAAGACAAATGCCTAGATGCACATATTTTGTATTTTGAAAGGACTTCATTGTTAAAGCATTCTTTCAGTGGTCTTTCTCTGTCTTGTTAAAGAAGCAAGTCGCTCGTCAGAGCCTTACTCTCGAACTTAATAGTGACGCTTATGCCCTCAAAACACTTGTGTATTTGTAGGTGGGAAGTTGAATGTGGCTAGGAATGTTCCGTGAAGAGGTAGCTATTGTTGGTGGTAGTGAGAGATGCCCCAAAGAAGTGGCAACAATTAGGTTTTTGCCTTGTTTGCTCCATTACGCTGCACAAAGAAGACTTGGATGGCGGCGGTACAATAAAAAGATAATTAAGTTTAAAATGACTAGTTTAAACTGCCTTCCCAGTGTCTCGGGAGATCTCCAGTGGAGAATCTGGAGGAGTCATAAGGAAGCTCTGTGCCCTAGTTAAGGGGATCCCAGGACTTGTTGGCACACAACACAGTTCAAGTGGCATGATCCCCTAGTGAAGACACAGTTCTACCAGTATGTGTGTACTTGTACCAGGACAGCTGCTCCTGTAGGAAGGGGAATGAACTATACATACTAATCTTGTCAATATTAAAGTGGTGCTTAGTGCCAGCCAAGAATAGAGCCCTGTTGTGGTAGGCTCTGTCCCAAAGAGCTTACATTCTCACTAAGCCAGCTAGCCATGGGGGCAAAGGGGATAGTGTGCACAGTCTGATGGCAGCAAACATGTTCATTGCACCATATCTCTTTGGGTTGTGGTGCGTTTGCTTGGGAAGGGATCAGTTAAATGGGACAGGGCAGTGAGGAAGCAGGGCAGGTGTTGTAGCACATGGAGTGGTGGGGCTGGAGCAAACAGCCAGTCAAACATAGTCTAGCCAAAACTGGCAGCTCTCAATGTCTAGAGGACCCTGCTTTGCCCCCATCTACCCTTGCTGGTTGGACCCTGCTCTCAGGAATGTTATACTGAGAGAGCTGTAGCCATATTAGGAGTTGTTTTAAAAAAAAATCACCCCTGAACTGATAGTTACAGTGGTACAAAAACCCCTGCATGTAGCCCCGGCCTTAACAAAGCAGCTTGTCGGCAGCTGTGCGCATGTTATGCATAAATGGCTAACAAAAAAGGCTAAGCCAGACCAACCTCTTCTCTCCCTGAGGGTTCCCTTCTTTGCTGGGGCAGTCACGTTCTAACTCTTCTGGCTGGCTAGTCATCCACAGGATTTGGGGTTGAGGCACCAACCGTCAGGGTTTTATTACACACCCCTGACCTGGAAAACTCAAGCATGCCTCACTGTATGGCATTTAACGAGGGCCAACGCTGTTGAGTGCGTCTTGGGGAAGGGGAGCCAATGAAAATCTGCTTCCAGATAAACCAGTGTAATTCCAGAGTAACTGCACAGGAATCCCTGGAGTTGTAATAGATTTGTGGTGTGTGTTGTACATTCTCCAAGATTTACTTACTGAGGGCTTGTACCGTGGCAATACTGGGTCGCCAACCCTCCTGGATTGTCCTGGAGTCTCAAGGAATTAAAGATTAATCTTCTTCAATTAAAAATTGCCATGTGATGAAACATCCAGAAATATGTCCAAGCAAAATGGGCAACCCTATGGTAGCACCTAGCAGCCCCAGTTGTGGTCCAGGTCCCCATTGTGCTGGCCACTCTCCAGACACCAAAGGAAATGCATGGGTGCAGACAGGGAGTCGAAGGAAACAGACAAGGCAACCAGAGGAAAGGGAAGTTACAGGTTACATGAGAAATCGAGTCTGTACAGCCACATGAAAGGACAACTTTTCCCGTTATAACTGTGCTTGCTTTGTTCATTATAAATCCGCATCAGTGTTCTTCCATGGTAGTTTGAATGGAACAAGACTGTATATATGGCCCTGCAGAACAATACAGCATATATAGAGTATCTCCTGTTCTGTATTCCTAGTCTAGGATGATGGCAGGGGCGATAAAGTATCTGAAAAACAAAGTGCCCAAGCACACAGTAACTCCCCTCTCCTGGGAACTGCAATCTTAAATGTTTGTAAACTGTTGTTCTGTACAACAGGCAAGCTAGTGAGAATAGTGTGATCATGCTGAAGTCTCCAACTTTCTCCCATGTGCCCTCCTTTCCTCACATGGGTAGCTGTCACTCTTAAAATCAGACCTCTCTCTCTACTGACCCAGTTTCAAAGTGATCACCAGGTTTTCCAAGTATTGCTCAAGTAATGCCAGATTGCAGGCTTCGTCCAATAGCGCTGGGTCCATGGTGCCGCAGAATGCTTGCCCTGAAGAAGCATTGTTATGTGAAGAAGCTGCTCAGTGGCTGGACTGACACCAATATTTGCAAATTCAGAGGACGTTGCTGAATATAAATCACTGGAAACCATCCATTGAATTCTGTTCCTGCTGACTCAGATGTGAAGTGGTGAAATTGACCTGATAATTTGTTTAACTTTTGTGGCCTTGCATAGGAACATCTGCTCTTAATTCTTCTGCATCGTGTGCTCCCCTCTCTTTTCAGTATTGAAATTATTAATGATTTGTGAGCCACATCACCAGAATATGTCCATCCTGCCCGAAGAAGTGCCTGTGATTTTATTCAAAATTATGATACTGCACAGTGGGCGGAGTTAAGGTTGTATGGGCAGCTGTCCCTCTGGATGTTTTCTGAGGCTCACTTGTTTCGCTTTGCAACTTTAACTATCATCAGTTGGTATACAGAGCCCAATTATTAAGTGGGTTCATGGCTTATCAGAGGCACATGTACACATATGGAAAGTTAGGTACCTGTCTTAATATGCATAAGCTTCTCTTGCAGAGCTTGCACTGGGTTAGCCACTGTAACCATGCCTTTGGAAGCCTGGTGAGGCCACGGGCAGCCTCGTTCACCTAGCTGGCTGGAGTAGAAGTATAAACAGTGCATCTCTTCTTTTGATGAATATTCATTTGGAGTGCATCAACACAAGGGGCTATGGCTCACTCCATTTTTGCCAAGGATTTGCTGTCTTTTCATAACAAACTCTAGTCATTGCTTTGGCTGCTTGTACTGCACGCACAGTATAGATCCATTTCTAGATGCTACCTACATTATTCTTAAGCAAAACTATATCTACTCATAAAATGAATCTAATAGATATTTATTCTGTCTCTTCTGTGCTTCTGCCATTCTGTTTTTAATTTCATATTTCATATACCAAAGCTAACCATAAGGAATCATTGTCTTTTGACCTTTTAATCCTCCTGCATCTTCCGTATTGAAACTGTCAATGGGGGTGGGGGTGTTGTAAGTCTGTGAGCAATAAAGAATAGAATTGGAGCACAGCATTTGTGTATTCATTTGAATTTGAGTAGCTAGTCCCTTTAGATCAGTCACTTTTATTTTAAAATAGTCCAGTTTCTCCAAGAAAAGCAAACAACTTCAGTTTGTTATGCAGCTGATTGCTGCCTTTGGGAAAAGTTCCATTACATTTGTTGAAGAAATGTAATATCTAAATAATATGAATAGCTGCTTGACAGCTGCTGAAGAGGATTTGAGTGCTAGACAAAAAATCCAAATATTTCCACAAAGTTAATAGCCGCATTCAGTCTGATATGCTGCTGTTTGTAGTACAGTGACTCTGCTACGCAATGTCTTGAGTAATGACTGAATAATTTGATTTAAGTTTCCTCTCAGGCTACAGGAAATTTCATTGGAAGATGCCAAATGAAGGTTGGGCGGCCAAACCTTCCTTATCCAGGAAAGATGCATCTGAAACGGAAGTATTGTGGTGTATAGCAATGGTTTGTCTTGTCTGCACAGGGACCTGTACGTTGAGCTCTCTTGGAACAGAAATGTTTGTTTTTCAGTGACAACGTGTGTTCTTTAAAGTGGAGCGTGAGAGAACACATGGATGTACTGGGAAGCTACCTCCCCTATCAGTGGCGAGGAGGGGAACTGGTTGAGATCAGCTTGGAAATGAGTTCCCCTGAGGGAAATTGACTTACACAGGATTTTACATCCCTAGTTCTGATCCTACCTCTTCTTAATGTTTTAACTGGGTGGGGAGCTGCTCCAGCCCCCACCTGTTGACCATTCACATCCCTAATCAGAACAACTTGATCAGTTTGAGAAGTACCTGTTGAAAAAGATCTAGGACCAGTCTTCCAAAAAGCTATGGGGTAATGGACTAGCTGGCTTAACTAGCTGGATATTCTTTCCTGCCTAGTTGCCATAGAATCATAAACATTAGAGAATAAAAGACTGGCTAGAGGTTGTCGCATCCTTCCCCTTGTCAGCATTGCAATTACCACCCGGGCATTGCGACGTGCTTTCTCTCATTGAGCTTTGATTATTGGCGGAGATTGCATTGCTCATTGGTGAACTATTGGCTGAATTTGTTTGAGGTCTTTGGTGCATGGAGCGTGTCAGCTCTGTTTGTACAGGGCTGAGCCCTAAGCTATCACTTAGGAAAACTTGGTAATCTTTGAGCTGAATTTACTTTGGGTTTTATTTCTTGTACCTAAATAATTTCTTCCCATCCCTGGTGCTAACAGTTCTCAAATATTTAGATTTCTGTCATCTTAACAACCCATTCAGGGTCACTTAGGCGCAAGTGTGTCTCTTTCAGTCAGTACTTAACCTCTTCAGATTCTATTTTGCTCTTCTGGAAACTTATCAGCTTGTCTGCCCCTTTCTGTGCACTTTCCTAGACAGCTCGGCAGTCTGGAAGCAAGAATCTCTCCCCCCGCCCCCGGAATGTTCACGTGTGGAAGAAATGAAGGGAACAGATGCCCAGAAGAGACCATAGTCTCTACCAAAGCCGTTGGGAAGATTTCTTCCTTCCCTGCGCCAGAGCACAGTGCACCTGGGTGTGCAGCACTGGCACTTTGTTCCCATAACATTGGGAGGTCCTAACCTTCTGTTTCTTAGCATCACTTTCTGATTTCTCTTCCTCTTGTGTGTTGCGCTTGCTGTTTTCCCTACATGTAATAGCTACATTTGGGTTTTGGTGAGTAACTTTACCAAAGTGAGCGTTGGTGAGAGTTTCCCTGTGTTTTTAATGTTTAAATTGAGTTCAGCATCTTGAATTGTCACCTGGAGTCCTTTGTAATGGAATTACATTTAAATTGAAGAAGTCTGCCTTCTCAGCCAGCTAGCTGTTGCCTTATCAAAACTGGCATTGTTCAAACCGAAATAAAATCTTCCTTTTAAAATTACTTTAATATGTTTGACTTGGCAGAAATCACTTGAATTGTGGCCAAACAGTGAATTGGCAGGTCAGAATTCTGATGGCCCGTTTTGAGAAGGTTTGCCTTATGTCTGCATGTTGAAGGTCAGAATGGTGCATTGCTGAAACTGAAGGACGATGCTGAATGTTTTATAATTCTGCCTGCCTCGGTGGTGCTGTAAGGATTATTATGTAAGGTTTTCTGATCCTTCACATTAGGGATGTAAATGCGTAGTCGTTTAAATGGGTAACCGATAAGTAAGATTGCCCTAATGGCTGCATGCAGCTCCCAGTTCGGCTTCTGGGGAGCTGTCTGCCACCCTGTGCTGCTGCCCATGGTGGAAGGTGAGAGCTGGCTCCAGGGGTACTGGCCGCTGCCTGTGTGCAACCATGTAGTTGCTGAAATGTTCAGTGGTTACATGGTTAATCAATTACATGCCTTTTAACATCCCTCCTTCACATGCTTGTGGATATTTAATCCAGCAGTGGAATCTGCTCACTCTCAAGTTGCAGTTTTTAAACTGGTGCAATACTGTCGGTCAGCTGATAACAATGGATCTCTAAGCGTAATCACCAATTTTATGACTGTTTTCTTTTCCTGGGTTCAGGAATGTTCGTGTGTTCTGAAATTTCCATATGCTGGGAAGAAGTGAGCGCTTATCCCCCTCTTGCAGTGATCTTAAGTATTTGAAATGTGGGACACTGAGAAGTAAAGAATTAAGTAGGCAGCTGGAACTGCAGGAAGAAATGAGGGTCACCAGATATAACCACCCAACGTGGAACATGCCAAGATATAGCCAGGCTTCAAGCCCTCACTCCATTAAGAAAAGGGTTGGGATCTTGTAAAAAGGGCATGTGAAGTTTGTTGTTTCAATGGTAGCCATAAAACATGCTTCATTAATAAGGTAACAAACTTTGTCAGCTCTCGGAGGGGTAGCTAGCTTAGTCCGTATCTGTAAAAAGGGCCTGAGGCACCTTAGAGAGGAACAGATTTATTAGGGCATCAGCTTTCATGGGTAAAACCCACTTCAGCAGATGAATGTGAGTGGAAATTAGAGGCAGGTGTGTGTAGGTGTACATAGAAATTACTTATGAAGTGTTATAGAGGCTAATTAAGTCAGGGTGGATGTGACTCCATCACTGCAGCTAATGAGGAGATGTCAGCTCTGGAGCTCTGCCCTTGCTCCGAGTCTAGCTGGGTTCTTATAAGGGCAGTAAAGGACATGCAGCCATATTCAGTCCTAAATTACCCCTGCACAGGTCTCTTGTTCTTCAATATGCCCTGGGTACAGCCTGTGCAAATTATGCCCTGCTCATCTTGCACAGATATAACCAACCTGAACTTGGCAACCATTGCACTTCATGGCATATTTGAAATAAAATGCAGCTCATGCAATTTCTGCTGTTGTCGTCTCTGCGTGGCTCAACTAGAATAAAAAGCAATAAAGGCTCCCATTTGTCAAAGTTGGCAGTTAGCATCTTGAGTATTTGGGGGCAATGGGAACCATAACTTGAATAAATACAGTGCTTTTTTCTACATGGCCATCTTTCAGAACAGTCAGATTTCAAGGTGCACGTGACTAGTATGTTAACGTCTGATGTAATCTTAAGGCAGTATCTAACTGAGGTGCCCCAAGCCCTGCCTGGTCACTGGGTTCAGTAGTGGCTCTCACCTGCTGAGTCATGCATACTTTCTGCAAAGCCAGCCTAAGCATTTTTGAGACAGGCTGGGAAAACCATTTTCTCCAGGCGTTGTTAAATTCACAACCCTGTCCTTCGGGGAGTGTTACCTGCACTTGACTGGCTGTGGCAATAGGGCTGAAAGGGTGTAATTTGGCCACAGTCGTAGAGGGAATGTGTCAGTACCGGCAGAAGAGCTCTGCCTAAGCTCAACACTTGTCTGTCTGTCTCACCCATAAGAGTTGATGTTTCTGGAAGTACCATGGTTACAGCGCTGCATACAACAGGGTCCCTTGTGCTCAGGTCACTAGCCCATGCACCCTTCTGCAGCTTGGGGCTCTCGCTTTGGGAGGACGCAAGGCCCCGGATGCTGCCCAGCAGAGGAACTGGCTTTCCTGCGGATAATTTCTGACGGGGAGCTTGTGGGCACATTGGCAACCTGAATGTCACTTGCTCTTCTCTGGGGTGTTTCCCAGATCCAGGGATCTGTTCATGTGGCTTTTGGACTCCATGGAGTCAGCCCTACCAGTTGGCGAATGTTGCTCCACAGGCCAACACCATCTCTCAGCACTGAACCAATTCAAGCCTGCTTGGCTGAAAGATCCAACGAGATCACAGCCCGGCTGTCCTCCAGTGCAGACCTCAGGCTCCCATGCTACATCATGTAGGCTACATCTAGACTGCTGTGGCTTCCAAAGATATGCAAATTAGGTGTGAATTTGCATATCTTCCAATCCCCTTTTCGGAAGAGTTTTTTTGAAAGAAGAAGGAAAAAAAGCAGTTTAGATGGGGCCTTTCACACAAACCCCCTTTTCGAAAGAACCCTTATTCCTCAAAAAATGAGGTTTATAGGGTTCTTTTGAAAAAGGGTTTTTTGCGCGAAAAACCCCCATCTAGACTGCTTTAAAAAAAAAAGTCCGAAAAAGGGATTGGAAGATATGCAAATTAGGGCCTAATTTGCATATCATCGGAAGCCGCTGGTAGTCTAGACATGCCCGTAGTGGCCATAACAAGCTGAATTGCTGTGGAAACCTTAAACAACCAATTGCCTTGCAGCACCTTACAGACTAACACAGCCTGTAGGGGTATGGGCGTTCGTGGGCACGGGCTTGTCGAGTGGTGGGTGCTGTGCACAGTCGTGTTGCTTAAATGCTGGAGAGCACCAGCGCAGCCTGAGCACGCCAGTCTCCTCTCTGGGTGTGACTGCTCGAGCAGGCGAGGGCTCAGACTCTGCCTTGAGAAACTGTGGCAGGCGTTTGCCAGGGGGGCAGCAACTGCTGCTCAGAGACTCGCGTTCTTGACTCCGCTCGAGGGGGGGCTTGCTGTCTGGCATATTTCTGAGGGATTAGGGGGCCGGGAACAAAGAGGCCAATGGAGGCATGGTCTCGTTTGTCGCATGGGAGCAGAGAGTAAGATTGCTTGTTCGCTTGTCAGCTGCTGTGGGAAGGCTTGGTTGTTAAAGTGCTGTTGCCCTAAAGCTAGGAGGAGGCAGGGGGAAGGCGGCAGAAGAGGAGACAGTATTGTAAAAATCCAAATCTGGTGGGTTTCCTTTAGCCCTTCTTTCTGGAAGTACAGGTCTGAAAGAGAAGTCTAGCGCTGTGGGAAATCCCAGGGGTGTTGCGAGAACACTGTTTGTTTTCTCTGGCTCTGTAGTATTGTCAGAGGGGTATTGTTCTATCATTTGCAGCTGGCTCCTGGCAGATCCAGGCGTTGTCAGAGCTTGATGGTCTCTGTGGATTGCACAGGCTGTCCCTGCATTAATCAGATGGGTTTCGGGAGGACTTGAACACTTCTTGCCAGCTGACTCAGTCACTAATAGCAGAGGGTGTCTCGATGCATTTTTGTAGAACATTTCCAATGAGATCCCTCTTAAATATTAGCTATTCTATACTCCTGTTGGGGGTGCGGAGGGACCTGCAACATGGAAGCAGGCTGAGTGATGAAAGTGCAAGGGAGATCTGGGAGGGAAGTTGGCTCCTACTCCAGCTGGGTACCCTTTCAAGAGCTATTTTCTCCTGCCATTACACCCTTCAATTTTTTTGGCACAGCTAGATTGCTTATAACTTAAGGTGTTAGAAGATAAGAGCGGCCAGACTGGGTCAGACCAAAGGTCCATCCAGCCCAGTGTCCTGTCTGCTGACAGTGGCCAATGCCAGATGCCGCAGAGGGAGAGAACACAACAGGTAATCCTCACGTGATCCCCTCCCCGTCACCCATTTACAGATGAAAAGAAGCTAGGGACGCCATTCTTAACCACCCTCGCTAATAGCCATTGATGGACCTAACCTCCAGGAATCGATCTAGCTCTTTTTTGAACCCTGTTAAAGACCTAGCCTTCACTGCATCCTCTGGCGAGGAGTTCCACAAGTTGACTGTGCACTGAGTGAAGAAAAACTTCCTTTGGTTTGTTTTAAACCTGCT
>JANRFK010004893.1:915778-936424 GCA_030068395.1 Apalone spinifera | reverse complement strand
ATTCAGCTTGTGGTCCACTATAACTCCTAGATCCTTTTCTGCCGTACTCCTTCCCAGACAGTTGCTTTTCATTCTGTATGTGTGAAACTGATTGTTCCTTCCTAAGTGGAGCACTTTGCATTTGTCCTTATTAAACTTCATCCTGTTTACCTCAGACCATTTCTCCAATTTGTCCAAGTCATTTTGAATTATGACCCATCCTCCAAAGTAGTTGCAACCCCTCCAAGCTTGGTATCATCTGCAAACTTAATAAGTGTACTCTGTATGCCGATATCTAAATCATTGCTTAAGATATTGAACAGAACCGGTTCCAAAACAGACCCCTGCGGAAGCCCACTTGTTACTCCTTTCCAGCAGGATTGTGAACCGTTAATAACTACTCTCTGGGAACGGTTATCCAGCCAGACCTGCAGCAAGTCTCTTCACCTTCCTGGTTCCCCCTCTGTAAAATGGGGCTCCGAGTAGCGACAGCCTTTGCGCAGCACTTTGCGAGAGAAAAGCACTCCTTGAATGTTAGATATTACACTTCACAGTGCTCCCTGGCCTCTGCTCCTGATTGCAAATTCTGGTGTGGACAGAACACAGACATCTTGCTCATTGTGTTTCTCCCTTGGCTACGGTTCTGGAGCTCAGGGGTTGCCATGCCTAGAATCCACTACTGTTAATGTTTCTTAACTTCTCTGTATCTTGTTTCCATCATAAAATCTAACGTCTGTCTGGGGGGGTTGAAAAATCCAATAGCAAGTAACAGCAAAACTGACTTCTTGTGCATGTGATGGAGGTAAACACAGAACTGATTTTCTTTAGACTTGTTTTTGTGGGAAATTCCAAGTCTCCAAACTCTAAAACCTGGAAGGCTGAACGCTCTGACTTCATGAAAGAGTGTGTGAAAAATTCCAGTTGATTTGCATGCGCTGCAAGGTGCGCACACGGGCAGAGCTAATGGTTACAGTTGAAAGCTCAGTCTTTCCTGACCCCTGCGGGTTTCTCTCTTCGAATAGCGCATTACAAATGCTATTTTTGGGCATGGCATTTCCTTATTAAACATTAAAGCGCCACTGGCATTTCTCTTGGAGCTGTAAATTGTGTGAGGTGGAACAGCTTGGCTTGCTGCCTCCTGAATGTGTTACCTTCCTTGGCTAAAGCTACTGGAGCCTGGCCATCACAGACTGAGGCAGCCAGAGCGCCCAGGAAGTGTTCCCCTTCATTTCTATCATCTATTGGACCAAAGCTGCTAAGCTTATCTTTTCACAACTGATCATCGCTTGGTTACGTGTCACTATTGAGGCTGTAGAAATATGTGTATTCCAGGCTCTGGGGACATGTACAATCCCATTTTTAAAAATATGGATGCAAATTCATTGACCCAAAGAACTTAAATTGAGTATCCCACCAAAAGTAGCGCTTTCCCCTCAGCAATTCTGTACTTGTCCGATCCGCCCATGCAGGTTTTGGAACAGACAGACTTGTACTACACTCAGCAGAACCAGGCTTCGCTCGACGAGTGGGAAGGGAGTCCCAGGACTGATACAGAGCCAGCAGTGAGGGGTGGTAGCTGGCTCTCCGGGAGCAGGGCAGGCACTTGCATGTAACTGTAAACAAGAACAGGTAAGCCCGGGGTGAGGAGCCTTTCTTGGGTCGGGCCGCTGATACACAGGAAAATCAGTCAGAGGCCGTACGCAAGTGAGAAGCAAAAAAGAAAAACCCAAACCCTCTCTGAGGTGGCCCCCGAGTGAGGAGACAGACGTTCCCCTCACACACCAGAGCCTTGGGAGGCCCAGGCTAGTAGATCTTGTGTGCGCCAGCCCAGGGGCGGTGGTGGAGCGCCAGCATGGGCTCCCTATTGCTGGGGAGCAGCTGTGAGCCTCGTGGGCCGGATCAAGGCAAGCTGGGGGCTGCATCCAGCCCCTGGTCCTTTGGTTCCCCACCCCAGGTTAACCGACCAAATGGCTGTAATTTTACATCCCTAGTTAGGAGTCCTAAATGCTACTTGGCTGGGGACACGTAGGTGCAGCGATTCGTTCCTTAGGCACGTACTTCAGAGACTTGAACTCTGCTACATATGTAAGACTGTTGTCGTCGTTCCTCTTCTCCCTTAAATGGTTCCAAATGATGTTTGTCAGTTTCACCAAGTGCGCAATAGGTGAGCCCCAAAGTGAACCCTTCCGTAAGTTGCGTGTAACTAGGCTTATCGTGGCAAATTGCTTTGTAACCTTACGCGTCCCAGGATAGAACTGAGTGACCAGAAGCAAAGCAGAAGCGGAGCTACAGGGTTATGCAAGTCTCTGAGAGCACACAGGTTCTCATTGTGTCCAAGGAATACTTGGGCTTGTTTTGGGTGGCCATGTAAAACCTCAGTACGATACATTGACCCCTCATCTGAGCATCTCCAATACATTTCTACAATAACCACCTTGAAACACAGACTCTCTGAAAGCCGCATGTCCGCTGGTTGAAATGTGCAGCTTGTCGAGGGGGTCAGAGATGTGTAACTTTTGTCCTAAGATTCTAGGGAGGACTCCCTCTGTAGGTGCAAGAGCTTCTTGGCCTTCAGGATTCCCTTTAAACCTGTGGTCTGAGTATCTGGCCCTGTGTCCTGTTTCTGTAGCTCAGGGGGAATCCGATTCATTAGAATAACAGGCTAGAGCTGGGCTCACTGGATCTAGCAGCTGGTTCTTCCATCCACATTCAAGTTTCATGGGGTTTAATTAAAATGCAGGTCTTTAATTTTTAATTGTTTCCTTCCTGTTGGTCAAAAATCTGAGAGAGGAAAGTCTTGGGGCAATTACTGAGCTCCCCATGGAGAAACAGACTTTTAATTCAGTGAGCCAATTTCATTGTAAGAGGTATATTTTTCTTTCTCCTTCCAGAAGGTGTAGAAGGAACTGTATGCTTAATCTGGTCTAATGGGAGGAATTAGTTGTGAATCTGAAGGTGAAAGGCAAGTAGGGAACATGAAATAAGGCTTCATGATTCCAAGGAAAGGAAAGAGGGACCACAGAAGGAAAGGGACTTCAAAAAAGCAGTCGTGTGCAAACTCAGGACTAGGTGGTGAGGTTCTGGCAAGAAAATCTGAGGGTGGAAAGAGGCGTTCCAGAGAAGTGGTCGCGTTTTCAAGACGGTGTTGAAAGCACAATAACAAACTGCCCTGACACTAAGGAAAGATAGCAAAAATGGTAGGAGGGCTTAACAAGGAGCATTTTAATTGCCTAAACATGAGAAGGAATAAGAACATAAGAGCAGCCAGACTGGGTCAGACCAAAGGTCCATCCAGCCCAGTGTCCTGTTGGCTGACAGTCGCCAATACCAGATGCCCCAGAGGGAGGGAACACAACAGGTAATCCTCATGGGATCCCTCCCTGTCACCCACCTCCAGACAGAGGCTAGGGACGCCATTCCTACCCATCCTGGCTAATAGCCGTTGATGGACCTAACCTCCAGGAATCGATCTAGCTCTTTTTTGAGCCCTGTTAAAGTTCTAGCCTTCACCACAGCCTCTGGCGAGGAGTTCCACAGGTTGACTGTGCGCTGAGTGAAGAAAAACTTCCTTTGGTTTGTGTTAAACCTGCTGCCTATTAATTTCATTTGGTGACCCCTAGTTCTTATATTGTGGGAATAAATAAATAACTTTTCCTTATTCGCTTTTTCCACACTTCTCATGACTTTATTGACCTCTATCCTATCCCCCCTTAGCTGAAAAGTCCAAGTCTTTTTAATCTCTCTTCATATGGGACCCGTTCCAAACCCCTAATCATTTTTGTTGCCCTTTTCTGAACCTTTTCCAATGCCAACATATCCTTTTTGAGATGACCACATCTGTACGCAGCACTCAAGATGTGGGCGTTCCATGGTTTTATATAGAGGTAATAAGATGTTCTCTGTCTTATTCTCTAGTCCTTTTTTAAATGATTCCTAACATTCTATTTGCTTTTTTGACTGCCGCTGCACACTGAGTGGATGTTTTCAGAGAACTATCCACAATGACTCCAAGATCTTTCTCGTGAGTAGTTGTAGCCAAATTAGTCCCCATCATATTGTATGTCTATTTGGGATTATGTTTCCCAGTGTGCATTACTTTACATTTATCAACATTAAATTTCATTTGCCATTTTGTTGACCAGTCACTTAGTTTGATGAGATCTGTGAAGAGCTTCAAAAAGTCTGCTTTGGTCTTAAATTTCTTGAGCAGTTTGGTATCCTCTGCAAATTTTGCCACAAAAAACTGGATCCCACAAAAAACCAGAATGTGGATGATTTGCTCAGGAAAGGTACAGAATACTAGAAAGGAGAGCAAAGTTGAGTTACACCTGGCAGGGGCGTGTAAGAAGATGGTCTATAAGTACGTTAGGAACAACACACAGCGAGAGAAAGGAAAGTGTGGTTACTTCCCTTAATAAGGAAGGAGAAGGAATAGGTGACGCCCTATGCTGAGGTGTTGAATGGCTAGTTTGAACCCTTCTCTAAAAATGTTAGCTTTGTTTGGATGCTTGACGTAATAGCCAGCATGGATTTGTCAAGAGCAAATCCTGGCAAACCCAACTTCATTTCCTTCTTTGGCAGGGTTGCTGACCCAGTATATGGGGAAGGGAGAGAGAGGTAGATTAGCTTTACTTTGATTTTTAGTAAAGCATTTGAGGCAGGCCACCATGGTATTCTCACGAGCAAACCATGGAAATGTGGGCTAGACCAGCATTGTTACACTCTTTGAGACCATGGAACACCAAACAATAATGGCTTTTTATGCAGAACACGGATGAAAATGTTCTTTAAAAAAAACAAAAAATTGTTGTCAGACAAAAAAAGACAAAACCAAAGCAGAGGTCGCGGCACACCTGCGAGTTGTTCACCGAACACCAGTGTTCCGCAGGACATAGGGTAAGAAACACCCGTCTAGATAAATCGACTCTCAGCTTGTTGAAAAACCATGTTCAGAGTAGTTCTTGCTGGTTTGGTGTCACACTTGGAGGCTGTATCCAGTGGGGTCGCGTAGGGGTCTGCAGTCTCTTGTCTGGTACTAGTCAATGTTTTCATGAATGACTTGGGTAACAGAAGGGAACATGTGCTTATAAAATTGCAGATGGCACCAAGCTGTCAGCAGTTACAAGGGCTTTGGAGGGCAGGAGTAGAATTCAAACGGAAGAACTTGTCTGAAGTGAACAAGATGAAATCCAGGAAAGAGAAGAGCAGAGTATTTCACTGAAGAAGGAAAAATCAAACACACAGCTGGGGAATGATGGAGGCAGTAGCACTGTGGGAAAGGATTTGAGGATTATAGTGGCTCGCAAATTGAATATGCTGTGGTTGCAAAAAAAACTAATGTAGTTCTGGGGTGGAATAACAGGAGTGTTGTATGTAACTGTCCTGCTCTGTTTGTTGCTGGTAAGGTCTCAGCTGGAGTATTTT
The DNA here is from genome assembly GCA_030068395.1 of Apalone spinifera. Taxonomy (NCBI): domain Eukaryota; kingdom Metazoa; phylum Chordata; order Testudines; family Trionychidae; genus Apalone; species Apalone spinifera. The sequence goes on along the minus strand of JANRFK010004893.1, from coordinate 931,021 downwards.
GTCCAGTTTGGAGCCCCGCACTTCAGTAAAGATGTTGATAAATTGGGGAGAATCTAGAGGAGAACTAAAAAAATAAGGGTTAGAAAATTGGACTGAAGGAATTGGATGAAGACTAGCTTTCTGTTGAAAACTGGTATCAGGTTCTTGCATCTGAACAGTAGAAAGATGGCCTTTTATTTTCATTGGACGTGTGCTTAGTCTGTAGTTGTTCATAGCTCTAATCGATGCAGAATCTAGGCAAGGGTTTCTGACTCTTTCGTGGAAACCGAGCTTATGATTAAGGGAAGGCCCATGGTTCCATTTCAGGTTCAGGAAACTGAATGGCACCTGTCTGTGCTCCCAGTGAATGATATTTAATTGCCTTGAGAGAAGCAAAAAACAAAACTCTCTCTGCCAATAAAAGCTAGGGGGGAAATCCACCTCAATTCCAACTGTGACATAAATGAAATGAGCAAGGATAATCAAAATGATGGATCTGTTAACTGCAAACATTGCCTGGGTGCACATTTGAGATGACACCCAAGGAATCCAAAACTGAAAGTTCTCAGGTTTTGTGTTTAACTACGTCTTACCCACCTGTGTCCTGAACTAGCTCTCTGTTTGCACACTCAGCTACAGGTGGGTACTGAAACAAGTGCTCCAGAAACGTTCTGCTGCATGTGCGCAGTTCACAGGTTTGAAATATTTACGAGTCATTCAGCCTGCTTCTCTCTTCGCCTTGGGGGTCTCGCGCAGCATTGATTCCATCTTTCCTCCTTCCTGCTGGGCAGCTGTGGACGAGGCAGTTCCCCCATGTATCGAGCACATCTTTCCAAGCTGTAAATCACTTCTGTTCTCTGGGTCACTGTATCTCTGCCCTTCCTGATACTAATGGCTCCTCTCCATTTAGTATTGCTCCTGAAATTCAACATGCTCATTGCAACATTTTCTAGTTCATTAATAAAGCTGTTCATGGCAGACAGTTGCTGATCCATGAGACGTAGTCATCACTACAATTCCTGGCAGGTGGACAGGAACATGAAGGGGAGGTACCTTGTAAGATCATCTCGGTGCTGTTCTGTGTGTGCATCTGGAGACGGATGCCCCCTCCCACAGACATGCACTGGTTTGAGCAGTTCGGGTGATTGCTCATGTCCATTCCTGGGTGGATGCGTGCACTCCCTGGTCTGGGAGGTGTTGGAGGAGGATCTTAAGCTTCCCTCCACATTAGACACTTGCACGGCCGCATGGGACTTGATTGCCATGATGGCTCAGTTCCTGGCCTCTGTTGTAGGCACCACTTCTGGCACCACCTATACAACACCAGAGCAAAGCCCCCATGATGCAGCACCATTCCCTGCTGCCTTGGTACCGATCGCTGGGGTCCTGGGTCCGGCTCAGACTATTGCTCCGAGTTGGGGGGGGAGGGGTGTCTGAGTCCTGCTGCTATTGGTACTGCTTGAGAGCCCGGCACTGGTCTTGGCACTGTAGAGTGGAGGAACCTTTGTACCAATGGTGCCCTGGGCACCCCAGTGGCAGAGCCCAGTACAATGGCCCTTTTGGACACCTTGGGCCCACGGTTCCAGGACAGCATCGGCAGCTTCCGTTACCCATGCACCTCCTCCTGCAAGGCAGCAGCTGGCCCTACTGCATCTCTGTTCAGGACACATGCAAGGGGCCTGGTGATTCAAAGGGGCCCGGGGCCCACTTGGAATTGACGCCAGGGTGAGGTTCTGAGGGCTGTGGGGGGCGGGCAGGCGCCACAGTCCGGGCTGCACTGAGGGCTGGGTTCCCAAAGCCCCGTCCCTTCTGCACAAGGTCCCGCTGGTTCTGGGAAGAAAGAATTGGGTAGGGGCTGGGTCGACGGGCCTATATACACTCCATGAAGGAGCCACTGGGGGCTCCCTGGCCAGCCCAGGGACTGGGCACATGAGCTACACGCCTCAAAGAACAGCGGTTACAAAACATAGGTAACCGCCTCTTCGGAATCCTCGGCTGGCACATGGCTGCGGCCGCACTCAGCGCACGTGTGGGAGTTGCAACCAGCCGTCTCCTCCCGTCTCCTGCTTTTCAAAGATTGTGGATTTGTGAAGTAACAAGCTAGCCAAGTTAGACCTGCCACAATAAACATGCTGACTGCACAAATGATTTTTACACTATGGATTTCTCTGACTCGCCTCCTCTGCTCGAGATCTGAATGCTTCATTGTTCTTGGTGTGAAGAGCCTTTTAGTACCAGTTGTCCGGGGATCATGGCTAAAGAAAGCAGATGTATCTCGTGTCTTTTTTTAACTGCTTTTGTTTCCCCGATGGCTGTAAAAGAGGCTTTCTCAGGCAGCAGGGCTGCATGGGTTTGATCAAAGCTTATAAATGACAAATGGAAAGGATGTCAGCAGAGAACAGAACGCCCCTTGTATTTTTCTGTGTGTGCTGAGAGCACAATTGTTTCTCTGCGTACCTTTTCCCCCTGAAGCTTTGTGTTTGAAGGTCCAGAAAAGCCTATTGTTTGGGTCTGCCCGCAGAGACAATGCCTGCCCTGTTGTACCTCTGCTCTCATCACCTGACCAGCCGCAGCTCTGTGGCTTTTGGCAAGCTGGGGGAGAGTGTCTCCCACTAGACAGGGCATGACAAAGAACAAACCGCACCACAGGCCCCTGACTGCTGCAGGCACATGCTCAACGCTTGACCTATTTTTCAGGACAGGGTGCGCAGCGGAGGTCTCTTCCCCTCTCTCTCTGGAGCAGGGCTCTTGCCGTGTGCCAGAACTAATGACACGTGCAGTCAGCACGCTGGGCTGCACTGCGTTTGAGGTTCCCCATGTGCGAGAGATCCTCCATTCTCCCTTTGCCCTCCCCCCCTGGCTGAGGTGAGGAGGGGCTGCCTTGGGCAGAGCTCCACACTGTTAGCTTGTTTTCTGGGCTTTTGCCCAGCGATTGGGGGGCTGGGGGAGGGAGTGGAAGAGGGTGTCAGTGAGTGGCTCATGGTGGACCATGCGTATGCCTCCCCCCGGAGTCTGCCAGCAGGAGGGCTTGCGAAGGTGGCGCTTTTGTCTTAGGGGCTGCGTACGCTGCCTCACCAGTCCCCGGTCTAGTTTACTGCGGGGTACGTGGCTGCCTTCGGTAGCTGTCCTGCTCCCAGCAGGGAGTGTGTGCTGCTGGTCCTGCTGCCGGGATGAGCAGCAGGAAGGGAGAGGAGCCGTGGAAGCTACAGACAGTGTGGGCAGAAGAACATATGGAATCGTGGCCATGCGTGAACTTAGCCTGGGAGTTAGGGGAGAGAGAGCTTGCTGAGTCTGTGACCAAGGCCCTGTGATGGGGCCACCTGCAGCAACCACCCAGTGACCTCCCACCCTAGGGTCTTGGGCTGATGCAGTGCCTGCAGGGATGAAACCAACACAGTGTGGGTCAGTTTCACTTCCCTGTCTTGCTGGGGCAGGAAATGCACCAGACAGGCTACCCGCTGTTCCCAGGAGTACAGGTAGGGCACGTGGGAAGGAGGCGATGGGATCATCTACCTGTTGATTGTCCCTTACTCCTGGGTGTTGCTAGTAGCACAGCAACAGGCTCCACACGTAGCAGCATCTTATTTCCCCAGTGGCCAAGCAAGAGAGGAGTGAAATGGAGCAGACTAGTCGGTCTCTGCCTGCGCTGGAGGGGGTGGTTTTGTATGCAGTTCTGGTGCCAGGGGCTGCGGTGGGGCATGCGCATCACTCACCAAATTGTCCCCTCTTCCTTGCTTCCAAAAGATTTTCCATTAGTCAGTGAGTCTCTTTAACAGACAGACTAGACTGCCTTGGCCTAAACGTACCTTGTGTCCTCTTACCTGTCTCACTACCCCCCTCAGGAGTGGGATGGGGGCCAGATTATGGGGGGAGTTGAGGGCCAGGAGCCGTGGCCTCGGTTGGTGACAAGGCTGACACTGGAGCGGATGAGGGCTGGGTGACCCTCCCTCCACGGTGGCTGCCCCGGTCCTGGCGTGCCCCCCAGCTAGGGGACCTCTGAGCTATGGGCAGTGTTGAATTGGAGCAAAACGATACGAGTGGGAACCGAATTTGTTTAGATTGCGGCCTTTCACTTCGGATTTCTGTGAGACCAGAGCGTGTCCTTGTAGCCTGGCGTAGCTCGTGCTGAGGACCAATCCCAGAGACATCGGGCCCTGCCAGCCCAGGTGCGGAGAGCGAGAGGGACAGCTCCAAAGAGATTGGAGTCTGTTACCCTCACAGTAGGCGCGAGAGTATCGGACAGAACCAAGCACGCCACGCCGGAGGGCAGCGCTGCAAGGCTTGTGTGCTGGCTGGGAGGAGAGATGGGAGTCATGTGAGGAGGAGGAGTCTGAGAAACGGCTCGGCAGAACAGTGTCTTCCCTGAGCGTGCAAAGAGAATGGGCTTCCCTGGCCAGCCCCAGCTCTGAAATGCAGACACTAGCGCTTGTGGCCTGATGTTAACGTGCGTCTGAAACGATCCCGCCCACACGCAGGGAGTTCTTTCAGTGCACACTGGGATGGGTTCACTGATATCCCCTAACGCACGGGCCGGAGTCACCTGAGACGTTCGTGGGCAGCAGGTTGAAAGCAAACAAGGAAGCACTTCAGCCACCTGTGGAGCTGGTTAGAAAATAATGGAGATTGCCTATCTTCTAGAACTGGAAGGGACCTTAAAGGTCGAGTCCAGTCCCCTGCTTCACAGCAGGACCAAGTACCACCCTGACAAATTTTTGCCCCAAATCCCTAAATGGCCTCCAGAAGGATTGAACTCACAACCCTGGGTTTAGCAAGCCAATGCTCAAACCACTGAGCTATCCCTCCCCCCCAGGCAAAAGTGCAGCAGTGCTCCAAAAAGAATTGGAGAAGTCAGTGGAGACCGGCCCAGCAGTGACTCTCCGCCCATGCGCTGGATGTCCCTAACCCTCCAGCTGCTAGAACAGCGTTTCTTACACCTTTTAAGACTTAGGAACACCATGATTTTTTGTTGCGGGGGGGAAAAAAGAGGGAGAGGGTCACCTGCCCCTTTCAGCCGTTTTGAACTCTGTTGTTCTCCGTGGCACACCGGTGTATCACGGAACACAGTTTAAGAAACACTGTGCTAGAAGCTGGGGCTGGAAACAGGGATGGAGCCCCCCGTAGATTGCCTTGTTCTGTTCATTCCCTCTGGAAACGGCGGGCACTGGCCATTGCCAGAGATAGGATAGTGGCTTAGACGGCCCACTGGCCATTCTTAGGTTCTTCACAGCTTTGACCAAAGCAACGTCGCAGTGCCTGGAGCGCGTGGCTACTTCATCTGCGGGGCATGCCGACAGCCAAGGGCAGAGCTTAAATTCCCTCCAGGTTTTGCCATGCTTAGCCTTTTCCAAAAGGAATTATGAAAACAAGGGTTGACCAACAGACGGAGATCTGTGTAGGCCAGGAGTTGCAAACGGAAGCAGCCGGCACTGAATTTGATTGGCGGTCTGGCCTAAAAACCTTGTAGCTTTTTAACCTGGCTTGTTGGTCGGGAGTCAACTCTGTTCTCCGCTGCGTAAGAGCACGGCTGTATTTCTGGGGGGCTTGGGCTTGGTATCCTTTCCTTCTCCAGGCATAACTCACAGCCGCTTCTCCTGTGTTCTCACCTACAGGTTGTGCACCTTAACTTTAAAGAAACTGGCTGTCTTAAAGGAACTGGATAAAGAACTCATTTCTGTGGTCATTGCCGTCAAAATGCAGGTAACTTGCATGAATACTTCGCTGTAAGTGGGGAGTGTGCTGAGCCGCCAAGAAACATGAAAATGAAGGGTGCATTTTGCAATGCAGGTGTCCAAGAAGACAATCACACACTGTTCCACAAATACAGTATGTCGAGGTAGCTGTGCAGTCTTAGGTACATGAGTAAGATCCTGATTTTTTTTTTTTCCTTTCTTGGGTTCTTCCTCTGTCATAGTATTTACGTAGATGTAAGCTAGACTCTCCCTCCCTAAGGTCTAAAGTAGCTTTGTATTACGAAACTGCCTTTCTCTTTTCTCAACTTTACCAAAATGCAGCCTCTTGTCTGGTTTTACATGTTACATCTCGTCTGGGCAGAGCAGAGGGTTTTCCCGTCCTAGGTAGCGTAGGGCCAGTCAAACGGAGCTTTAGAAGGATGGGAGTTAGACACACTCACTCTAGCACTTCCAAAGGGTTTTCCTTGTGCTTTTTTGCTTCCTAACAATTGCAGACTCACTTAACCAACTGCACTGCCGCAGTAGCCCTGACAGCAAGGTAACTGCATAGGTTTCAAGGGGGTAGGGCGACATATGAAATTGTTTTCACCAAAAAGCAAGAGAATGGAGATTCCTTGATATTAAAATGTGTATTTTAAAGCATAGGAACTTGCATTGTAACTGCTTCATGGACTGTACGTGTGTAAATGAATGCATTGGTTTTCTGCACACGCTATTCCTGGGGGAATGTTGCATTTGGAGCCATAGTAAAATTGCAGAATTCCCCCAAGGCCGGTACGCTATGTACATGCATCTGTGTGCATGTCGGCAGGGGCCACACTGGGAAGGAGGAATGGGGTCTGTTCCTGGTCTGTTTGTAAGCGCAGCGCAGCTCAGCCTAGCCTACCGGGATCCCTGTCACTGAACAGCCTATGCATTCTTTGAGAGCTGTGGCGATTCCCAGGCATCAGACCTCATTAATCTGAAGCTGAGGTTGATGAAACCCTGCAGAGAACTTAGTTATGTCAAAACCGACATGCGCTTGGAAGTTTAGACTGGCTGTTTGGTTGCAAGCAAACCAGAATGCTCAAATACCGAGCTGCAGATTCAGCCAGCTGCCACTGTCACTCTGCAAGCAGCAAGAAACTGCTACAGCTTCATCTGTGCACGTAACGCTGTCACGTCGTCCTTTGCTACAGGCCCTCGCGGCTCTGCGGCAATTTGGCTAGCAGCTCTGTCACTGCCTCTGTACATCAGAAAACGTTCTCCACCCAGGCTTCCTCCCTCCCCTCCAGTCCCTAACCAGCTTGTTTAGCTCGTGTGCTTCGTGCCCTTCCAAATGGGTGAGTTCGCTTCCCAGAGCCCCTGTGCTCAGATACTGGGCTACAAATTTCAGCACCCCTTACGAGGAGGCGGGCCGAGGGAAAACTGCACACAGCTGCTAGAAAAGCAGGAGCCAGGGTTTGTGAAGCTAATCACACAGCTCACCGTTCCTGTGTGGCACCATTCACATTCTGTGGGCAGGAGGGGCCAGGAAGATGGGGTGTGTGTGTGTGTGTGTGTGTGTGTGTGTGTGTGTGTGTGTGTGTGTGTGTGTGTGTGTGTGTCCCTGTCAAAACCTGCACACATGGGGGGGGGTGCTTCCGGGAGCCCCCCTAGCTCCCCTCTGTGACCCAATAGGGAGATGAAGGAAGCTGGCAGTTGGGGGGATTTGAGGATTTCAGGCACTAGCCCTAGGAAACGCTTGCAGGAGGCAGAGAAGGAGCCCTGCAGTGCCTGCCCCGTGGGGGTGTCCCAAGCAGGGTTTGCGGAGCCCCTTCTCACAGGTGAGGGTGCCAAGGCTCCATAAGCAGCCCCAGAAGATCCGCACGCCGGCGTGCGTGCTCAGTCCGTCAGGGGCTCGTGCCTCACAAGTGATGGTTCTGTCACTTACGTGCGCCCTTCCTGAGCCTGAGCAGTGTGTGAGCGGCACACAGCACCACGAGCACGCCAGGCTGAAGAGGCAGCTGTTTTCATGATAGGGAATGTTTTCCTTTGGATTTAAAAAAAATAACCCTCTGCTATGGGCAGTAAAACAGAAAAAGCAGCCATTTCCTGGAGAGCTTTAAGTGTATGGAGGGGAGGAGCGGATGGAAGACATAATGGAAACAGCGTGGGTACTTCTCTGGCCTCTGTCACCAAGGCATCGGTGCCCCTCTGAACCTGTAACATATTGAACTGCACAACCCCCTTGTGAGGCAGGGCAGGGCTGTTGTACAGATGGAAACTGGGACATGGCTAAACGAAGTGACTTGCCCAAGGTCCCACAGGAAGTCTGTGGCAGAGCAAGGTTGGAACCCTCTGCTCTGAAGCCCCAGGCTAGAACTAACCACTGAACCACCCTTCCTTTCCTCCATCATGGATCTGGCCTTGCATAATCTCCAGGCAGCCATTAGGGGATGTGGCAGCTACAGTTGTTGCCTGGTGGCCACCTGCCTTTGCTGTCCTGTGATGAGCTAGGTGCAGGTGGGCCGGTGGCTCTGACTCACCACGTGCAGTCAGTAGGGCTGTGGGCTTGGCCCATTGAAGCTCGGTGCGGGGCTGCCTCTTGGGGTCACGTGGAGCACGCGCGCTCCAGGCCCGGAGCCGAAGGCCGTTTCAGATGTCAGTGACAGCGGATAGCTCTAAAGAGAGCTGCGAAGATATGGCATTACAAATGCATCCCTGATTCCTTCCGAAGGGCTTGACCGAACTCCTCCTTAACTAGCCTGTCTGCAACCCCTCCCCAGCCTGTGTCTATGCAGGGGAGGCCCTTTAGGACTCTGCTAGTTCCTGAGGCGCTATCGGACACGTGAGTCCCTTTTGTCTGCTTTGAAAACAGTGATGGATTCAGGAGGCAGCTGCGTTAGTCCTTCATTATGTAGCCTCTGCAGGGCAGTGAGTACAGCCACGCTGTCACAGCTGGAAGGCGCTCTGGCAGGGGCAGAACAGCCGTGTTAAATCATGGCTTCAAGGCTGGGAGCCAGTCTCCCCTTTGTCATCTGAGCAGGCACTCTCAGGTGCCAGGCCTCTGAGCTTGGCTGCTCCTGGGGTGGGGTTTCCAGTTCTCCCATTCGTAGGCCAGGCCCTGTGCGTCCACCAATACCCTACAGGCCTGGCCGAGGGCAGACACAGGAGTCACACAGGCAGCCTGCTTCAGAATCCAGAGTGCTTGTTTCCGGTAGAAACCAAACCTTCCGAGAGGATTTTAAGACTGCCTCCGGGCACAGCCCCTGCCTCAGGGCCTGCAGGCTGCAGGTCACATGGTAGGCAAGCCTTCCTTCTACCCCTGCACTTATGGAGTAGCTGTCTCGGCCAGCTTTCCCCTGAACACCTATCCCCTCTCCGGAGCTCCCTTCTGTGTGGCTGGCCTTTGCATCTGTAGGATCAGCAGGAAGCCAAGCCAGAGTCTTCTGCCATTGTCTGTTAGCAGCCCCCAAGTGTTTGCTGGAGGGTAGTTTTATCTTGAGCTGTTTCTCCGGACCGCTGCATGTAGTGAGGCACCTAGAGAGGCACATGCTCGGCAGGCAGTATTCATGAATTGTTAGCGCTGCTCTGATCCATCACATCCACTCGCCCAGTCTTACCGCAGGGCTCAGGGTTTGTGTTTTCCCTTCACATGCCGGGCACCAAAGTCGTTTGATTAGGTGAGAGACTCAGCTTTCATTCAAAAAGTGATTTTGGTCTTTCCATGTAAACATGGCCTAGCATCTCAAAACCCAGGAGGCAGATAATAAGCCTCTATGTATTGGCTTAATCATAAGATTATTTATAAAAAGAATCTAATGATTTTTGGTCATTGGGGAAATACAGCCATGTGCTATTACTGTATTAGTAATTGCAAATGTGTCCAAATCTGCCAACGGACATGTGCTTAGCTTTCATCCAAATACCTCTTTGTAGGAAGAAAGCATGGCTGATCTACTATGTTCCCAGCATGAGCACAGACCGGTTAGATAAAACCCTGGTTTTGTTGGAAGGCTGCAGAGTAACACACTTTTTTTCTTAGAATTCAGAACAGTAATAGGTAAGAACCCCAAAACCGAAACAACTCCCCTCCGTGTTAGCATGAACTGTCTGCAGATTCTCTCCTGCAGATCCCAGATTGTGTGCTTCCCTACAGAGCATGTCACCAGGACCAAGAAATCCCCCAGAAATTTCAAGGGGCAGCTTACAGTTTTATATAAGAACAGCTGTACAGGGTTAGACCAAAGATCCATCTAGCCTGGTATCCTGTCTTCTGACAGTGGCCAATGCCAGGTCCCCCAGAGGGAATGAACAGAACAGGGAATCAAGTGATCCATTCTGATGAAGTTCAGGGACACCATTCCTATCCTTTCTGGCTAACAGCCACTGATGGACATATCCTCCATGAATTTTATCTAGCTCTTTTTTTTTTTTGAACCCCGTTAAAGTCCTGGCCCTAACTACATCCTCTAGCAAGGAGTTCCACAGGTTGACTGTACATTTCATGAAGAAATATTTCATTTGTATTAAACCTGCTACCCATTAATTTCAAATGACCCCTAGTTCTTTTGTTATGGGAAAAGTAGATAACTTCTCCGCACCAGTCATGGTTTTATAGACCTCTGTCCTATCCCAGTCTTAAGTTTTCCGTACACTACTGTTGTTCACTTCCCCATAGATCCCTAAGGAGGTGTTCCCGTGTCCTCAGTCAGTGGTACTAGTCTGGGGTGCTCCCAGCATGCTGCACGTGGGCCATTGCTGCAAACGACCTCCCTTGCTTTCGGATGAGGCCTCTTCTCCCCCCGATTGGCACCTGTGATGGCTGTTTGAATTGGCCTCCGTCCCTGAACAGGAAGCCCACTTCACGCTCGCAGCCTGTCTGCTGCTCAGCACAGAGCTCCTCTGTGCTCCTGCTCAGCTGGGGCGTACGCTTGTTGCCTCCCTCTGCCAAGCCCCCAGGGAAGCGTGGCTGTGGGACAGGCTCTCAGGGCCAGTGCAGGGCTAGCTTTCACCCATCTGCACCATAGGGTAGAACCTCAGGGTTACAAACTGACCCGTCGGCCATGCCCCTCGTTTGCAACTAGAGGTAGCAGCAGTGGCGCACAATAAAACAGCCAATATGGTACCTATTGTAGTGTGTCCCAGAAGTGGAAAGCAGCATTTTTTCTGCACGGTAAGGCTTCAAAGCTGTGTTAAGTCAACGCTCAGATGTCAACTTTTTAAAGAACCCCCAGGGACCTCCATTCTCGAGGTGTCGGTAACACTGGGGCGCTCCTGCCATCTCACCGTAAGAGCGCCCCCTAGGGGCCGGGTCCAAATCCCGGCAAGGAGCCAGGTTGGAGGGGCCCAAAGGGAGAAAGGGACAAGCCTGCACTGATGCTCAGACCGTTACCTGACCAGGTTTTCTTTGTGTAGGGCTCGAAGCGTATACTGCGGTCGCATGAAATTGTGCTGCCACCAAGCGGACACGTGGAAACCGAACTTGCACTAACTTTTTCACTACAGGTAACCTAGTAACAAAGTCCAAAGTGAATGTGCTCATCTGATTTTTGCATTGAACCAAGTTCTCGCGCACTTGTGTTAAACGGCCTCCCTGCGAATGTTCCCCTGAAATAATTATGGGCGGCTCTGGCTCTGGCTCTGGCACCGCTAGGCGACGCTTTGCAGCCGTTCCGGTGGAAACTTCCCGTGCGCTGGAGTTTCTGCCTCAGGTTGAAGGTTTGGGGCATTTCAGCCGCTTCCAAGAGGAGAGTAGGTTGTTTTGCCAGTGTGCAATTCTTCCTGCTGGTTTTGAGAAGCATCAGCACCTGCATGCTCTGGCACACGGCTTGACGCTTGACAGGGCGAGCGCTGGAGTGCTCCTGTGGAAATCGGTTCTGGGCAAGTTACAAGCTCCCGCGTGGTGTGTGGCGTTGGAGGCTGGCAGCTAAAATCCGTGACTATTATCTATCCTGGGCATGCCCCGAGAGCGGCGGTGGCAGCAGCCTTCCCTCCAGCAGGTGCGCAGAATAACCTGCGCTGGGCTCTGAGGTTACTCCCCTGCATGCCGTCTGGTCCCTAGCTTGGATTCTGTGCATCCAGTAGTGCTGCGGGAATGAGAAACTTTCCCTTCAGTTGCTGCAGACTGGGGATGTAACGTGTAGTCCATTAACCGATTCACTGACAAGCAAAAGCTTCTTGGTTAATGTCTAGACTACACGCGTTCCTCCTGCTTTTTAGCAAGCTGGCAGCAGCCCAGATCTGTCCTGACTTGATGGGTCCAGGACCTACCCCTGCTGTAGCTCTGCATTTGAAGTGTTAGGAGCCAGGTGGGCAGACAGCCTGGCTCAGTCCCAGCTTGCTCTGGGTCCAGGAGCTCAGACCCCCCAGACAGGTTCTGCTGCCACTCCACACTGCTACCGCTGTATCAGAGGCAGCAGTGCAGGGCGACAGGCAGCCGGTCCACGAGGGGAGCTGGTTTTTAAACTGGCTCCCCTCACGGACCAGCTCCCACCGGGCTCACAATGCTGCTGCCTCAGATTCAGCGGCAGCAGCGCGGGGTGGCAGGGGGCTCCTTGGGAGTGGGATGAGAGCACGCTGGTGGCCAGCCCCGCCCCCCGGGACTATAGCCTAGGCGAGTAACCGATAAGAATTCATGAGGTTACTCGACTACTCAGTTAACCCTAGTGCAGACCTGTGGGCAGGGGGCAGCGTGGTGAGGAGTCAGGCAGTTGGAGGAGGATGAACAGAATAGAGAGAGCTGCATAATGGAAGTAGCTGCCTCAGGCTGCCCTGGCCTCTCCTCCATCTCCAAAGCCTCCAGCACTCATCTCGACAGGCTGCTCCTGGGGTGGACGTGGGTTTCCCAAAGCTTTGCCAGGCTGCCCCGGCATCACCTTCTGCCAGGCTTCTTTCCCTGCTCCCGCCCTGCCTACAGCTCTGGGGTACGCTGGGGGAGGATACGCGACTGCCCCCCAATGACGAGCAATGTAACGCTGGGCGGTGCAGCAGGCCTGAGGTCTAGCCCTGTTCTCCGGTGGCCTGCTGTTAATTCTAGGCACTCGCTAGCCCTTAGCCCAAGCCGGGCCTCCTGCCTCCGCCTGCTGTCACTCCTCGCATTGCACGCAAGGGCAAGTGGGAGGCAGCGTAAAATCACATGGCCTGGGAGTGGAGCCGGCTTGGAACCACGGCGCACACCGAGGTCTCCGACTGCCATTCCCGTGGCAGCTTCGCATTCTGCAAATTCTGCGCTTGCTTTTTAAAAGTAACGCTCCTTTGGTGGACGCGCTAGCTTGGCCACTTTTCCAGGGCGGGCGCGGGGGCAGCTGCGCCCAGGGAGTGCTAAAGTAGGGCCCTTGCCAGCTCTGCCATGGCATGTGATGCTGTAAATCCTGGCCGGTCGCTGGCGGCTCTTGCCTGTTTGGCTTCCTGGGGGTGTGGGAGCAGGATGCCACCCCCTGCTCTGCCCACAGGCCCGGCTGCCTCGGGTCTCCTGCATGGGGTGGCGGAAAGAGATGGAGGCTGGCTTCTGCAGGGAGTTGCACTCGCAGGCTGGTAGTGCTCCTTGTGGTGACCTGCGTGCAGCCTGGTGCGATTCAGAGGGGTTGCTACTCTGGAATAGCCCCGTCTGGGGGAGGCTTGAAAGGGTTTTGGTTTTTCCAAGGCAAAGAAATCAGGCCCTAGTCAGTGCAGTCTGGACGACAGGAGGAGGCATTCGTGCTTCAGAACCAGCCAGCCCCTCGCGCACGTGGGCATGGAGCAGGGAGAGGGCTCTGCCACCTGTAGCCACCTCAGAATCCTGACGGCTGCCACGCGAACTCAGATGCCAGGAGGGGCCGTACCCAGCCCTGCCCTGAGCGCGCCCGTCGACACAGGGCCTAGCTGCCAAACACATTTTCACTGCAGAGCGCGGAGCGGCAGAATAAAATCACATGCCCTTCTGGGGGTGGCTTCCCCCGCTGCTGGCTGGGCTCAGATGCCCAGTCTTGGATCTCCCGAAGTGAGGAGGGGTGAGGTGAGACTGTCTCCCACATGCTATTGCACTAGGAGTGTGGCTTTGCCTGCCAGCTGGCCAACCACATGGAGTCCGGTCCGCCTGTGGCTGGAGGTAGGGTTTGGCTTCTCTTTGTGCTGCATGGCCACGTGCACGCCGGTAAGAGAACTGTAGGAGCCTGCAGCATGGTCTAAATGTGACCCTTCCTCTGCACTTGGGGTTTCTCCTCCTGACTTCCCTGATTGCCTGGCAGAGCCTGGCTCTTGAGACCTCCCCGATGCTCTGACTTGTAATGTACCCTGTCGAGCTTGGAACACGCCCCCATTGGAAATGTGGCGTTGTAACATCTGGAGCCCTCTCTGATGGGCCATCGGATCAGTTGGCATTGGAGGGCTTGGGAGCTCAGCCTGAGCAAGGGCTGCAGAACCGTGCCCTTTAGATACACTGTCCAGCTCCCCAACTCCTGGCGGAAAGAATCCCAGGGGCTGAGAATTCGCCTTCTACACGAGTTGAAACCTGCAGGTGACCCACGAGCCGTGCTGCACAGCCCCGGCCAACAGGTCTCTGTCACTGTCCCAGGGGAACCTCCTTCCCCAGGTACGGTGATCAGCTAGGCTCCGAGCACATGGGCAAGACCCACCAGCGAGACACCCAAGAGAGAATTCCCTGTAGCAACTGAGAGCGCCACCTCTCGTGTCCAGCGCCACCAGTGGGGACTTTGTGCACCGAAAGAGGAGAAACCAGCAGGCCTAGCGCAGTGCCCGGCACTCACAGGAAAGGTGAGGGTCTCCCAGGGTCCACGAGGGGCTGTGTCGTACGCGCAGCGTGCACGGGAAGCCTTCTGAATGGCACAGGAGGCTTGTAATGACCGGCACTAATTGTCTTTTAATTAGCCGACAGCCAGAGGTACTTTGTCTGGGAGCTAATAACCAGAGCCTGGGCTAGAGAGGTGCTGCAGAGGAAGGCAGCCCCGGCCCACAGGTCTCTGACACAGACCTGTCTCTAGAGAGGCTGAAACCTAAGGCCTTGGTGTTTGAGAGACTCCATGCCAGTCTCTCCCAATTTCATGTGGCCACAGAACCCTTTTAAACGCACCCCGAAGAACAGTCCCCACCCACTCGCTGGCTGAGCTGGCATTACACAGGGACACGTAGCATGGCAAACACACACCCACATTGTTTTCAATAACATTCACACATGCTTAAATATTAATTATTAGTCATTTTTAATCATAAAATGTTAATGTCATGGGCTCTTCTTGCAGAGCCCCGGGGTTCTGCAGAGCCCCATTTGGGAAACACTGCTCTAGGCTGAGGCTTGTTGGCCCTGATACCGTGAGCCCCTTAAATTGTCATGTCGTGTGTCCCCTGACCTGTGCACCTTGCTCCGTGCCCGTGCCCTTCACTCTGCTGATTTGCTCCTGCCCGGGAACTCCCCAGGGCCTGGAATGGAGCCCAGGATTCGTGAACATAAGAGCGGCCAGACGGGGGTCAGCCCAGAGGTCCAGCCAGCCAGTGTCCGGTCTCTGTGGCCAGTGCCCAGATGCCCCAGAGGGAGGGATCACAACAAGGAATCCTCACATGATTAGGGTTACCAGATGGTTTAAAAAAAATACTGGACACACTTGATCTCAGATGG
>JANRFK010004893.1:879350-907302 GCA_030068395.1 Apalone spinifera | reverse complement strand
GGCACGTGTTGAGTTGCAGAAATAAAGCGTTTTGCAGCATAATACCTAGAACCCTTGGTTGGTTTGAGGGCGGTATAAAATCAGACTTTCTTTCTGCGTAGGATTTGGACGACGATGAATATGAGCTGGGGAAGCCCAAGAAGCAGCGGAGATCGATAGTAAGAACGACGTCCATAACCAGGGTCGGTGGAAATTAGTTTTACTAACACTGACGGGGTTTGGCCAGGATGTGCATGCAGCTCAAGAGAGTTACAGAGCTAGACACACAACCATCCCAGCAGTGAAATCCGAGCTAATTGCAGGAGGCGGGAAAGCGATCGAAGTATCGCTCCAAGTACAGCTAATGCTGACCGCCTTGCCTTGGTGTGTCCCCCTCGTATGGCTTGTGCTGCCTGTGAGATGAGAACCCCTAGAGAATCGCTTACAAGTGAAACTGACCTGTGCCGAGGCTAGTACCAAGTTCATGTGTGTAAGTCTCAGAAGGCCCGATGTAGGCCAGAGGCCTTTTGCTGGCCCTCTGCGTGAGGTCAGGCCAGATGAGCGGTCTACAGTGAGATAGTGGAGAGCAGGTCTGACACAATAAAGCGGCTCAGTGCAAGATGCTATGTCTGGAGGTCAGGCCACAGACTCCTCCTGCGGTATCAAATTGTCAGGTACCTGATAAACGACGTGCTGTTCTACAGTCATGCTATTGGCACGCAAGGGAATGGAGTCAGGCTTTATGCTAAAATTTAAACTTGCCATTGAGTGCGGCAACCTTAACAATGGCTTCCGTTTTTTTTGTAGATGGTATTTGCCACGTATGAAATGAGGATAACTTTAGGTGCTGAGCTAAATCCCTTTCTTGCAGAACCACAGAATAAGTAGGGTTTACTTTGGACCTGGGCCTGACAGCCAGTCCACACGCTCATTTACTTCCACTAGCACCATTTCCGACTGCATAAGTCTCTCCGATATTTTAAATAGGCCACATTTTTTCAAATAAAAGTAATTGGCACTAAAGGAAGTGTCTAGTTTCCCCTAAATGAGGGTGATGAAAAATCATTAGATGCCAGTGTACTCATTGTTCGTGCCTGGATCAGTGATAGTTTATTTTGATAACTTGGGACAGAATTATGAATCTTGACCACTAAGTGAAGCCGCTTTCTCGGGATATGAATCCGTTGTTTCTAGGCCTGGCATTTAGTCAGACATTGGATCTGAAAGCTGCAGAACCATAACTGGATACAATCCTAAAAGCTGCATTTTCTAAATGAATCACTTTTTTCATGGGGAAGAGGCTTGTATGTTAATACGGCAACTTGGCCTTAGAGGCGACATAATTAAAACAAACAAAAACTTAGACTTTGTCTAGACTCTGTGGGGCTTGCAGGATGTGGGGGAAGGAGTGGCCATTGCAGCAAGCAGAGCGGGATGACACGGCCCTTCTCCAGACTTATGGCATGAACAGCTTGTACCGTAGCTTGTGCTGTTCTGCCATTACCCCGCACTCAGCGCATGGTCACGAAATCATTTGCAGCCTGCATCTCACAAACCAGGGTTCACATTCACTTGTGTGAGGGGAACTTTTTAATCTAGTGGCTTTATGACCACCCTAAACCCACGATAGTTAGTAGCTGGACCTGCTGGCGTCTGCACTGCGGTGTATGTGGTGTGTGCCAAGAGCTTAGAGGCAAGGGTTTTCACTCCGCTCCTGAAGTCACGGTTAGGCACGTGTCTGAAGTCGGGCCGGTGTTCAAACGCAGAATGAGAAGCCCCACTTCGGGCTTCTCTTTGTGACTCTGGCTGTGCTGTGTGAACTTAGCCAGCAAAATGAGGAACTAGTCTTCCCTAAGGGTTGTCCGTTGGCACTGTGTTCCCTCATTGTAGTAGGAGTCCTCTTGCAGCTCGCCGGGGCAGGTTCCTGGGCGGCGTGGCCCATATATGTTTCCACGAGAGCTTTGCAAAACTTGTTTGCTAAGCCCAACAGCCCAGGACTGTGAAACGTCCTGGGAAAGCTGAGATGAGTTTCATTCTGCTGCAGGTCTGAACTGATCTAAACATGGGTAGAACTGTGTGTGAAGAGGGGGTCCGCGCTGCTGGGGCATGGCACCAAGGCAGGAAGGGGGTAGCGCAGCCCCTGGGGCTGAGAGTCAAGCGAGTGTGTGACTCTGCCTGGGAGCAGTCAGCGTACCCGTGTCTAGCTGCCGGCGCGCTCCCTCTTGCAATGTACAAGTGTCTGTCTTACAGCAACAGAACTTCAAGCAGAAAGTGGTGGCCTTGCTGAGACGGTTTAAAGTGTCTGACGAGGTAAGTTCGTTAACAGTCCCTTGTCCCTCAGACTTTCACATTCAGCAGCTAGCTAGGTCCGGCTCACGCCAGGCCGGTTTTCCTCCTTTCTCTTGCTTGCCTTCTCGAATCTGTCCTGGCTCCCGCTGTCTTTGTCGGAGGCTCGTTGGACCTTGGTTGAACAGAACACGTTGAGAACTAACTTCAGAAACCTGCCAAGGTTTCCCACATGTGGTTTGGTCAGAGATTTTACAGGACACTTGTGCACCCATTTGCCTGCAGACTGGTTTGCAACCATCTGTGACCCTTTCAAAGACAACCTGTCGGTTTGTTGGCTTACACGACCCATGAGGTCAGCTCACAGCTTCTTACAGCCTTGCTTGTAAATCTCAGCAAAATACTCCGTTTTCACAGGAAACAAGCTAACAAAAACCCTAAGACTGTAAACCATCTGGTAGAAGCTGAAAAGGGACAAGCACATGGGAACATTTTGTATAATGGTCCTGCCGGAAGCGGCTCACTCCCCAGTGGTTCCTTGTTCCTCCAAACAGAGCTGCGAAGGGAAAAGAGGGGTGCTGGCCTGTGGCCCCCTCAGCTGTTGGGTACCCGTATCTCATGGCACGAAGTGACCATGCTTCCGTGATGCCCAGTTCTTACGTCATTCCTCCCTCAGTAGAGTCCTGGTCCCTAGACCCTTGCTCCAGCCATGCTCCTCTCCTCGAGGAGGCCGCCTGTTGTGGGGGGTGCACTACCTGCAAAATACTACTGTTTGGGGGAGGGGAAGCCATGAATTACTCCCCTCTCCTCTTTCCTTTTCATTGCTACTGAGGAGAAGTAACTGAGCAGGGGCAGTGTGGCAGTCGCCATGGGGCCAGCTGTGCTGCTGCGCTCTAGTGCTGGCTCTAGGATTGACACCAGGAGGACAGATGCTTTATCCCCCTTGCTCTCCCACAAGGCGGGAAGCTGCTGGGCGTTCTGGTTTAAGGATGTTCGATTCTTGTTAATCTGGGTTTACTGCGACGGGAACCCTCCTCTGGACATAGCCCCACACCCCTTTACTCAACAAGATGTCCGAAGGCGCCGGAGCCGTGTGCTCGAGGGAGAACACAGGATGGACTAGGTCTGGCTTTGGGCTCTTGGTAGAATGCTTCTAATTGGCCCCCTCTGAAGTTCCATTTATAAAGAGCTGTTAAATGATCCGTAAGTGTGTTAGTAGTTTAATAACTTGTTAAAGATTAATAACTGGACGGGGGATGGGTTGCTTAGAGCACCGTTTCCTGGTGTGCTCGTGCACCATCTCTAGTCCGCCACAGCTCCCGTGTGTACTGTGCTTAACCCTCCGCTGAGCGCTTACACACGGAGCCCCTCCGCGGGCCTCGCAGCGCGGTGTGCAGAGACTGGCCTGGCCAGCCTGTTGCCCAGAACTCATCTGTGGGATGAGTTGGTGTCTCCGTGATTTCCATGCTGCCTGCTTGTAGCCATGTGTCTTGCGCTTAGGTTCTGGATTCAGAGCAGGACCCAGCAGAGCACGTGCCAGAAGTGGAGGAAGACTTGGACCTCCTCTACGATACGCTGGATATAGAGAACCCCAGCGACAGCGGCCCTGAGATGGAAGATGATGACAGTGTCCTGAGCACTCCTAAACCAAAGCTGAAGTAAGAGCCTTGCAGAAGCCGGGGGGAATTAACTGGGCGAGACGGAGCCATGCTTGGCTGCCAAAGAGCTCTGCCGTCTCCTGTCCTGCCAAGAGTTTGGCAATCTGTTTTTTGGAGGGGGGAATAGTGAGACTGAATCCCTCCTTCCCTTCTTACACCACTAAGAATTACAGCTACATTCATTGCCTTCCACTCCTCCACCCCTTTCTCCTTGCCTGGCACTGGGTCGCAGTGCGGATCTGACCCAGGTGAAGACTGGCAAGTCAGTTAATGGCAGCCCTGCTCTTCTCACACCCCACTGCGAAGGGAGCTGCCTGGGGTGCATAGCGGGGGGCTAAGCCACTTGAGGCTGTCAGACAGGGGGAGGTGCAAAGTGCCCGTGGGCACAAAGTGGCACTCGGGCGATATGCATGCAGCCCGCTGCGGGGGGAGAGGGCGAGAAGGGTGTACCAATGGAGTGATCACACCAGAACCAGCTGCAGTTGTAAGTCCAGAGAGGCCAGGCTGTGAAGAGCTGCAATCTGAATTGCTCCTGAGAGCCAGCCCTGTGAGGTGGGTGCATAAGAGCCCCGCTGCTAGAGGGGCACCCGGAGAGATACGGGACCGGCCTGCAGTTTCCTAGTCAGTCACCAGCAGAGCTGGAAGAGCCTAGGTCTCCTGGCTCAGGTTCTCATGCTTACACCGTCAGCCCCTCCGTTCCGTTCCGTTCCCCCGCGCGCAGCTGCCAGAGGTCTTGTCCCCCGGCCCTGTGTGTAAAGAGCAGCTTCTGACTCCTCGGTGGGTCATTGGGGCAGGCGGACTCTGGCATCAGGCTGGAAGTGTGGGAGCAGAGGCTGTCGGAGTCTCAGCCTCTTGTGTCTGTCTTGTCTAGACCGTATTTTGAAGGCCTGTCCCACTCCAGCTCTCAGACGGAAATCGGTAGCATCCACAGTGCTCGGAGCCAGAGAGAGCCCTCGAGCCCCGTAAGTCCCATTTCCAGAGGGTATTTACCCGCGGAGCGGCCTGGCGGCGGCACAGTGCATCACCCCCGACAAATGGCGGCATTTCCCCTGGCAGGCCACGTTAACCTGCCATGCAGTCGAAGGCGTTCAGCCCCGGGGTTTGTGCTGTGTTGCGATGCACGCCTGTGCAGAGCTGGTGAACGATGCCCGAGTGCGCTGCTAGGAGAGCCCGGGGCTTTCAGCAGCCGAGACACAAGTTTGCCTTTCCTGCGGCTGTCGCTTACGCTGCATGTTTTGCCCGTCACTTGCCCTGTGGATTCTGCAGTCAGTTGGCACAAGAACCGGAGCAGGAGCTGTGACTGCTTGCGCACTGCACGTGTGTGTGGGGGGGTCAGCTGTTCAGAGAGCACTGCCCGCGGGGCAGCCGCCCCCACGCCATGTCCCTGTAGAACGCCTGTCCCGCACAACGGAAGGGCAGCCGCCCCCGTGGCAGGCAGGGCTGGGAGGTGCTCTCTGGAGCACTGTTTGGCAGGGCTGGGTTCGGTACCTGAGCTAAGAGGTAGCAGTGCCTCTGCCTTGGCTGGCAGAGAAGGGCGTGGGGATTAAGGGGAACTGTTTCTGGGGCAAGGGGCAAGTCTGCGAATGGCATCTGGCTTTGAATGTGAGCAGTCCGAGTTGGGCTCAGCTCTCCCGGGCCACAGAGCTCCGCAGGGAAGGGCTTGGCACTGCCAGCCCCCGCCCTCTGTCTCCCAAGCTGCAGCATCCTGGGGGCCAGGCATGTGTTTGCCTCCTCTCCAACTCCGTATCTGGCAGAACCAGGCCCTGTCCAGAAGGACATTAGCTTCAGAGCAAGACTCGTGAGTCAGTCGAGAAGCCAGGAGCCGTGGAGCACTGGGGGCAGGTGTTTGCACGAGGGGGAGGCAGCTGTGGGCTGTGTCTAACCCCAGTGGCAGTACTGGGATGTTAGACCCACTGCCAGAGGCCAGGGGAGGGGTCTCTGCGGGCCATCTTGCTAGGGCTGCTGAATTGAGAGAGGTTTCTAGTGGAACGTGCGCGTGCTTAGCTTGAAGGCCTGAGGGTGGGTCGGTTTCTGCGTTCGCTGGCCTGGGACTGGCAAGGCAGTGACTCCTGTTACTACTCAGCCCTGCGGGGCAAGATCTGGCTTGGATCAGTCGGCACAGGGGTGGTGTGTGCCCTAGTGCGGGTGTCTCAGCCTTTTTCTGTCTGAGGCCTCCCCACAAAACCCCAGAGGGGCAGAAGCTCCAGACAGCTGCTTTCCTGCGTGTAGAACCCGCGGCCGGCGTTGTGGGGCAGGAAGCAGGGCAGCTGAGGGATTCGGCCCGGTTCCACAGACCCCCCAGAAACCTGTGGGCACCCCAGGGGGCTTTGCTTTGACTTCTCCCTCTCCCCAAACAGGTAGAAGTGCCTGAAAAGACCAAGAGCCTTGGAAGCAAAGCCCCAGGGGACAGTCTCTCAGACACCGTGTCCTACGTACGTCTAAGCGCTGCCTTGTAACGTCGCCCAGCAGTTGGAGTAGTCGCTGTCCATCGTACCCGGGGGGGCTTGGTCTGCCTCACAGGCCTCGCACCGACTCCCTCAGCTGGGCTGGCTGGGGCCCCGTGTGTCTGTCCCAGGCGGTCAGCTCACGCTGTGGGAGCGGTGGGTGGGAGCAGCTGCGGGCGCTGGAGCATGGTGCTGTTGCTAGGGCCGGGGAAGGCACTGGATTTCTATGGCTTTTCACATCGCTCCGTGTTTGTAGGAGCCTAGCCAGCAGGATGCCCAGGAAGCCGAGCTCTCCACACTGGACGTGTTCATCGAGAAGCTCCCACCCAGCGGGAAAATCACCAAGACGGAGTCTCTCATTATTCCATCCACCAGGTAACGCCCGAGGAGCAGGGGTCACCCCACAAGAACGGGCTAGAACCGTGTGCAGCCAGGGTAGCCCCGTGCCTGGCCCGCCACAGAGCACCACAGCACTCCTGTGGGAGAGGGCAGCGGTCAGCCCCGGGGCAAGGGGCTCGTAGCCTCTGCTGAGGAAGTACCTGAGGATTGGAGCTGGTCTCCCTCCTAGGCTTCCTCAGCTGGGATGGTGGCTGAGGGTGGAAATGAGTGCCGATGCAGTTCTTGGGCATCCGACTCCAACCTGCAGGGTGCCCGGCCTGGAAGGAGAGGGATGGAACATTGAACTGGGTCCTTGGAGAGGAGCTGGACAGCCCAAGTCCCTGGTCTCGTCTGAAGAACGTGCCCCTCGTTCTGAAAGTTCCCATGGCCCTTACGAATTGCTCTTGGGGTACATGCTCATGTACCAGCCCCAAAGGGCTTGCAGTGGGGGCAGCCTTTGGTCTGTGGGAGCCAGGTGCTGGCTGTCCCTCCCGTTCGGAAAGGTTGCTGGGTGTCCGGTTTTGAACTGGACAGTCCGGGAAACAAATGGAGACTATAGAAGTGCCCGGTATTTTCTAAATCTGATGAGATGGAGATTGGGGTGGAATGGCAAGTGAGGCCGGGATTTTTGTTGCAACTCTGGCCACCCTCCAGTTCGTAGCGAACAGGTGTAATTCACTGCATGGGACACGCTCTGGGGGAGACGTGGTCCTTTAATTGAAGTCCTTTGAACAGTTTCCTTGATCAATTAAAACTAGGCGCTAATTGGCTCCCTTGTCGATGTCGTCAGAGAAGAGCCCAAGACCCCAATAAGCCATGGGGGGTCTGCTCTCTCCCCACCAGCGGTGATGTGTTGGCTGCTCCTGATACCAGCCTCCCACAGCACAAAGCTTGTGTCTGAGTGCTCTCTAAGACCGCTGACGTGACCCTGCCAGCATGCAGCCTGGATTCCCGGGTTTCTGGTCCTCCTGGTGCTCAATGCCCCTGTAGGTGGATTCGTGGGAGCTGGGCTGCTGGATGTCTCTGATCTGGGCACACCACGCAGATCCCGTTGCTGCAGCTCAGCACAGCCCCGGCTGAGCGCTGACCGTGTGACTTGCGCTTCAGCAGGCCGGAGGGGAAGCAAGCTGGCCGCCGGGGAAGAAGCACGTCGCTGAAGGAAAGGCAGCCGGCACGGCCGCAGAATGAGCGAGCAAACAGCCTCGACAACGAGCGCTCTCCGGACACCAGGCACCACCTACAGGTCAGATGAGCTCCCCCTTCACAGCCCTGCGCCATGTGTCTGTCCCGGGGTAGCTGCCGTGACTGCAATTCCAGTAGCCCCTCCCCTCCGAGGGCCAGGGACCTACCTTCCCTTGGGCCCAGCTGTACTGTGCCACGGCAGGCCGAGCTGGGCTCTCTGTCCCTGCTGCTTTGGGGCAGCTCCTTGCTTGGCATCAGCCAGGGCGAAGCTGAAGGCCTGGCCTGAAGCAGCGGGCTCCAGTGTGAGAGAACCGAGGGATGGTCACGCGGCACCTAGGAAAACACAAAATGCTACAGTGAGTCCTCAGTCTGGCTTGCTGACCCAGCGCCCCGTGAGCGGGCTGGCAGGAGCAGTGTGGGTTGCAGCCGGTCTCCGAGCCAGCCTCCAGCCCAAGCACACACCATCTCGCTGCTGCGGTGAGCCCTGCAAGCTAGAACCAGTGGGCCCAGGCTCTGAGATTCACTGGGCAGGTGGCTTTGCAATGCAGATGTACCCAAAGTGGGGTGTTTAAAGCAAAATCCCTGCTCTGTACTCTGGGACGATTTAGACTCACAACTTGGTAATATTGATCCCAGTGAAAAGTAATTGCTGCCCATGATTTGGAAAATCTAGCCCCCTCTCTGTAGCTAGTACTGGCTGACACAAAGCAGCTTTCTTGTTGTGTGTCCTTTGATCATCATGGACCATCAGTAGCTGGTGGAAAACGTGCTTTGGGAGTGTCCCTGGCTCCCAGGTCCTGGAAAGCACAGGGCTGTTGGAGGTGGGGAAATACAACCTAGTCTTATTTGCATCTTTCATACACAGCTTCTCCGAGGGGCTGATGAAACCAACGCTGCTGGTTCAGAGCCTTTCCCACTCGTCCATTCTCTGCTTTGGGTGGTTTTGTATTCACAGATCCCAAGGAAAACCGTGTACGATCAGTTGAATCACATCCTGATTTCTGATGATCATCTCCCAGAAAATATTATTCTTGTCAACACTTCGGACTGGCAAGGCCAGGTAAGTGCGGGAGAACGGAAGATTGAGCCCTGGCCTCTGTCTAGGGCGGATTGTAGCTCACATACGAGGTTTAAATCTCCCTGGTAAGTGGATCTAACAGCATTTGGGAGTTGGGCCTGGGAATGGGAATTGTTCCTCGTCCAGGCAGTTAACATGAGCCTGCCCCTTAAGGTGGCGCTGTCCCGGGTTAATCCCTGTTCGTTGGACGTGGCTGAGTTGTTCTCTCCCTGGCGCTTGAGGCATTTAGAGGGGCGTTTGGCTGCCAGTCTCCCGCCATGCTGCTGCTCTGCACAAGCTGAAGTGAGACGAGCGGTGCCAGCCTGTCGATGTGGGAGGGGTGCGCCTAGGAGCACCGTGCCGTGCCTGCCGGAAGGCACACATTGCACGCTTAGTGTGCTTGGGCTGCGTTCAAAGGTGTGATTGTGGCTCCAGCAGGTGTAACCCCGCTAGCGTCCATCCAGCGAGTGTGGCCAGAAATCAGTGAAGTTGTGATGGCGCCGTGTCCTGGCCTGGGTACACACATCTGCACCTGTCCCTGAACCACGCTGGCTAGATAAACTGCCGTGGGGCTGCCTCCCCGGGCTGCAGTGCCTTGAAGGGCTCCTCTTGAAGCATGTACTCCTGGAAGAGGTGTCCTAGAAAAGTGCTGCCAGAGGGCTGGAAACACCTTTGTCTGAAAATAGCCCAGCTGGGCGAAAGGTGGACGTGGGTTTCTGGTTAAAGGTTTTGACAGAGCTTCTGAGCATGTTTTGTTGTCTTCCAGTTTCTCTCAGATGTTCTGCAAAAACATACCTTCCCCGTGGTCTGTACGTGCTCTTCTGCAGACGTGCAGGCGGCTTTCAGCACGATTGTCTCCCGGATACAGAGATAGTAAGTTCACGCTTTACTTAGTGTGAAATCATTTCACACTAAGTACACTAAGGTGTCCACCCCCCAGCTCCGGACTTAAAATAACTCTGTGTTCACAGGGCAGATTAGAGGACCCCCCCCCCCCACTGAAATGGGATTTCCCTCTAATAATAAATACACACACACGCCCCCAACCTAAATCTCATCCCTCCCCGAAGGCCCTAGCAAGCTGACGAGCTTTGCAGGTTGCCATAAAGGTCAAACAATCCCAGCTATTTTGAATCAAGGAGGGGAAGCAATTGCCAGAGCCTCTCTCCTCTACTGCGGGCGCTGCCGCGGTGCCCACTGGCCCCGGCTGTGGTGGTTGGGGGGCAGGGGTAGGTAGCTGGCACCCAGACTGTTTGGCTTGGGTAGATCACAGTTGGCACCAGCTTTATCTTCAAACCCCCACAGTTGGTTCAGTGCCTTTCCAACCCGGGTCTGTGCCCGGCCCAAAGCACTTCAGAGAGACCGTCTCCCCACGGTTGCTTCTGCTCCTTCGCTCAGGAACGGGCCATGGGCTCTCAAATGGGAAAGAGACTGTTCGGAGCGGTGGGGCCCACGTGGGGAGGTAGGGGCAGCCGTGCAGCAGCCGGGGACTTGGAGCGGAAGGGCGTGGCTCCTGTAGTACTCAGCCTGGGCATATCTGCCCTCTCCTCACTCCCGTGCAGCTCTCACTGGGCAGGGCAGGGCAGAGCTGGCAGAGCAGGGGCCCTCGGTGGGGCGGGGCGGGGCTGGCAGAGCAGGGGCCCTCGGTGGGGTGGGCGGGGCAGGGCAGAGCTGGCAGAGCAGGGGCCCTCGGTGGGATTGACGGGACGGGGCAGAGCAGGGGCGGTGGGATTGGCGGGGCGGGGCAGAGCTGTTGTTTCAGGCTTCCTGCAGACTCTGGCCCCATGGTCCTACTTTCAAGCTGCACCTTAACTAGGAGGGCTGGAACTCCTTGCTGTAGGGGAGAGGCTAGATTCCAGTGTCCCCTCAGACCAGTCACCGGCGAGCCAAGCCATCCGCAGTGCTGCAGGACTGCTCTGGGTCCGGGGTACGCGCGAAGCAACGCGCCAGTCCATTGCTTCCTGCACAGCCCCCGCAGAACAAGTGAACTCTCCTTCTCGGCTGGCTGGCGTCCACCCAAGCCTCGGCCACCGGTCCTCTGGCAGCCCCCCTCGCTGGCTGGCTGCAAGTCGCCTCTCATGTAGGGAGCGGAGCTGTGGGCCAGACGGTGCCCTGTTTCCCAGGGAGGCTGAGATTGGGATCAAGTCCCATCATGTCCTTGAGAGAGTCCTCTCTGAGGAACAGCATCTTCCTGGAGCCCATGGGCTCCGTTACCTCTGAGGCGGGACACACACTAGGTCTCTTTCCCGCAACCCTCAGCATGACAGGCAATGGTCAGTCCGCGTGACTGAGGTCTCCAGAGTCCCCTCTGCAGGCACAACTGTTGCAGCCACTACTAGCTATCCAGCATCGAGGCACCCTGGCTCCGGCCCTGAGAAGGCCTCTTCTCAGAGACAGTGCAGAGGGGAAATTCCGATTTGTTACCTAGAGTGGGGGCGGTTGTTACCGTTGGGCAGCACGAGCACAGGGATAAGAGCAAATGCTTGTGTGTAATTCTTTGCACTCCGTCAATGTCACACCGTTCCCCGTGAAACGTATTGCATGTCGCTAGCCTCTGGTGCTAGGCTCAATGCCCAGGGAGGAAATGCGTAGAGGCCTTAGGAAGGAGACTGAGGGGAAGACGTTTAAGTGGTTTGTAAAAGCGGGCAAGGACGAAGGTGTGTCTGCGCTGCGAGAAAAGCCCCGTGGCTGTCCTGTGCCCGCCGACTGGGAGTGGGGCTGTAACATGGCAGTGGAGACATAGGGGCCCATGCTGCAAAGTAGGGTCCCCGGGCCTTGCCATGTGTCCCCAGCATAATGGCACTTGGCTCCTACGCAGGAATGGCAGGGAGGGAAGAGAGCCCTGCAGAAAGGGCGTGTTTCTAAGCAAATCTCACGTTTTGTTAATGCGTTGTGAGATGCTGCCCCGTGTGCGATTGTCCTACGCGTTAGAACGGCTCTTTGCTGTTCCGCATCCATTAGCTAGATTGTCTCTCTCAAGCATCTTTCCGATTTAACTTGAAAATAGTTATTTAGAAGTTATAAATATGTTCCCTTTTTTTTTGTCTAGCTGTAACTGCAATTCTCAGCCTCCAAACCCCATTAAAATTGCAGTGGCCGGAGCGCAGAATTACCTCAGTGCTGTGTTGCGGCTCTTTGTAGAACAGCTGTCTCACAAAACCCCAGACTGGCTCAGCTACATGAGATTTTTGATCATCCCACTAGGTAAATAAGTTGCTGTTTTCTTCACAGAAAGATGAATGGCTTAAATCAAATGCACACGCTCAGGAATGCTCTTCAGGGAACTCTTGGTTAGGGTGTGCTCCAAAGGCCACGTCCTTGCTGGCCAGGAAAGGAGACCAATATTGCTCTGCTGTAGGATTAAATATCACATTCCTGTCGCATCGGTGAATGTCATCATTACATGCCTGATGCTGAATCCTAAGTATTGTTGGGAAGCAGCCATTTATAGTCCATATTAAATGCAGCAGGTTGACAGAGCTACTGTGCTACAACTTTAATCCTCTTGCTGTGTACTTTTAACTGGTGTGTGTAATGAATTTTGGCAGTGTTCTGCTAGCGACCCTGTACGTGATTGCTAGATATACCACAGCACTATTGGTGTTTGAAGGAGTAACTTCTGGACTCCTTGAGACAGTAGCTCCAGTTGTTCATAGACAGTAAATGAGAAGCTGTTAATACTCCGTTAAGAGGAAGCACCTTTAAATTGTTACACGTTTTAGATGGAAGAGAAGGTAACTATAAAAACCCAAATGGGCTCTGAAACTGCTGAGAGGTAAAATGAGGGGGAAGTTTTGGCCGTTCCTATCTCCCTCCTTCCTCCCCTATCCTCGCTGCTCACCCAGGCTCTTCTGCAACATCCTGGATGTAGCTGAATGCAGCAAAAAATGAGCTCAGTGCAGCATCAGTTTTCAGGGGAGTTTCTCTTCATTCTTTCAGCTCGTAGGGTGACATGATCACAACACACATTTGACGTCAGTTGAGATTTTCTAGTGTCTAAACTTTCAGATTGTGAATGAAAAACTTGAAAACCGGTAGTGAGGAGAGGATCCAAGGTCCTTGTGATGGTTGTTAGGAAGAATTACACATGTCACAGAACTGTCCAAAAGCCTGGAGGAGGAGGGGGACTGGTTGTAGAAGGGCTTGGCCAGTGGGTTGACTCTCATGTCATTGGATGTGCAGGCCAGTGTGGAGTTCTGAGCCGGGTTTGTGAGAGGGTAAGAGTTTCTGGGAAGTGGGTAGGGCCCCTAATAACCTAGCTCGGCTGGCTGAGATTTTCTCTCTGAGTTTAGATTTCAGTAAGTGATTGTTTTCCATTTTAAGTACAGAGACTGTGACAGCTACAAACAAGCGATCAGTGAGGACCATACCTCAATGTATCAATTCACCTGGCTCACCATTGTAAAGGAGGTGGTGGCCGTCAGGTGATTAAATGTACTGAAGCAATGAAATCAAACAGTACTTCTCCAGTGAAATCTAACCATAGTTCTGAGAGTTGAAGTAGCAAGACAGAATAGTTGTTGTTGATCTCAACGAATGGCAAAATCGTACATTGGGATCAAATGTGACATTGAATGAAACTTGTGTGTAAATGCAGAAGCGTCTGATCCTGCCAGAGACACTGTAAATGCCATTATCACTGAGGCAGAACTGTGTGATGACTGAAGTAGAGCCAGGTAGGAAACAGTTTTCTGGTCCCATAAAAACATTTGAGATTTTGAAAAATGGCCTATCCCGAATAGGCCAAAAAGTTTCATTCAAATTTTTTCATAAATTGAAAATTAAAAAAAAAAAAGACCATATCCGTCAAAAATTAACTTACATTTTGAAAGTGGAACGTCTTGGAATGTTTTAGGTTTAAAAACAACGAACTCAGATGTTTTGAGAACTTCAAAATTTTGATGTGGGACATCTGATCCTTTCCCATGTTTTGATAAAGCAGTGTTTTCCAATAAAAGACATTGAATCGAAAAACTCCCAACCAACTCTACAGTTAAGCATGAGTTTCTAAATTTCCAACAGCTTTTCAGCATCGACTTCATTCAGGAGCCAAAATTGCCAAAGATCAAGCATTGGTGATGCCAGAAACAACTGAAAGGCAAAGACTTGAATCTGATAAGAAAGTTGCAACCTCTTTTATGCTGATAAAATTGCTTTTGATTGAGTGGAGAATGAACAATTGAAAGAAAAAATTGAATCATTTTGTGGTAGGATACTCTTCCAAGGGACTTATGCTCACAGGCCCGTTGCTAAATACTCCTTATAAAGAAACGAAGGGAAAAAGAAGAGTTGTAAAAAATATATATATTTATATTAATGCAAGCTGGTACATTGAATATTAAAAATTCTCCAATTGCGATTGTGAATGTCCACATAAGAAAATTGCATTTGTGCATAATGCCATTGATTCTAGTACCAGAAAGACCACGTTGTGTCCATATGACTGAAGATATCCTTCAAAAACGGAGAGATGAGTATGACAAGATCTTCGCCATTTGCTCAGAACAACAAAGGGCAACTTCTCAAAAGTGTGCATTTTTATTCCTGGTTTCCATAACCTCCACCTTGTATTATTTGCTTTATAAATTCAAAAGAATTCAGCCTCTGCCATTAATTCCTGGGGTGTGTGGGTATTCAAAACTATTTGAAAGTCATTGAGAACGAAATAACATAACACAGACCTAAAGATTATTGTGCATGATGTGCTGAGAAATAAATGCTTTTCCAATTGTGTTTGGTTATCCAGAAAAGCTTCAATGCCCCAGCTTCCAAAGAAATGCTGGGGAGCTCAGGAAGTTCTTGTCTGTTGGCATTCAAGGAACACAGATGTGTTGAAACTTGCCCTGATACAAGGAGGATTTTTATTTGAACCATGGTATGCTGTTTACACAACAGGGGATACCACCGAGCAACAATACAATTGGAGGTGCATTTTGGGGAACTTGGGCAGATTAAACAACAAGAAGTCCGGTGGCACCTTACAGACGAACAGATGTATTGGAGCATAAGCTTTCGTGGGCAAAGACCCACTTCGTCAGTTGCATCTTGTTTATGCAGATTCAGACTAACATGGCTATCTGTCTGATTCTTGGGCAGATTATAGGCTCATGACACAAATGTCACAGTCCCAGCGGAAATATGGGTTGATCTACTGGGAGAATTGGAAGCACCCAAGGATAAAATTGAGAGGCTTGCAGAGGCTGTGGAACTTTTCCATTACTTGGCCAACACAACTAATCCCAGACACCAAAAATGTCAGTTGAGCAGAGAATGGCAGAGGCTGGAATGTGTCTGCTGGAAGGTGTAATCCTGAGTCCAGCCCTTCTCTCGCATTGAAAATTGAGTATCCAGCTGCCTCTGTTTCGGAGTGCATGGTGAAACAGTCCATCTCAGAGTGACGGAAGAGAACTCGGTTTTTAAATGTGTTGCTGTCCTCCTCAGCCAGCTGTCAGTCAACCCTTTCTCTGGCCATGCAAATCCGAATGAGGTAAAGCTTGGTAGTAGGCCAGGTGCTGAAAACGCAAAGGAGCTGATAAGTGTGTATGTAGTGACTGAGAAGAGCAGTAGGTCTAACGATTTAGCTGACTAGGACGCGTTTCGCATGGAAGAACTGCAAGCCTTTCTTGGCAGACTCTTGACATTTCACATGTCTCCTTAATAAAACCTTGATTCCTTCTCCCCTCTCTTCCCCTCCCCCCTTAGAGGAAAAAACCTGAGCTTTGTCTGGGTTGAATTAAACTGTCCCCTCCCTATTTTGTAACAGCGTGATGTGAATTAGAACTGAATCAGCAGGAGAGAGCATCTTCTCTGAATGCGCGCCCAGACACACACACGCACAGAGACACTCCACAGCCCTCGGGAGCACAGGAGCCCTGGTACCTGCGGAGAGGAAGGAAGGCTGTGATGTACATGCTGCTATCTCAGTAACTTGCAGCATTCCCTTTGCAGGAGTTGGGCCACATTAAAGGGCTGGGTCGAGGCGTCTCAGCATTTTCCAAGTATTTCTCTCCTCAGCAGTTTCTCAGCCCGTTTCCTTGGGTCAGTTGCTTTTGATGAAGCGTTGGGATGTTTAGGTCTGCTCGGGGAGCCAAAGGGCAGCAGGTCTCAGCGGGAAGCCGGTTTGGCTGCTGCGCTCACTGTCGGCCCAAGGAGCCAGGTTATGCTGCGCAGCCGGAGCAGAGTCGTGCATCAGCACGTGGGTCCTGAGAACAGCTCAGGGTGCAGCTCCGGTGCACGGCCGTGGTTCTCCGTGGCACTGGCACCCTTGCTGCGTGGCGCTCTCCTCGGAGGAGGAGTGGGAGCTGCCTGAGAGGCACCGTTAGCTAGAGTGAAAGGCAATTCCTAGCTGGGGAAACACCTGCCAGGCTCTGCTTCTGATGCTGCAGATGCTTATCCTCCCCCTCCCCCCTGAAAATCAGGGCACTTCTCTTTGGGACCCGAACTGTAAACACAAGAGCGGCTCTTCCGTTCAGTGAGGACGTGGCCTGTAAGGTGGGTGGCTAGTTGACGGGAGAATGCTTCCACGGGCATGGGGATTTCGATCACTTAACCTTGTCTAGGGGGGTGGATTTTTCTGGCCCCTGGCTGACATAGTTGGTCAGCCTAACTGTCAGTGCATTCGGCATGTGGAGCAACTGGCTTTTTGCTCTCCTCTCAGGTTCTCATCCCGTGGCGAAGTATCTAGGCTCTGTAGATCACCGGTACAACAACTTCTTCCAAGACTTAACCTGGAGAGATTTGTTTAATAAACTTGAAGCACAGACCACTGGTAAGTGCATGTTGTAATTTTTGGAGTGCATGGAGCAAACAATTTGAATGAGTTTGTAACTTCAGAAGATTGCAAATAAATGCCAGCGGGAAAGTCTAAGTTCAGAGACTGTCGCTGTCTGCGTGTTAATTTCTTCTCCTGCGCCCCGCTCTGATTCCATGTTGCTTTTTCAGATGCTGACTGTTTTGCAGCCTTAAATGTCATCCAGTGTGGTTTTCCACTGCCTTTCCAGGGTTTCCATGTATTTCCCCAGATCTTAGTTGGTGCTTGGTTTTTTCCCCATCACTTCACCCATAACAGTAGCTCATAGGTCTTTGCAGAATTCCTCAAATCCTCTGTAGTCTTGACTAATCGAAATTATGTTAGAGACACAAGGTGTCGGTGAGAGAGATGAGCTTTCCCACTTGCACAGAACTCTTCTTTGGTCCTTGTCTCAAAGGAGTCGTATCCTTTGTGTGTCCAGATCCTCCTCTTTCTGAAGTCTTTTCCAGAGAGAGACATGCTTGGTCACTGCCCCAGCCTGAGAGAGCCAGCAACAAGTTCCCATCCCATTCTCCAGCAGTTCCATCAGCAGAAGGCATTAGCACAGGTCACTTTACTAGGGAACTTTCCCAACAAGGTCAGCTGGGACCAGGTGTAGAATGCAGATTCTTTTTACTACTTTGGTCTGCTTAAAGGTTCCTTCCCTCCCTGGCAGAGTAGACTCTAAATGTGATGTAATACTCTGCCATTCTCACCCAGGTCATAGCAGTGACTTAGACAAAAGGAATGTGCATACTGTGTAGCTCCATGCATCAGTAGCCTGGGTTCTGCCCCTTTGCCTTTGTGCATTGGGAGAGCGCCTTTAATTATGCAATCACATCCTGTTCCTAGAATTCCATAGCATTTTTCTACAGCCTGGCACTCGCTCCTAGGGGCTCATCGTTTTTATTTGTGCACACAGCGTTCGTAGGTCAAGTAGTTCTGAGTGTCCTCAGCAGAGAAATGTATCATTCCACCCCCCAGTTCTCAGTACGGTTAGTTCCAGGTAAAGCCTCTGACTAACCGCACCGGAATAATTATGCTGCTAAAATGGTTCCCAGTTGTATCCCAAGCATGAGACACGTGCCTTCCCTGTACCGGAGCAGGAAGATTTCAGCGGCAGCGTCTGTCGGCCCGCGCTTGGCTCAGACGAGGCCATGCAAAGCAGTGCTGCTTTTCCCCATACCCCATGTTCGAAGTCGGAATCCTGTATCGTTCTTTGTTATCTTCAGTGCAGCTCCTCTCGTCCTCACCCGTTTGGGGGCTGGTCCGTCTCCCACGCTGGGGGGCTTACGAGCTGGGCTGTGTGCCCTCACTCGTGTTCAGTGCGACGAGACCAGCCTGGCCTCCACTGCCCTGGGGAGGCCCTCTCAGAATTGCAGGTCCTTCCCGCCACAGACTAGGGACTCATTTGCCCCCTCTCAGAGGCTCTCCGGCCTTGTGTGTGGTCCAGCCTGAGGCAGTCGTTACGAGGAGCACGTGGTCTGGCGCACGCCGTGGTGTGAGTCTGGCATTGCTAGCTACCAGGCCCCGCTGGTAGACTGGACTGACTTGGCACCGTCCGAACAGGCTGAGTTCCTGGATGACCTGCCGCTGGACCAACGGCACCTCCTCCAGGCCCTGGCACAGGGCGGTCTGACAGCCAGGCTGTGCAGTGGACCCGTCCTGCTCTCTCGCTGCAGTCAGGGCTGCAGTCCTGCGGGAAGCCGAAGGAGGGCCAGACAGAGACAAGTCTAGGACCGAGTCCCTTTACATCCTGAAGGACTCAAGGGCATCACGTGGGATATGCCCCAGCGATGTGACCATGCCAGGCCGCCTATCCCTGCTATCGGGGCACACACGGAAGTGATATCCATCCCAGCAGCCTGGCCCGCAGCCCCCTTTTCCTCCCTGCCTCAGCTGCCGCCTCAGGCGCAGTTTTGATGCACACGTGGAGAGCTGCAAGCCCCCCACATTCCCACTCAGCCCCCTCTGGCATTTGGGGGCCATATTGCCCTTTTTCCCTCGTTGCCCACAGCTGGGGTCAGATCACCACAAACTATTGGGTGTTGGAGGTTCGGTGGGACGGTTACTCAAGTTTTTCACCTTCCTACTGTGCCTGGCCCCCTACAGGGATGGGGGGAGTCCCATCATGCCCCCCTCCAACATGGTGCACCCCAAGGATGCGCTAGAACAGGTCTCCAACCCCTTCATCAGAGAGGGGTTCTACTTTGTCCTCCCAACGCAAGAGAGAGGCCTCCGCGCCAGCCTCTGCCGCCGCCGCCTCAGTCCCTTCATCAGCGCGAGGCCAACCTCTGGATGGTGACACGTGCCTGGATCTTTCCCTCCCTCCTTCAGGGAGTCTGGTTCGCAGCTCTCAACATGAAATAGCTTGTGCATGGGGGCCAACCGCTAGCCCTTCAGCGTCGCAACAGCCTCCCAGGTCTTCAGAGGTGTTCGTGGCCGTGGCGGTACCAGTCCAGCATCTGTAGTGGCCATGGTCCCGTATCTGGATGACTGGCTTCTTGTGTCCTCCCACGCCAGTCAGGCTCCTTGCCCTCTCCCCACCTCTCCAGCCACCTGCATCAGGAAGAAGAAATCCATTCTTGGCCTAATGCACATGATCCACTTCATCGGTGTCTGCTTTATTTCCATGGCAACTAGTGCCTTTCTCCTGGACTACTTTGCCATGCTGACGGGCCTACAGTGTAACCCCTGCGCCCCGGGCCGTGGGTTCCCCACGCCTGCACTAAAGCTTATTGCAAACTAGCTCGCACCCTAAAGGCTGTCCTTGTCTAGCCACAATCTTCAGGCTAGAGACTCTTCTTTTGGGTGTGTCAGGCCAGGCAGACACAGGACTCCTAGCTTCCCATTGTTTAAATAGACTCCCTGGGCTGGAATCTTTTGTTCTACGTCCCCCTTCCATGGAAAATGACCTGGTCAAACTGGCATCCTGGCACCAGCTGGCGGGGTCACATGTCTTCCTAGGACCAACCACTGCTTAGGCTTGGAGGACAAACCCGGCTGTCGACAAGTCGTTGAGTCGACCACCCAGTCTACGGCTCTTACTTGCACGTTTAAAGCCGTAAGCAGTGCCACACTTCCTATTTCTAGCTTTACGTCCGAGAGTGATGCACGCACCGAAGGAAGTGCTAGCGATCCAGCCTATTGTGACAGTACAGTGGATAGGTTGCATGGGGGATTTTGTCCAGAGCACCCACGCGTTATGCATGTGTATATTCATGAGCCAATTCCATAAAGCACGGGGGGGCATCATTACTTGTATTCCAGCCCCGGTCTCCTTTCCCTCTGCTGTGGTCAGCAGGAGGAGGACGGGGGGTCGTCCTGCACCATGAGCTTACATGTGGTGCACGTGTGGGTCCCTGGACACTGCTGTGCACACCTGACTTGGCAGGTGGTGGGCCTGTGCAGTGCAGATGGGGAGCCCCAGTTACAGGGAAGCAGCCTCCTCCTTTCCATTACTCTGCCAATTAATAATCTCAGCTAATGGCAACACTGACTTACACTTCATAGACAACCCGGCCTCCGGCACGCACGAGCTTACAACCCTTCAGTTTGCTCAGCGTAGACCTAGGGAATTTGTAAACTCTGACGTATTTACCATGGGCATTCCTAGTGTGGCACTTTCCTGTGCTCTTTGTTAGGACCTCGGCAGGCTGAGAGTTGAGTAGGAACTCGGAGTCCTGAGACTTCGGTGCTCGGAGCAGCTCAGGGAGGTCCTGGGAGCTAAGAGTGTAGGCGTTTTGCCTTATTGAGCCCTGTAAAGTCCTGCGGGAGAGGAACAGAACTGGCTCATGGGTAAAGCCGTTCAGTGTCAATGCAGTTGCGTTAGTGTGGGAGGCATTCAGCAAATGAAGCTGCATCCATGAAGCTTTGCATGGCAGGCCTGTTGACAACCATTCACTCCATGCCCGGGCACGTTCCGGATCGTTTGATCAAAACCCATTCTTTCCTTTCTTTGGGCCGCTGCAGAAGTGCTTGGTCGGAGGCTGCGGAGTTAACTTTTAGGGAGAAAAAGCTGAAGTTCTGAGTGTGGGAAAAGCCAGTTTTGATTAGTTTTGTGGCCTTGTTCTAGAGCTTCCATCAAAGAGAGAAATTGTCAGAGGAAGTACATAAGGTCACAATAGCTTGTTTCTATTCACTTGTCAGCTATGGGATAAAAATAAAGCTTGGAAAGAAACTCTTCTTGCAACTCCACTAAGCTGATCATTTCCATTCTAGTTGGGGCCCTTCCAAATGCACAGCCATGAAAACCAAATCCTGGACTATGAAGTCTGGTCTTCCCCCATGAAATCTTTCCTTGTGTGTGCTTTTCCCCTGGGCGGCACAGATTTCATGAGGGATACCAGCACTTCTCCAATCAGGGGTCCTGACCCAAAAGGGAGTTGTGGCGGGATTGCAAGATTATTTTAAGGGGGTTGCAGGATTGACTAAAATGGACCATTAATTTAATCGGGCCCTAATTCTAGTCCAAAGCCATACAGATTTTTCTCTTCATCCAGCCTTAGTTGCATTTGTGAGTGCAAACAGTTAACTCTGAAACATAAGAACATAAGAACGGCCATACCGGGTCAGACCAAAGGTCCATCTAGCCCAGTATCCTGTCTGCCGACAGTGGCCAACACCAGATGCTCCAGAGGGGGTGGACCGAAGACAATGATCAAGCGATTTGTCTCCTGCCATCCCTCTCCAGCCTCTGACAAACAGAGGCCAGGGACACCATTTTATCCCCTGGCTAATAGCCTTTTATGGACCTAACCGCCATGAAATTATCTAGCTTCTCTTTAAACTCTATTATCGTCCTAGCCTTCACAGCCTCCTCTGGCAAGGAGTTCCACAGGTTGACTACACGCTGTGTGAAGAACTTTCTTTTATTAGTTTTAAACCTGCTACCCGTTAAGTAGGCTTAGCTACAAATTTAAGTGAGCAAAATATGCCGGTAAAACTTTGTTGTTTATGCCCATGTAAGAACTTACTCTGTTCTTCCTTATAATGAACTCCATG
This sequence comes from Apalone spinifera, assembly GCA_030068395.1. Taxonomy (NCBI): domain Eukaryota; kingdom Metazoa; phylum Chordata; order Testudines; family Trionychidae; genus Apalone; species Apalone spinifera. The sequence goes on along the minus strand of JANRFK010004893.1, from coordinate 885,525 downwards.
TATCTGGTATGCACCAAGACGTGTAAGTTCCAGGTTGTAGAAGAAAATGTGATCTTGTAGCGGATAAGCACACATGCAGCATGACCTTCCATGGCTGTGCTCTTCACAGGGGGAGAGTGGAATTGTCAAATCGTGCTTCACATATAGCACAGAATTTTCAAAGGCTTGTCATTTATTTAAACAATCTGTTTTCTCCAGAGCTTTCTACTCAGCGCTTGCTCAGCATAGGTCAAGTCTGAAGATGCTTTTTAGGAAGAATGGTTGTTTTGGTGCTTTTTTCCCATACCTGACACTTTCTCTAGAGGCTGAAGAATGACAATCCTCAGAGAAATTCAAGAGCTGCCTTTCTCCCCCCCCCCACCCAAAGGCCTCTGTTTTCTGCAATGGGATTTGGGCCTCAGGCGCCCTGTCTTGAACTGGCCACCAAATGGGAGCCAAGCCGTCAAGTAACATCGCTGTCATTGGAAACAATGCTAGGTGGTGGCCAAGCCAGAAGAGGGCGTGCTAGGTCAGTCTTGGATTCCATTGAGAACATAAGGAGGGAGCGGCTGTTTTGAAAGAGGGAGGTTCTTTGTGAACGTCTCTGAAGGGAGTTTATGAACAATGACAAAATAAATGTGAATCGAGAAGATTTCTTCCAAGGTAGCCACTGCACCCAGCGTCAGGGAGTTTTTGCATAGGGGAAGCCTGAACTTGCATTATTTCTGTGAATAACATTCAGGACAAAACATGGTCTGACAAATTTAGCATCCTGTAAGACCCATGCTAACAGGTTTGCTTGTGAATTCTCAGAAAACCAGTGGGGTGCTCAAGAATCGGTGCTGTAGGTAGGGCTGTGAAGGGTTAACTCATTAACCAGGAAGCCGTACCCATAATGGGCAAGGCTTACCAGTGGTGGTTAACCAGTAGGGGCTGGAGCAGTCAGGGTGCTGCTCTGCCTCTGAGGCCCACTGCAGGCAGGGGTTCAGCCCCTGTCCGTGGCGGGCCCAGCCCCTCTGCCGCAGGTTACATGCCGTGGCTCCACAGGCTGGCAGGCAGGCTTTGCTGCGGCTGTGCAGTGTAACTCTTAGCTTTATACGGCAGAGCCTGCCGTGCGTGTGGTAGTGACAGTTACTTGTGTACACGCCGATGGGCGTCCCTAGCCGTAAGCTGCAGGAGGGACCTGTGCTCCTCTTACATATGAGGCTGAATGCTTAACTTCAATGCACAGCTCAAGTCAGCCTTCACCATGGAGCCAGGACCCCCTCAGCCAAAATACTGGACTTGCCTTCTGTGTGGGGGCGTCCACGTGTTGGGCTTTTCAGAAGGCAGCTGCTGCATCTCCTTGGGGGCCAAGCCTAGCACGATACTGCGGGTGACCCTCGTTCTCCCTCTCCCAAGGCCGTCTCCTTAGCACAGAGGCACTCAGCTCTGCAGGCAAAACTCCTGTTGCTGGGAGTGGTGCCTTTTCCCCAGCCCCACACCGACCCCTGGGGAGGGGCGCATGGCACTGACTGCATTCGTCATTCTCACTGTCGGCTCTGGCTGGCGCCTTGTTTGGAAACCTGTTCCGGATTTGAGTCCCTCTTTCCACTGCCCTGTTCTTGACCCAAATGACTGGCACTGTCCTGCTTTTCTTTCCTGCTCTGGTTGATATTGCATGAATTGAATTGCTGGTGACATTTGATAGTTTCCATTAGTGAAGAATAGTCCTTATCTGCTCTTGTCTCTTCTTTTCATTCTGTTGCAGTTCAGGAAACACCAGATATTGTCTCCAGAATAACCCAGTATATAGCCGGGGCAAACTGTGCACACCAGTTGCCTATTGCAGAAGCAATGTTGACGTACAAACAGAAAAGGTACGTTATTTCAGTAAAGGGTTCCACACGGTCAGGCAATCCATGGACGAGGGGGGAACCACTCTCCATTCTCTGGTTACACACAGGGGCCACCCCAAACCTGTGAGAAACAGCCTGTACAGTCAGCTCAGCAAGTCTTGCAGGCAGCAGCACCTGGCACCGTGCCTGAACTCAGCTAGCTAGAACAACCAGACATCTGCCCATTTTCGTGAGTGCATCTGTGGAGACGACCATCCTGGTCTTGAGAAGCAAAAGGCTTCCGAGATCTGGCTTCACTTATGGTGCCAGTGTTTTGTGAGAGGAAGGCCCCGGAGCTCTTCCCCGATGTCTCCGGCCTCAGGGTTGGTGCCAAGCCCTGGCTTTGAGCGTGGCCGTTGGGTGGGTTGAGAGTACTGCCCGAGCTCACACCTGACAGCTGCTCCTCTCCTTGGCAGCTGCAGCTTTATGGAGGCTGGGGATAGGACGGCTGGGGCTCAGCAGGGTTCACTTGAGCCTTGGCCCAGACACAGGGCTTGAGACATGGGTTGAGAGGAGAGTGCAGGATAGGGGCCAGGCCAGAGGAGCTGCGGGACAGAAGCCCCTGTACCCAAATACGGCAGCGAAGCACCATGTGGTGGCATGGGAGTTCTCTTACCTGTTCAGGTAACATAATCTGACATTAGCACGATTGAGCTCTTAATTTCCTGATTGCTTCAGTTCTCAAGGTAGCTTTGCCTGCCTGTGGTACTCTGTGACAGACAGTGACCATACAGCAGTTGTGTCTCACGGGACAGCAGAGTTTAATGATCCCTCCTAAACTGGTGCAGAACTTGGGACTGTGAGACACGCCAGGTTGTTCCTCTGCGCTCAGTTTTGATAGGAGTAGAAGCTAAATTTACAAGCTGTAATTACCCATAACTTCTCTCTTCTCTTTGAAAGTTGGCACCGTGTTTGTTTGCCGTCCTCTCTCCCCAGGTCTGATTCAGTGAAGTTCTTAGTTCACGCTCAAACCCCCCTCAACTAGGTATCACCAGACCTGCCAGTTGCTGAGTATTTCATACTCTAACCTGCTTTTCTCATTAGCTATATTTTAACGTCCCCCTTACTTCCTCCCCAAATTTTGTTCTGTAATATTAACCTAGTGACGACACATTAGCAATTTGGTTGCTTAACCATCATGGTTGATCGTCTCACTCCTGATTTATGAATGAAACTGCATTCTTGCCACATAAAGCAGGGAAAAATTCAATATCTTTTACTGTAGCATTAACTTCATATACTACTGCTGCCTTTGTGTTTCCTGCATGCATTAACTTCTGTATTCTTGTTTGGGTCCCCCTTGACTTCACCATTTCTGCTACTGGTTCCTGTTGATAAGGTGCATGCCCATTTAACAACTTTACCCACATGATGACTTTCTGCCATTTGCAGGTTGCTTGGTCTAAGAATCAGTTTTGTACATGATACTTCGTTGAAAACATTCTGTCTAGCTAGACATCATAGAATCGTAGAACACTAGGACTGGCAGGGACCTCGAGGTCATTGAATCCAGTCCCCTGCCCTCACAGCAGGACCCAGACCATCTAGACCAGTGTTTCTTAAAGCAGATTTTTTTTTGTCAACTTTTCCCTGGGGACACGTGTGGTGTGAGGGTTTTTTTCCCCCCTCAACAAAAAAATCCTTGGTATTCCCCATTAAAAAAATATTGTTTGGTGTTCCTTGGTCTTAAAAAGTGTAAGAAACACTGATCTAGAGCATCCCTGATAGATGTTCCCCTGGCAGCAGCCTGTTTGATGAGCTTACCGGGGCTAACTTTGTCTTAGATGCACTGTTGAGGTTTCTTTCAAGTGTGCTGGTTTGTTTGCACCTGTGTCTGTCCACCCTCCCACTCCATCAGGCTGTCTGGCCGTTCCCTTGAGCCAGACTAAAGTTACCCTTGTCCCATTGTGCAGGTATGTTTGGCAGCATACCCTACAGTTCCTCTTGGGGCGCTGTGCCTTGGTCTGCTGGGGTACCTTGAGTGAAATAATGGAGACTCATATTTGTCCTCATCCCCTGATGTTTTTACTTCCTGGCTAAAATGTGGGGTCATTAGATTCTAGACACAAACAGAAACAGATTCGTGGATCTGGACAGATAACTCTTGCTTCCAGCCAAGTACCACCTAGGGAATTGGAGGTTAGAGAAGCAATCTATTGCGTGGAGTGATGGGCCATTATCTCCCAGCCCTGGCTGCCTTAAGAATTGATGTTCACTGCTGCTGGCAGTGACTTGGGGGAATGACTTCTTAAAGTAACATGCACGTAGGACTCCATTAGCATTACCCAGAGGAATGTGTTGCTTTCTGTCGTAAGTATAATAATGTCTTCACTTTTTTTCTTTTGGTTGCTTTCTGAAAAGGAAAAAGAGCTTTCATTTTGATTTTACCATAAGGTACCATTCTTAGGTGCCCTTCCCATCCTGTACCTTGTATACCTTTCCTGGGCTGGTCTTTTATGCCTTGTTTAACAGCTCCTGCAGGCCTGGGATGCTTCACTTGTGCTTCAGATGAAATTTTGTTTGTTCCTTTTGACCCTCCCGCCTTTGGTGGCAGAATGCACCGTTCCAAGGAGCACGTAGCCAATTGTTCGGGGAACCAAAATGTAGGAGGTGCAGCATCCTGGCCCGTGCCCTGTTAACCGTGCTCTAGTGATTTGAGGAAAGCCCAACCTGAGAGATGCCAGTCTCCAGCGCCTAGCCTTATGTAATGAGCTGCTTGGTCCTTTGTTTTCTGCCAGTCCTTCCTAACTGCACCGACTTCTGATCCCCCTCCCCGCCCACTTGTTCTGCTTGCCCTGGCAAGACGGGAGCATGTACTGCCTGTGACAGGCTGCATATTGTCTGAAAGCTTTGCCCCATTTTGTTGGCACGGCCGCTGACCCTCCCAGCACGCAGAGATGGGAGAAGGGAAGAGGTTGGGGGAAATGATTTCGGGTGACGTGCGCTCTGCTGGGTGGGGAGGAGGAGAAACACTGTAGCTACAGGAGAGCTGAAGGCGGCTGCAGGCCAGGGAGATTAGATGGGATCAGTCAGCCAGCCCTTTTTGCCTGATGCTGTAGGAGGCCTGGGCTCTGCCTGAAAGGCGGGTGGAGCTAGCTACACTGCTGTGCGCAGTGAGTAATTTCACTCCGTAATGAGGTTTGGTGCCCCAAGTCGACGCAGGCAGGGATGGACGTATATCAGTGACCCCCCTGGCTGTAGAACGCCCCTCAGCCAGTCCCAGAGCTGTGCTGCCCTGTTCTCTGGAAGGAGCCGCCGTATTGTACAGCCCACTGGGCTTTCGCAGGCTGCGGCGGTCCCTCGCAGGCGCCGTCTGGCCAGCGCAGTGCGCGTTCACGCCTCGTAGAAAACAATGGTAGTTTTGCCCATGGTAATTCCAAGCCCACTGCGGTTTGCGCCTGGGACTTCGGGATGCCATTAGCACGAGTGCAGGCTGCCCCTTGGCTTTGGAAGTGGAAGCCCTGCTTGCGTGTACTGCGGAGTCGGCCACTTATGGCCTCTTTTCAAGCTACAGCAAGCTTGTGATCTGTTGCTAAACTCTCTCTCCCATTGTGAGCCGAGCGGCCCAGCTGTCGTCCCAAGCCTAGAGAGTAGCACACCGAGGCCCTGCACCCTCCCCCACTCCCGGGCCATGCTCTCTGGGGCGCGCCGGTGGTAGTTAGGGGGGTGAGAGCAGCCAGGCCCTAGGCTTGGCAAAGAGGAAAGGGAAGGGATTGAAACGCTGTGAAGTCAGCTCCTTGGGCAGCACATCATGTGAGTGACAGGTACAGGCCTGCTGCTTGTAGCAAGCTCCTCTTCCTGGTCACCAGTGAGCTGATGAGCTGCCGGCCAGGGGGTCAGGGCTGGGCTGTTGCTGAGCCTGGTCAGAGAAGGCGGTGGAGGGTAGCACCATGGTGGCAGACAGCTCCTGGCCAGTAGAGGTTAGCGTGCTGCCCTCATGGCAGGGGGCGGAGCACCTCCGGTGCCAGTGAGCACTGAGCAGGGTGGGGTGTCTGAGACGTTCCCCTCGCTCGCTGCAGGCCCGGAGCTCAGCACCGTCTCCGCCAAAGCCCACGCTGGCAGCCTTGCTCCCTCTGCTGGGTTCAGCTATGCTACCCCTTGGGATTGGCACGTGCTGGACATGGGACAGCACTGCCTCTTGGGGGTGCTCCGAGGGGAAACATGGTGCAACTGGGCCCTTTACTGGGGTTCCCTCTCGTCTGCGCAGCCGTGCCCCATGCAGGGGCTCTGGGCTGCTGATTATGGGGCTGCTGCAGTGGGGGAGAGGTGCCCTCCCAAAGTTCTCCCCCAGCTCAGCCTTACTGGAGCTGCCCCAGCCA